>CM052539.1:8780434-8815878 GCA_028533065.1 Trachops cirrhosus
TAGAACCTGACCCACAGTAGGTACTCAATAAATGGTAGATTGCTCCCTTAGTCTTTACTCTGGGCCCTTTTTGCCTTCCAAAACAGTGGAAAGAGATAAACAGAGTAAGAGTTAAAGGGAGGGAGGGAGGGGGAGGGAGAGGGTGAGGGAGGGAGAGAGAGGAGAGAGAGAGAAGACAGAGGAGAGAGAGAATGAGGAAAGAGGGTTTTGTTATCTCTCTGCTCCTTCCCCAAAAGCTTTGCCCCTTGCACTGGGAAAGACGCAGCCCCACCATGGTTCTGTTGCACACGCAGGCACCTCCCTGAGAGATGGGGCGGGGGCAGGAGGACAGGTAACGGCACAGAATCTGTCACACATCCTTTCACTCAGTTTTCTCCGAAAGGAGGGGTCTACACCCAGAGATCTTACCAAATTATCCACTGGGACACGAAGAGATAATGTCAGAACTTCCTATTTGCTTTTTATCTCGCCTTTTAAAAATGTCTGTTTTTGATGTTTTCCCGGGTATTTAATATATAATACTGTAGTACATGCATGTCATGTATTAATAATTATACACATATTAAAGAATAGGCTCAAAAATGTCCTGATTGTGGTATGTGATCAAGGAGATTGAAAGTCAGGGAGGCCTCTGCATAGGGTTTGACAGGGATATTCAAACGCATTGAAATGTCAGGGGATTCGAGAAGCAGCAGGTTAAATTTCATTCATCTTCTTGGACTATCCACATTGTTCAAAGATGTTTCCATTACAACAAACACATACTTTGGAGTTGAATGTTAAGCCCACATGATTTTTGTTTTAAATTTGAAGTTCAACCTGAGACGTCTAAGAAATTTTGAAGGAGTGACTGGTTCCTTGAGATACACTCCAGACCACTCAAGAGTACGTGTTTCTCTCTGGAAAGTGAGAGGAAGTTTGAGAAACAGTGGCTGTTGTCAAAGGACCGACCTACTTGAATGAAGTTGTTCTTGGCTCCCTGAAGCCAACTCAGTCCCAAAGCCCAGAGAGTGAGTGAGACTCTGGACACGTACGCTGCAGACTGAGATCAGACTCCTAGAACAGGAAAATAACCACTGTCATTTATTGAGCACCTAATCCAGGACGGGCCTTTAATCTATGTCACATTATATAATCCACAAAACAATAGTATAAGGTAGATGCCATTGTTATTCTCCTTCTACACCTAAAGAACTGGGGTGGGCAGAATTCTCAAAAGACCCCCAATGACCCATGCTCTTATATAATTCTCTCTCCTTGAGTCTGGACAAGACCAATGGACATGACAGCGTGCCACCACTGTGGTTATGGTCAATGATATGGCAAAGTCGATTTTTGCAGACAAGATCAAGGTTCCTAGTCAGGGCAGTTCCTCCAAAGGGAGATCTTCCTGGGCAGAGCTGGCCTTATCAGATGCGCTCTTAGCACAGGGCCCAGCAGTCACAAACCAAAGAGGTCAGGGACCTGTGCTCCTGCTGGCCTAGAAGAAAAGTCAAGAGGCAGATTGTGAGCTGCCCATTGCAGTGATGTGTTAAGAAGCAGCAGGCAGCCTCTGTCAGCTGAAAGCATTCTATGGTAAGAGCCAGAAGAAAAAGGGGAACCTCCGTTCTGCAACCACAGAAAGATCAATTCTGCCAACAATCTGTGAGCTTGGAAGAGGACCTCAAACCTCAGCTGAGAATGGCAGTCCCGGCCAAACCTTACATGCAGCCCAGTGAGACCCTGAGCAGAGGACCCAGCCAACCCATACCCAGATTCCTAGCTCACAGAAACTGCAAAATAATACACTCAGACAGTGGTGATTTGTTAGGCAGCATGGATAACTAATAAAGGAAATTAGGAAGTTCACCTGAGCTTCCAGCTAATAAAGGATGGGGCCAGAATTCAAACCCTCACAGTCTTGGCCCACTCATTCATTCACTCATTTATTCATTTAACACAATCAGCAGTGAGTAATAGCAGTGAACCTCCTGATGTCATGGAGATCTCCCGCTCGAGTCTCCAGAGCCCTTCCTTGTTAGTAATGCGATAGTGTACTGCCTCCCTATAAGCCAAAGGGGCTATGAGACAAAGTCTAGTATCACAAGTAGAAGAGAGTATTTCAGATCCTTGTCCACAGCTTTTTAGAAGATGGTGGTTTTTCTCTCCCAAAAAAAGGGAATGAGGAAGACGAGCCAAGATGAGATCAGCATGCACGGGAGAACTCTCTTACATTCCCTTTGCTGTGGCTTTCTCCTGGACTCAGGAGCTCTTTCCCATACAGACCAGACAACGTCAGTGTGGCCAGCTTCTGCCACAATATGATTATAAGTTTAATCTTATTTAATCTGGTATGTTTCTATATTGTTGTTTTTTTCCCAGATAGTGATTTTTTTAAAAGATACTCAAGGTAACTTGTAGACCTTCCAACGTGGTTTTATTTATTTTTAATTAACTTATTTATTTTTGAGTCATTCCTTTGGTGCTCATGCCTGGGGAGACAGGGCTGGGCAGCTGAGACCAGCCTGGGAGGGCTTTGGATAAGCCATCCACAGGTGGGTGTTCTGCGTCTCCTGCACGCCAGCACCCAGCGATGCAGCAAATGTGAAGGAAGTCTATCGTGTGGCCATGTCCTCATAGAGACTGGACAGAAAAACATGAATAGGAAAACCAATGGTATAAAGCTTCGCAGATGCAGACACCAAGGCCCACCCAGGACAGTCCGGGGCTTCGGAGCCTCACAGACCCGGACTGACTTTTGCTTTGCTACTGTCTACCTCAGTAGGTTTCCAGAGTAACGATGACAGCAATAGCCACCATTTCATGAAGTGCCTACTGTGTTCGAGGCACAATGCTGAGCCCTATGTATACAGCATGGCAATGAGTAATTCTCATGAATCTGAAAAGTGCAGTGTGTTCTTTATTTTATAGATGAGGCTATAAAGCTCAGAAGAAGTAAACAGTCTGGCCAACGTCACCCAGCTCAATAATGCAAGAGGCAAGATTTCACTTCAGCTCTGTTTAACTTCTCAACTAAACTCTGTTTCAATGGCTTCATTTATAAAGTAAGTTTAATAATTCTAACTTCATGGGATGGCATAAAGGAATAAATGAAGTCATAGCTGCAATGAAACTGGCCAAGTGACTCAGAACATGCTAGAGTTCCTTTGGAAGCAACTATTGGGCTGCAGAAGTCCCAGCAGGCTTCCTGGAGGAGGTGTGCCTTAGGAAGGATGGATAAGGCTCAGGGACCATTTTGAGTTCAATGTCTTTAGGGCCAACTCCAGTTTGTCTCTGCAGTCAGGTGCTGAGCACCATGCAAAGGACAGAAAGCTATACCTGCTTAATAAAAGCAATGCAATCCCTTTCTCCTCCAGGTAACTGAATCAGGTGAAGGCATCTGTGATTCTGCTCTCAGTGCAAAATGCTCAGCCCTGGGCACACACCGGGACACCCAATTCGTCTGCTTTGCAGAACGGCCTTATAAAGAGGCAACGGTACCCTTCTTCAGAAGTTATAAGCTGTTTTCTGTTTGAATTGACAGAGAAATATTTACCAAGGGTTACAAAAATTCTCCAGGAGGGCATCCCATGAAGAGAGGGAGGAAGAGAGAGAGAAAAGAAAGAAATTTCTCGCTGTATTGGAGAAGCAGCACTTCCCTTTTGACATTTCACAGGAATAAATCTGATGGCAACAGAAGCCCCAGAGACTGGCTGTTGGCTCGGCTGCAGGTGAAGGCACATTGCCGAGGAGTCTGGGAGTGCTGTGTCCTGGGCTTTGTCATCCCGAGGACACGCTTGTCTATAGTATCCCTGGTGTCCAGCTCCTTCCCAAGGTTAAGTCGCCATGGACTCCAGATCCAGTTTACTCTCTTAAAAATGCATGTTTCTTTTTTAAAAATTTTTTTCAACTACATTCAATATTATTTTGTATTGGTTTTAGGTATACAGCATCATTGTTAGACAGTCATACCCCTTACAAAGTGTTTCCCCTGCTGTTTCCGGTACCCACCTGGCATCATACTTAGTTATTGCAACATCGTTGCCTATGTTCCCCATGCTGTAATATTCCCGGTGACTATTCTGTAGCTACCAAATCTGTACTTCTCAATCCCTTCACTTTTTTTCATCTAGTCCCCCAAACCTCCTCCTTCCGGCACCCATCAGTCTGTTCTCTGTCTCTACTGAGTCTGTTCCTGATGCTTTCCTCCATGCCCAGCTCCCTGGCAAACCCATCATGACAGGTAGCAGCTCTGCGGTCTGCATTACAGAAATCTGCAGAGCTCTCTGGGGCCTTGTAGGAGCTGCTTCCTATGGTTTGTGGCTGGCTTCTTAAAGTCACCCCCTTGCTTTTCTGCTGAAAGGGAGAGCGAGCTGCTGCCATCCAGGTGGTGACCTTAGGACGGAGGGGAGGTTTTAGACAACAGTCCACCAGCTGCCAGCCGGTGCTACCAACCACTCATGGCGGGTTTCCATGAAGCATGTGCTGTAACAGTTTCAAAAAAATTTTTTAAAAATATGAGTGGGTGGGGTTCAGAGTCTGAGCCTCTCTAAGACAGATTTCAGGATGTCCTTAGTTACTTAGTTACAAGTTGGCTTGCCGTGGCTCTTGAACTTCAGCATGTATAGCATTCATCTGCTTGTTTTATCAGGAATGTAGGTTCCTAGTCCCACTATGGGAGGTCTGATTCAACAGAGTGTGTGCTAGACTCTGCATTTTGCAAGACTTAGGTGTGATTTTGAAGCAAATGGCTAGCAAATCAACTTCTGGAAACTCTGATTAAATAGAAAGGGAAAGGATTCTGGAGAAGGGAAGCAGCATCTGGCTCTGATCAAAGCCCCACTAGGTCATTTACTCGCTGTGCGACTTTTGGCCTGTGACCGAACCTTCCTGTTTCCTCATCTGTAGATAAACCTCAGTCACCATTTGGAGTCCTAATCTTCTGAGTCTTTGGGTGGGAGGGGAGAGGGGACAGGAAGCAGCATTTTGTTGAGCCCCGCCCGGGTGCCAGGCGCATGCTCACACCCTCTCCTACACTCTCAGCCAAGTATTTCTTCTTCCCAAGTCAAAGAGCCTGCACTAATCCGTTTGGGCTCCTGAAAAATGCCTTCAGCGCTTTGGTTTCTGACCTGCATTCTAACACAAAATGTGTGTGGCAGGTTAATTTTCGTCCACACACCTTGATTGTTTAGTTAACAGGAAAGTCGGTTTGAACGGGCTATTTAATGTGGTTGAGTTTATCTATCAATGAGCACTTACTGAGTCCCACCTGTGTTCCGACCCCACGTGAGGGGCTGGGATCCCGCAGTGAACGGGCACCGGCTGCCTCGCAGAGGGAGGCGCGCGGGCACCCTCGCTGGCCCACAGGGCGAGTGCACAAGCAGCGGGAGTGGACACTGCCCGGCTCAGCCTGGGCTGGGGCAGGCAGAGCCTCTGTGGGAGGGCTGCTCTGGGGGCCTGGCCCGGCTCAGTCAGAGCCCGGCTGCTCTGAAAGGACAGAGGCTCTGGCCAGGTCAGTGCAAAACACCTGCCTACGACAAATAGCAAAATCATGACAATGTGACATTTAAACGCTGGCATCCAGACTTCCTATCAGCGGTGCAGGCTTGTAGAGAGAAGGCCAGAACAAAAGCCCCCCCACCCGCTGCCCCCCGCCCAGATAGGAATACTGAGACACGAACAAGCAGGTTTTCTCAAAATGTGGTCCCCATGCCACGGGCCACACAGTCACCTGGGAGCTTATTTATGACTCAGATGTCTATGCAAATCCCCCCAAATTTACTGATTCAAAAACCCCAATGGGGCGGCCTGGTGAGGAGCGCATATAAGCTGCTGTAGCAAATCTGAGAACTGCTGGAATCTCCCACCTCCAACCTGCATAGCTTTTGCTGTTGATGTGTCTGCTACAAGTAAGAATAATAAAAGTAGTAACAGGTGATGTTTCCTGAGCACTTCCTATCTGCCAAGGAGTGATCCAGGTACTTCACATATGACTAATTTTATCTTCACAAAAACTCTGTTTTGGTCCTATTATTATCCCCACGTCACAGGTAGGAAAACAGGCATAGAGGTTGGTGACTTGCCCAAGGTTTTACTCATCTGCGATGCGGCCAAGGTTCAAACTCAGATCTATATGCCACCCAAGAAAGGATCCAACTTTTTTGCAAACACACAAGAAAAATCAAAGCAAGATGTCGATGGCAGTTATTCTGGGGTGATGGGAATACAAAGGAGTTTAACTTTTGCCTATGTGCCTTCCCATTTTTTCTACGATAAACCAGGTATTTATTTATAGTGTGAAAAGAGTCCTGGGTTCATACATGTTATTCTGTACTTATTTGCCATATCCAGGCAAAGATCTTAATCTCATTGAAGCTCAGGATGCTCATCTGTGAAATGGATATAACGTTGATTATTCTCAGATTGAATTAAGATAGTTTGTATTAATCAGATAGCTCAGCGCAGCTACCTACCTGGTGCCAAACAAACTCGGTCCTTTCCTTCCTTCTTTTCTACTACTCCCCTCTGTGTCACGGCCCCCTCCCCCTCAGAAGGCGTCGTTGTCTTACCTGTCACTAGGGACTGGAGCTGGAGCCGCAGTCTCGACTCCCGTCTTCTTGCCCTAAGTTTGGTTCTGGACCAACAGCATCTGCATCCCAGGGGAGCCTGTCAGACTCAGCCCCTGCCCAGACCTACGGAACCGGAACATGCATTGTAAGGTCTGCAGGTGATTCCCATGAGCACGTGGGCTGGAAGACTGTCCTCCCGAAGGGGGAGTATTATGCAGGGAATAAAAACAGTGGTCTCCTGGGTGCAGGCAGAAACTATCAGAACCTCTATTTCTATTCCTATTTAATTTCAGTCTCCTTTATCAATGTCTGATATCAGTGTATGATTCACAATGAGTTTAGTTTTTGAGTACCGAATACACACATATACACAGCTTACGGGTAAACATTGTCCTGAACGAGGAGGGAACTCACCTTCAGCACACTCAGATAACATTGTCCCTTTGGGACCTGCCACACTTCCCACACTGATGTCCCTGTTCCCGCTGCTTTCCTGACTTTGAGTAAAGGACTCTCCATGTGGGTAATACATCAATTTCTACCCCTCCTGGGAAAGAAAAAGTGATTTAACCACTTGGTAAATTGGTGGCCCAGGCCCCTTCTCTTCCATCTCCAGGTGAGAATGCATTTCACTCGGCCCTCCTGTGATGTGCATTTTAAATAGGCTACTCTGTCCTTATGGTCACTCCATGAATATTCCATCAAGTTGCTTACCTGCCCTTTCTCCCTTATACTTGCCTACAAGCAAAACCCAAATACTGGGTTACTCCAACACTCAGCCTGGTCAGGGCCTGCTCCAGGGAGTTGGGGGTAGCTGGGAACAGCAGGGGGTGGGGGGGCACCTACCCAAGCTGACAGCATTCTCCTTAAATTCATGTCCATAAATGCCAGATGGACCCTTAATCCTGCCTGTCCCTCCTACAAAGTTATCCTCTGTCAGCTTCTCTCCCACGCTTCCAATTTGGAGCAGATGTCTGTCCTTTGCCTGGACTGGTCTCCCCTGGAATCAAATCAGATCATCTCTAATTTTGCATTCTTCCCAGCACACACAGCACTGCTGGCTCCCTATCAGTGTTGAATCCGAACACCACAGTTTTAGAAACTGCCCTTTTTCCCAGCACCTTATTATTAATCCTCAGAGCACTTGTAAGCTTCAACACATTGTGCTAGTGGCATGTGATGTGTGTCATGGCTGGCACTCCCCATTTTCCAGACCAGGAAAGCTGGGACACCAGGCTGAGTTCCCGGCCCAGCACGGCACAGCGAGTCAAGTCAGAGTCAGA
This sequence comes from Trachops cirrhosus, assembly GCA_028533065.1. Lineage (NCBI taxonomy): Eukaryota > Metazoa > Chordata > Mammalia > Chiroptera > Phyllostomidae > Trachops > Trachops cirrhosus. Next base: position 8,788,266 of record CM052539.1, read on the forward strand.
GGGCTGCATTCCCTTCCTAAAACCCACTGCCTCTTTGGGACTATATGCATCCTAACAAAAAGGAATCAAAAACCATAAAACACAAAGCCTTCCCTAGCCCTGAAATGAGTTTGAGTAACGCAGTCTGGAAGAGGTCTACAGCTGTAGGCTGGTTTTCAGGTGGGAGAGTAAGAAGCTAGGGAAATTCCTTAATGAGTAGAATAGGGGAAACTGACACAAAATAATTAGACAAGACCAAGCAATTTAAGCAATTTACAGCCAACTAACGTTGTATCTTCCTAACCAAGGGCAGTTAAGTTCACACATTCTAGACCTTCCCAGGGCAGACCGGCCTCCATCCTGGTCCCTCTTCAATGCCATTCTTCAAAAATAAAACTACCTAGAAAATCACCCTGACCTCTCTATACACACATTTTGATGAATCAGCATATCGAAGGACATACTTGAAAAGCTAATGCATATTCTGTTAAGACCCTCCCCAGAAACCTCCCCTAGGATTCTGGCTGGCTAAAGAGTCTCAAGACAAAGAACCCACCGTGTGTTCTCTCTTTTTAGAGCACACCCAATCCTCTCTGCTCTCTGTCTCCTAAACTCTAAGGGTCTTGCCCTGGCCAGTGTGGCTCAGATGGTCGGGCATCATCCTGTGAACCAAAAGGTCATGGGTGTGATTCCCTTTCTTGCCCAGGTTGTGGGTTTGGTTCTGTGTTGGGGTATGTGTAGGAGGCAACACATTGATATTTCTCTCTCCCTCCCACCCTTTCCCTCTCTCTAAAATCAATAAGAATGCCCTCAGGTGAGGATTAAACAAACAAACAAACAAACAAACTCTAAGGGTCCCCATGAGACTTGTAACCAGGGGAGCAATGGGCAGGGACAGCTCCCCCCGGTTTACCCCCGACCCTGTCTCTAAAGCCTCCTTTTTCTCTGACTCTCCAGTGGGCTGACAGCAGCCTCGCCTTGCCTCCCTTACTTTCCTGTGACTTGTATTTCTCAGTGAGCCAATGCAGCTGCACCTCTGCTTACTTCTTTCCTATAATGTTTCTGGGGAGCCAAAGCAGCCCTGCCTAGGCTTCCTCTATCCTAAACACTTCCTTCCTTTCACTGTCCCCAGTTTTAATAAATAAAATCACCTGGACTTGTGCTGTGACATCTTTCCTGCCCAAAGTCAAGAGCCCACACACTACCAGCTGGCCCGAGGCCGACTTGCTCTGGGACCATCCCCACCTGCTAACAGTTTCAAGGCCCAGAATCCAGGATGGGAGCTACTGGCACCAGGGAGAAGTCGGTGTTTTCAGCCAAACAGACCTTTTAAACTATTGAGAATGACCCTGACCTGGGCTGCCTGCAAACAGCTTTCAAATCTTCTAGTGGTTCTCAGTTGCCAGGCAGGTTAAGGACGGACTTGGCAGAATCACATAAGCCTATTAAAAATAAATATTTCTAGGCCCTCACTTAGGCCTGCAGAATCAGAATCTCCAGGGCTGGGTCAGAACCTTTATTTTTAATATACTCCTTAGTGATCCTGATGCACAGCCAGGTTTAGGAATCCTTGAGTCCTGGCCATTATGAATCTATTGACATCTGAAAATGGCCAAACTGGCAGTGGCTTAGAGGTAATTTAGTACAACTCCTCAACTGACAGATAAGAAGACTGAGTCTTGGAGAGATGTGACCTGTCCAACTTCCTAGACCCAGGGTGAGTTAACTGTGGCCCATTTAACTTTGAGTGACAGTCCTGGGTCTAATATCAGGATCGAACTGGCACCACTGAAATGCACTTGAGCAAAGTAGGTTCTGAATTCAGCTCTCTGGCTCCTTGTAGGGATTCCAGGAATGTTTTGCTCACCATCTCTCATAGTCCCATTCAAATGGATGGATGTCTGTGGCTGACTTGTGTCTTTCACACAATGACCAGGTGACCACCTTGGTTGGAACCTCAAAGCCATTCACCTGCAACTAACTAAATGCAAATACCTAATGCATTCTTCATTGGCTTTCTCCCTGTGGCAGTTTTGTATGCACCACAACAGAGATTGTACGTGCCAATGACATTAAAAAAAAAAAGCATGTGCCCCTGGCCCAGGGAACAGAGTCAGCTCTTATCCCCAATATATAACTGGTAGAATATATTTGAAAAAGATGACATCTATAGCAGAGATAAAATTCAATAAAGGACAAGGAGATCAGAGAAGCATCTGAGAAACTGAAGGCAAATTGAACCAGATTGAGGGATGAAAACATGACCTAAAACACCTGGAGGGGCTTCCCAGGTTCTGGGGATGCTCCAAGATTAGAGACAATGCATACCTTGCATTGCAGAAAAGGACTCGGCAGCAAACATCAAGGTGATTGGTTGGAGAGCCCATATTTTAAGCATCCAGGCACTTTAGCCCCTTCTGTGGCAAGCAGTGGGCAGCTGAGGTTCCTGTCCCACCCCACCCCAACCAAGCCAGAGATGTCAGCACAGGTATTTTGGCTAAGGACCACGATAGTGACCTACGATGTTTGGTACACCTAGAAAGAATGGGGAGCCCCATATATTAAAGGAAAAAACACTGAAAGGCCGTTATTGGAATGTCCTATTGTTTTTCCACAACTATTCAAGACAGATGGTAATAAACAAAGAGAAGCCACAGACATGAAGGTAGGGAGTCTCAGATACAAAACAGGCATAAAGCCTGAAACCAATGAGCATCGAGAAAAGGCAACACCGTGTCATATGCTACAACCCAGCTGAAGCTTGAAGACATGGTGATAAACAAAACAAGCAAGTCACAGAAGGACAAGGGTGCATGGTTCCACTTACAGGAGGTACCTGTCACAGTCCAACCCCTAGAAGCCAGAGGTGGAATGGCGGTTGCCAAGAGCTGTAGGAAGGGGAAGTGGTTCAATGAATAAAAAGTTACAGTCATGCAAGATGAAAGAGTTCTGTACATCTGCCGTACGACCATGTGTATACAATTAATGACACTATGCTGTACACGTAAAACTTGTTAAGAGAGTACGTTGCATGTCGTATGTTTTTCTACCGCAATAGAAAGGGTAGAGGGAAAGGAAGTCAGGAAGGACGAATAGCTGGATTCTTCTCCAGAGCCTTCAGAGGGAGAATGGTCCTGCCAAAACCTTGATTTCAAACATTGAACCTCCAGAATTTGAGAGAATACATTTCTGTTGTTTTAAGCCACCCCATCTGTGCCTATTTGTAATAGCAAACCTAGGAAACTAATACTATAAGACAGAAACACCAAGCTCGGAAAACGGAAAACTAATGTCCAGTGAAACATAAGGAGGGAGGGGAAATGAGTTTAAAAGAAAGAAATGTAAATATTTTCACAGGAACAAGGGAAGATATTCATGAAATAAAAGTAGTCTCTTAAGATATGAGGCTAATTAGCCATCATAGACAATATAATCCTAAAAGTCAAAACAAATTTGATAGTCTGAACAGCAGGATAGATGTACACGGAGACCAGCATGGAAAATTGGTAGACTTAGCCTAGGACACTGTGCAAAAGAATAACAAAGTGGAAGGTAAGAAAGGAGATTATGATATTAACATCTTCAAATGAATTCTAGAAGAGAGGATGGAGAGAATATAGAGGAAGTCAATAAAATGAATGGGAAGACATTCCCAGAGTTCAAGACAAGACTTCAGTATCAAAGGGCACAAGAATACTGAGTAGCATGAGAGTTGCTCAGAGGTGATTAGTTGGTTCCTCATCTTTACCCCCAACACTTCCACCAAATGTATCGCTATGTGGAGGCAGTCTCCTCTCCCCCTTATTTTCAATGCAACATCACTGTTACCTGAAATGCAATACAAACAGCCATTCAAAATTCATCCTTGATTCTGAGCCAGTATTGGTGGTGATGGGAGAGGCCTGTGGTGTAATTAGAGTTTATTAGTCTCAGTAGTGTGTGTTCATCAGCAGTTCAAGCAGTTGGACACGATCTTGGCCTGTGACAGACGACAGCTTTAATCCCTGTCAAATCAGACAGCGAATCAAGATAAGGAACTATCTCTGAGACCCTTTATTGCATATAAAATGTGAGATATGCTAAAAAAATCTCATGTAACAATCTGTTTGGATAATATTTAAATGTGTGTATCAGAGATGTTGACATTTAAGTGAGAAAATTATTGTTCATCCAGCGAAAGGGATTGGGGATTATAAGAACCTCTGACAAGATAAAAATAAAGAGCTATCAACCAATGAATTTTTAAATGAAAACGGCATTAATCTGGGACGTGAGATAGCAACTTTGTAAGCCTGGTTCTGGGTGGCACTGGGTGAGGTCCAATGTCTCTTGAGGAGTAAACAGTTTGCAAGATTATTTTGTTAATTAATTCTTCAGAGACAGAATTGGACAAAGATTTTACTTAGTAAATGAAACATTTAATTTGGTGTCTCATTCTGTCAGTCTGTCATTGGAGAAACTCATATCAAGACTTACAGCAACAGCTTCCCATCAATAATTGTTTGACGGTTACTATGCTACTGGGTGTACCTTTCAAATTTATAATTAGGAAGACTTGGCAGATGAGACATATTAATCAATAACATAGTCAATTTTCTATTATGGAAATAAATAGACATTTCTACTCTAAAAACATTTCTTTCAGTTCCTCAAAACAACACTATTTATTTTCAGCAAGAAGGTAATTAAGAGCAGGTATAAATGTTAGACAAATTATAGCAGGCACTTACCAGTCCTTTCAACTGTCCTCCATTTTCAGTATCCCTAGGAGAGGTCAAGTGTGCTTAGCAACTTCCTCGCAAGAGATTTGTTCTCAGATTTCTGCCTTAGGTCAGGAGAACTGGATCCAATATTGATCTTTCTGTTCATCTGTCCAGGGTCATTGTTGTTGGAGGTAGAGTTGGCGTTTGGGGGAGGATGTGATACAGAAGTATATGGATCCAGGGCACAGATGTAGCAAGCAGACATATGGACATAAATCTTGGTCTCGAACTTGAACATCTTGCTGAATCTCTCTAAACCCTGGGTTCCTCACCTATAACTTGGAATCAACTAGATCAAATTCAACTTGCTTACTAGGTAGGTAAACTTATACATGTTACTGGATCTCTCTTGGCCTTGCTTTTTTCAATCTCCTGTGAGAATAAAATAAAATGATGTATATGAATGTCACAGCACCAAAGGCATGCCTCACAAATTGTAGTTTCTTTCCCCTTCCCTATGATATGTTATATGGGAATGTGCAAGCAATGCACCAGGGCACAGAAATTTGAGATCTGGATGTGCAAATTGCTCAGTCCTTTTAGATATCATTTCCTCTAAGAAGATAAATTTATACCCAAATAGGAAACCATATTGATGTGCCAGCTTGCTTCATTAATTGTTTATGGCATCTGCTTGATCAAAGTCAATCTCAGATATCTGTGGAGAAGGAATACACAGGGCATGAAAGTAGGTGATGAGACCATGTCACGACCTCCAACATCAAGAGAGTTAAATCTAGTTGGAGGACCCCATTCAGTTTGAAAACAAACCTAGTTATGATAATGATACTAATGTCTCCTCAAGTTAAGGGGAGTCCACACTGTTAGGATGTGAGGCATTCGCACCGCTGCCTAACTTCTGCTGAAATATAACAGAGAACATCATCCCTGAGTCTTCTGGCTCCTGAAGTCTCCCTTTCCCATTAGGAATCTCGCTAGCTTGAGAAGGAGGGAGTGGAACAGGCTTGCTCTAATTGCTGGCAGTCTCATCATCTCCCCAGCCCACCACAGGCTGAGATATTGTCCGCTGTCTCCATTACAACCATTTGATATTGAAGGATGTCCAGAATCAGAATAAAGTTTGGCCACTTCCTTGGGACCTGATTCTTGGAAACCATCTCAAGATGGTCAAGAATGGTCAGTGATACGAGGAAGAGTAAAGAAAGAAAACACTGCTTGTTTGGGAGGGGTGGGAGAATTTGGAGTCAAGAGCTCTATTTTGGACGTAAGTTTTCATTTCCACTGACTGCTCATGTGGAGGTGTCAAGGAGAATGTTAGATACACAAATCAGGTTCTCAAAGGAGACATCTGAAATAGTGAACTGATGTTCTAAATTGAGGAATCATTATTGCATGGAGGTTAGTAGAATCATGGAATGACTATAGGTTTTTCAGGAAAAGAGTGTAGAGACAGAAAAGTAACAAATCTAGGAGGCGGCCTCCTGGAGAGATGGCATTGAAGGATGGACAAGGTTTGGGTGGGTGAAGAGAGAGGAATGCCCACAGGCAGATTCAAGCATAAGAACCAAGACCCCACAGGGCAGATTATGATGTCTTGTTTGTTGGCTAGTGAATATTCTACCATGTTTTTAAACCCCTTAGAGCCAACTGGTGTCCAAAGGAAGATGAACCATGTGGGTTCTAATCCTCCATCCCTCTGGGAAATCAGATGCCATGCCATGAGAAGACCATGCTATATGGAGAGGCCACATAGAGGTGGTCTGGACGAGTCATTACAGCCCAGGTACCAAAAAATACTTCCAAATAATCCCACCTCTGAGATGTCTGAGTCACCACCAGCCATTTGAGTCTCCCCAAAGCCATTTGAGTTGCCTAGACATTGTGGAACAGAAACAAAACATTTCTTTTGCTCACCGCCTCAATTCTTGACCCACATAATCTGTGAGCTAAACAAGATGGTCATCGTTTTACACCACTCAGTGTGGGATGGTTTGTTACACAGCATCGGTGACTGGAAAACTCCCCATACATATAATAGGGAAGCACAAGACCATGAACTATCTGCCATTGATTGTCAATCAATCATGTCCAAGTTCCTAATTGGAAATATGGGGAAATAAGGCCTTGAGAGGCAATGACTTGCCCCAAACCAGAGCCTGTTAGTTAGTAACAAGAAACTAGAGTATAGATCTTCCACTTCAGGAAGATGCTGTTTCCTCAGTAAATGAATGGCCATTCCCTGCAGGCCTACCTGTGCTCTAGGTTTGAGGAAACACCTGTAAGGGACTTGTCTCAGGGCTGATGAGTGTGACCTTCTGGGATGAAGGCTTCATCCCTCTTAACCTTTGATCTCTGACCATCAGTCCCCTCTTGAACTCAACTCTCCTTCCAGGTGAAGTGAGTACAAATCCGGCCTCAGTCTATCAGAGGCCACCTGGAAAAACAGAGAGGGCAAAGAGGCCCAGCTGGCATACAGCCCCTTGAAGCCGATCAGCCTTGCCCCAGTGAACACCAGAGGGAGCAAGACGGCTGAGCTATAGGATACATGCGCGCGCGCGCGCACACACACACACACACACACACACACACACACACACACACATCCATGGTGGGAAGTGGGCCAATGTTAAAGAAAGATCGGCTCACTAACTCTCCCTCTATCCAAGGTTCTCCCCCTGACAGATGACAGGGAAGTGAGACTCTGTGCTCCCAAAGGCCCTCCCAGCTCTCTAATTCTGCTTCTGTGACCTTCCCTTCCCTCCCTTTCATTGAAGTCCAGTCTGAAATCCTTTAGTTTCTCTGAGGTATTCGTGACAGACAACTCCTGTATTTTAGATAGCACCAAAGCCTAAAGGGAAAGGAATAGAGCTTTAATGGTGGAATTTCAGAGCCAGTAGCTATTTTTTAAAATTTTTTTAGGGGATGAGAAAGAAGTGGTTATCTTAAGTCTGGAAATTAAAACAGCATTTGCATAGCATCATTATATAAATGAGTTATACAAAGCACAGTGGTAGTTACTATCACACGGAGTGTTACCATGTGATGGTGCTCCTATTGCACTGGACATTCTTCTAGGCTGCTGCATGGGTTGCCCTGTTTAACCCTAACAGCAGGAAGGCCTCCCACCCCCCCACGGTGGGACCTGCCTGACACCATGTTAGAGAACACAGAGAAATCTGTCACCTGGGGAGATGAGCACACCTGGGACTCTACACTGAATCGGTCTCTGCAGCTTGGAGCTTTTCAAAGCTGGTAGTAGTGAAACATTTACATGCTAGACTCTCAATCAAGGTTTCCACTGATAAAATCGAATAATGTTAATTTCTTCATTTGCAGGAAAAATATGCTAATGTAGAGGATGTTTCATTTTTCTCCCATTATTTTTTTTTAAACTTTGACATTCACCACCACTTGCTGGCTAAAAAAAAAAAAAAAAGAAATCAGTTGTAGCTCAAAAGAGAGGAAAACACTGGAAGCAATTCTGAGAATAGGCTCTGGAGTTAGACCTAGATTCAAAAAACGGGTAAAGTTAATCAGCTGCTTACTGCTGTGTGACCTTGGGCAAGTCACTGCTCTGAACACAATCCTGTCATCTGTAGCAGAGGGGCAACTACAGATCCTGTCTCACAGGTTGTGTTAGGATTAGAGGTTATGCATTAGATACAGTGCCTCAAACACATAGATAGTTAATAAAAGCTCACTGCCTCTGTCAGTAAACCATTGCTCTATCGTTGCAGGCAAACACAGACTAGAAGGCAATTTTTTAAGGAGATTTCAACCTGCCAGAGATAGTCTTAGAAAAAAAGGGAACTCGTGTGTGCATGCGTGCACCTTGAGTTTCGAAAGTTAGATAAGTTCTTACAATAAAACTTCCAGATGGGTTGTTTAATTTTCCACTCTTCTTTTCTGATATAAAAATCCCTAGGGAAAAATAATATACCTTTAGAGTAGAACAAAAGTGGCTTCTAATCCTGGATCATTTGCTGATCTTCCCTGAACCTGGGTACAGGCGTGCATTAAGTGCTCAATAAATATTTGTGAAACCAAGTTCTCGAAGTGTCTACTTTCGTTATAGGATTAAATTAGAAATAGAGTGAAAGTACCTAGCTCATAGTTGCTAGTTAGCAAATGTTTGCTTTCTGTATATATCCTCACATTATTTTTTAAGTCCTGGCATTTTTTTTAAACTAAGAAATGCTAAATTTCATCTGTTCTTTCATTCTGGTGCATCAGTTACTCTTTTTATCACGTAGAGAATGGTGTTTTAGCTATGGAGCTACTTTTTACTCAACACGCTCACTATCCTATTCTAGAGATTTGGTACAACATGCTATACGGATAAATGGTGCTTCTCAGAGAAACTCAGTGAGCTGCACATATATTAATCCTCATCCTTGTGAAGAAAGTAGGAAACATCACTCTTCATTGACTTAAAGATAGCTGAGTTTGCTTATATCCTGGACACACACACCTTGAATACAGCGTTTCCTTCCAACCGTGAAGTCAGAGATGGTCATGGAATCATTAGACCCTCTTCCTCTGGAGACAAATTTAGATCCTCGTGACTTCCTGAAAGAGGATCATTTGTTTCGTCTTTAAAATTAAGGGGTAGTGGGGGGAGATTCCGGTGATTCTTTTATGATGCTCAGCAATTTCTACTCTTCCACTTAGACGCAACTAAATTCGCATCACGTGATTCACCTTCCTGCCATCAATCTGGTGATCAATCTAAAAGCCCCAGTCTGACAAGCATTGCCTAGGTAACCAACCCCAAGTGACTTTAATGGACAGCCCATAACGGACAGAAACCAGCAAGAGAAAGGAAAAATCTGTCATTTTGTACTTTTTTCTCAATGTTTAAATAATTAAAAACACCATCAAGAAACTAATCCATAGATAAAATGATATGTGAAATTTGCTGGCATAGTGCTTTTCTACCTGCCATCATTGATTCACTCAGGGGCGGGTTTGTGGGAGGTGGGGAGAAAGAACCATTTACTCAAGGCTTTATCTGTCCTAAAAGAAATTTCTTCCAACCTGTTAAATGAAGTTAAAAATACAGGGCCAGATCCTGTTGAGTGGATGAGCGACGAATTGGCATGAGCTAAATATTTGCAGCAGTAATAACCTTGAAGGTTCCTTTTAATCTGAAAATATCATAAACTGACTTTTTTTTGGAATGTGCACATTGGATTAAATTTAGTAATTCAGGGAAGCTTAAAGGTTAAAGTATCCACTTGGGAGTCAGTCCTCAGTGACTCCTGGATCCCACACCTCACAGCGCATGACCTTTGGAAAGGATATGTCATCTTTCTGAGCCCCTATTTATTCATTTGTAAAATGAGGGTAATGGAAATAAATTGTATTTCATCACATTGTTTGGATGCTTAAATCAGATAACGTAGGTAAAGCTCCTGGCACTTAAATAATGTTAGAAATAAATGAACAACAGAATCATCTTCCTATATATGTAAATGCTTTCTGAGTATCAGGTACCAGGTGAAGGTATTTAGACACACGAAAACAGCAGAGCAATAAGGAATTGCATGGCTCTCGAGCTGCGGGAAAGAAAGCCATGAACTATGGAATACCATCAGAAGCATCACAGGCAACAAACATATATTGAGCATCTTCTGTGTGCAAAACAGAGTAGTAGATGGAGAGAACGTAGGCTTTAGAATCAGACAGAAGCACATTCAATCCTATTTCTCTCTTACTAGCTGTGAGACCGTGGAACAACCACCTCCCCACTCATGTTCAAAATGGGGAAGTCCATCAGAGCTCACGCTTGCAATCCACACCAGGGACTCAGCAATCTTACCCAAAGAGCAATTTACTGGAAATCCTAGGGGCCTGAGAGTCAGTGAGAGGCTGGAAGACCAGTTTGGAAAACTGGTAAACTGCTAGGCAGAGAGAACTGAAGAGACCAGTGGTCTGGCCAAAGGCCATCAGTGCTGCTGGCATGAATATGACCTTCAACTGGCCCGTGTCACTGGGTCTCTGGCTCAAGATTCAAAGTCCTTGGTTGTGACTGCTACGTCACCCACATACTGCTGTGGCTCTGCCAGCATGAAAGAGGCCCCTGTAGCCTTCAGCACTGAAGGGGGTGGGGGTACCTCCATGACCATGCACACTGAGCTATCCCAGAAAAGAGCAATTGGGCACCAAAACAGCAAATACCTGAAACTCTATATTATGTTGTATGTCAACTATAATTGAAACATTTTTTTAATTTAAAAAGAATATTAATAAAGCACATGTAGGTATTTCTCTGAACACCTTTAAAAACAAGACAAAGAAATGCAATAGTTTAACATAATCAAAGACAGTTTTGTGATTCTTCCATTGCTAGCTTATATCATTCCATTGTTTACTCACGACCTATGATAGTGTTTGGCACCATTCACAGAGGACGCTCTATAAACAGTGAATTATTCCATTAATAACATGTTTAATTTATCAGTGAGGGTCAGCCCAGGACCACCCACCTTGCATATCTCCAGGTGATACCGTTAACATAAGACAGATATCAATAACAACACCGTGCATCAGAACAGTGGTTCTCAAACTTGGCTGGACCTTAGAATCAATGGGAAACATTTCAAAAATACCGGTGAGTCCTACCCTAGAGATTCTGACTTAAATCATTTGGGGTGTGAGTTGGGCATCAGTCTTTTCTAAAACTCCTGAGGATAACATGCTACAAAATGTGAGAACCAATTCTCCAAGGGGCCATTGTATTCTGTGTGATTTCCCCTCCTGGATTGTGCAACAGTTGGTCCTGTGATTAACAGCTCCAGTCCCGTGTTCTCTAAGATGTGAAGTGAGTGGGGGAAATGGGCAGGTCTGCCGACAGGGGTAGTGTACTGTGGTGAGAGAGAGAACTGAGTCAGGTAGACCAGAGTTTCAGTCTAAGCCAGCCTACTGCTGCATTGTGTGATCTTGGGAACTTACATTGGTGGGCCTTACATTTCAATACATAGAGTGTCTGGCAAAAGGGTCAGCCCTGAATAAAAGGTTATAATAAGGCTTCTATGACTGTTTAACAGTGATCACTTCTGTAGTCTTCTCTCATATTCTCTCAACCTAAATGAAGGCTACAACCCACGGATCAAAAGCAGAGGGCCACCTGTGTTTGTAAATAAAGTTTTATTGTCACACAAGCATGCTCATTCCTTTAACCTCTAGTGATTGCCTTCACAGAACAGCTGAGTTGAGTAGCTACAACAGAGAAAGTCTGACCCACAAAACATAAACTATTTACCACCTGGCCCTTTATAGAATAGGTTTTCCTGCCCCTGTATCTAACCACCAATTAAATATATTTAATACATTTAATACATTTACATGCTGTTTATGATAACGACGAACTTTTGTTATTTGAAAACTCCTCCCCCACATTAAGATGTTAAGTTCTTTGAAGCTGGACCACCTTATATAGTTTTTTCTCTAATAACAATAATACTATTTCACTTCCCTTCTTATTTGCCCAAGAACTTTGATGTGGGAACTATCATTTCCCACAGAGTCTAGTATAGTGTTGAGCAAACAGAAGACACTTGAAAAATATTTGACTGATTGATTGCCTTTCTCTGATTTATTTCAAACTCTAAGCAATTGGGCCAAAGGCTATTTTTGTCCCTGATGTGATAGGTCATGAAGACCATCACAAATCCCTGTATCAAATGGGGACAGGATATTTCAAACCATTGTATGAAATGGCTTTTTTTGTAACATTTCTGATTGTCACTATTTCCATCCAAATCCTTTATAAGCATTATGTGATTCTTCCCACAAGAGACAGCGCTGTGTCTGTAGAAAAGAACAATGTTTAGAGTGAGATGTGAACTACAATCCCAGTTTGGCCGCTTCCTAGCTTTGAGGCCTCGGCCATATGGTTCACGCCTTGGTATCATTTAGAATCTAGACAGGTCAGAAACGTGTTCTTGCTTCCTCTCATATGTCTTAATCTCACTTTTCAGCTCCACAGAAACAATAGTTTAGATCTTTCCAGTTCCTGAAAAACCACACTGGTGGATTGCCTTTTACTATTGTAGACAAGGGCACAGAACCACCTAAAGTCAGGTAAATTCACTAAGAAAAAAAAACAATGATGAGAAGCAAATGTTCAAAGCAGAAAATAAGAAATGTCATGAGATACACATGCCTATCGGTGAAGCTCGGGATAGATGTGACATTTCTTGTCATTGATGTGACCTACTTACAGCTCTTCTTTGTCATAAAGGGCAAAGCACTCAATATTATTAAATATTCTACTTCTGCACAGTTAATTTAAACGATGCTTTCTAGTTATTGTGTGTTTGTCATCATATAAACTAGGAGGACCTCTCTCTCCCTGTTTTCAATAATTGAATTTACCAAGAAGATTTCATTACAAAAACAAGCTGTGCACAATCCAAAGCCTTAATGTTGTGACTAATGTAAACCTGAGGTTGACGTTTTTAAGTGGGAGATTTAGGTAATTATTCTTAGTGAATCGTGTCTTTCTTCCAAGTATTGGATACTTCTTTGTTAGAATCTTGTATTTGTTGGATGCTTTTTTTTTTTTTTGCTGTTGCATAGTTTATAAAAGAGCCTCTGAAAAGGATTATGGAGCTGGAAACAAGGCCAAGTGTGGAAGAGGTGTTTTTCAAATACATAAGAAGATGACATAGTGACTAGCAGTTTTGCACACTATTGCAGGTGACCAAAGGTATGCATTGGTCACCCTACAATCATATACGTGGCAGCAAAGTGGATTTTTATATTTATATTTGAATATGAAAGGATTTTATATTATGGGGATTTGTTTCACATTAAATAATGAACTCTGAAGACTTAAACTTGAGCACTCTTCAGAACTTTCATAATGACGAGTCTCACCTAATAAATAGCGATTCTCATTTGATCATCACAATGGCCCTACAAGGCAGGCATGGCAGGTAGTATAATTCCTGTTTTAGAGGGAAAGAAAGTGAGCCTCAGGGAAAGCCAGAGCTTTCCCCATGCATACACCTGGGTTTTAAATCCCGGTCTGACTTCCAGTTCCTCGGGGTTCCCAGTCCTTTATAGAGGAGCCATCCTCTGCTCCCCAGGAGACAGATAAACCTGGTCCTAACAATTGTGCTGTGCTCCCCCTCCCTACCGCACTCCAAAGTCTATCCAGCCCCTGACTTTTTCTATGGTTTTCTCGCTCAGCTTTAGACTTCACCCTCCCATTGGGAACCATTACAAAATTTAACTGCCCTTTTGGTGGCCAGATTTCTGGTTCCTTGTCTTTTTAGGGTAACTCTCCAGCCGTACCCAGTTCTGCTGTTAGATTGGAATCTATTGCTCTCTGCCCCTGATGGACAGTACCTGATCCAATAAGGAGCTGAAGGGGGCAGAGTCTTTGCACTCCATTTACTCTGGGAGCTAGTGGTAGAGACTAGAGTTCTGCCTGGGGGTCATAGACAGAAAATCTGAGGAAGACTATGAAGGGGATACTCTCCATCTGGCTGGCCACTGGAGCCAGTTTTGGTTCCTAAGACTAGAGGGATGAAGATAGATAGGATTGTTTTCATGGAAAGCAATGTGAGACTTCGAGCAAAATCCAAAGTGTTTTGGATCCTAGCATAGTCATTCATTCAACAAATATTTAATGAGCAACTATTGTGTGCCAGGCACTGCAATAGACACTGAAAATATGTCAGGGAATGAACCAGGAAAAACACTCATTCTCAAAGAGCAAACATTCCAGTGGGAGACACAGACAATAAACAAATGAACAAAATTGCAGCAGTCCTTCCTTGTCCATGGTTTCACTGTCTATAGGTCAGTTGCCCACCGTCAATTGTGTTCTGAAAATATTAAATGGAAAGTTCCAGAAGTGAACAATTCATGAGTTTTCAGGTGCATGCCATCTGAGTACCATGATGAGGTCTCACACCTTCCAGCTCTGTCCTGCCCAGGATGTGAATTGCCACTTTGTCCAGAGTCGCCATGCTGTATTGCTCCCCACCCCTCAGTCACTTCACGTCGAGTCATCAGATCAACTGTCAGAATATCGCAGTGCTTGCGTAACAATAAACCTTATCTTACTTAGCAATGGCCCCAACGCACAACAGTAGTGATGCCGACAATTTGGATATGCCCGTGAGAGGCCATAAAGCATGTGTATGTACAGGAAAAAGTGTAGTATATATAGGGGTAAACACTATCCGTGGTTTCAGTCATCCACTGGGGGTTCTGGACATCTCCCCTGCGGATAATGTACAACATATACATTTTAGTCTTTCAACCCTTGAACATGGTAGACATTTCTACTTGTCTAGTTATTTTATTTCTGTCAGCCATGTTTTATAATTTTCAGTGTACAGATCTTGACTTTTGTTATATTTAGTTCTAAGTATTCTATGTTTTTTAAAGCCATTTTAAGTAGAATTTTTAAATTCCATTTTCCAATTGATTTCTGCTAACATATACAAAACAGTTGTTTTTTTTTTATCTTAACCTTATACCATGGAATCTTGTTACATTCACTTACTACTCCTAGTAGTTGTTTTGTGACTTCCTTAGGCTTCTCTATGTAAATGATCATGACATCTGCAAGTAGGAACAGTTGTATTAATTCCTTTCTGATCCTTACGCCTTTTATTTATCTTGCCTTATCACAAAAGCTAAGATGTCCAGTACATATTAAAAATAGAGCAGCGATAGGGATCATTCTTCCCTTATTCTTGATCATATGGGGAAAAATTTCTGTATTTAACGATTTACTTTGATGTTATTGGAAGTTTTTTTATAGATGTCCTTTACCAGATTGAAGACATTTCCTTCTATTTCTAGTGAGCAGAGAGATTTTTATCAGGACTGTGTGTTCGCTTTTGTCAAATGTTTTTGCATCTATTGAAATTTCCATAGGACTTTTATTTATTCTGTTAATATTATAAATTATAGTGAACTTTTAAACACAGATATATAATGAATTCATAGAATAAATACTATAAAGAGCAATATACCCCGTAAAGGGGGTGAGAGTAATGGAAAGTGCTGTTTCAAACAGAGGGGGCAGGACAGGCCTCGCCGAAGAGGTGACATGTAAGTAAAGACATCAGTGAAGGGAGGCAGCAAGGTGTGCAGTAGCTCGAGCAAATGGCTTTCCAGGTACCGAGTGGTAGGAGCTGGGTTTGCCAAGAGAACCAGCAGCTGAGCCTATAAGCCCTCGGAGGCCACTGAAAGGAGTTTGGGATTTTATTCTCGGTACCCTGGGGCATCATTATCTTTTAACAAACAAAAGCACCACGAACTGATTCATGGTTTTAAAAGATCCTTCCAGCTGTTTCGAGGAGAACTGGATGTGTGTAGCAAGAGTGGAATGGGGATATCAATCAGGAGGCCGTTTCATTTCCCCACAAGGGATTAGAGAGAGCATCCTGGTTAGAATGGTAACAGATGAGGTAATGAAAAGTACACAGTTTTACAGTTGCTATTGGATGGATCTGGGGTTAAGGGGAACTGAGAAACTGGGTGCACGGTGGTGACTTACTAATGGGGACAAAGAGGACTTGGAGACTGAATCCAGAGGTCTGCTTTTGCCATTTAGATATTCACCTCTTCGGGTGAGTGCAAAAAATAGCCAGCTGGGTATGTAATTCTAGAGCTCGGAGGAGAGATGAAAGCAGAGAGAAAAGACTGGGAGTCTAGGGAATATAGATATTTAATCCCATGGGGTAGGTAAGGGCAGCGAAGGCTGTTGAGAAGGAGCATTCCATGGGGTAGGAGGAAGAGAGGAGTGAAATGGTTCGGAAGACAGGTCAAAAGGGGGTTTTGAGAAGAGCACTGTGTCCAATGTTCTTGAGAGGCCAAGTGTGATAAAGATCGAAAATTGACCACGGGGTTGGGCAGGAAGTCATTGGTAACCTTGAAAAGAACAGTTTCAATGCAGGGGGTGGGGGTTGGGGGAACCTAAGTGAAGTAGGTTGAGTAAGGGAGAGTTTTAGAGTGGATTGGAGCTAGCGAATATAGATAGATTTTTTTTACAAGTTTTCCTTTAAAGGAGAGCAAAGAAATTACTTAGGCTTGGGATGGGAAATGAAGCCTGAAGATATCTTGTTTAGTGTTGTTTAAATATCATAGGTATTTCCTACATGATTATGTACTGGTGGGAATGAGCCGGCACAAAGAGAGAATTTGATGATGCCAGGACTAGATGGGATAATTAAAGGAGCAGCAACATCTGCGAACAATGGGGCGGGATGGGGTCCAATGCAAAACTCCAGGACTGGCTGAATTGGGTTCTGGACCAATTTGCCACTGTCTCAGCAGAGACAAAGGCTGATGGGCAGAGTAGGAAGTAGCAAGATGAGGCAGTTGTCTTCCTCTTGGTTCCATCATCTCAGTGGTGATGATTGAGGTCATCGGCCAGAGGGAGGAGGATAGAGAAGTTGGAGGAGAGAGGAGATGTTGTGAAATAGCAATCAAAATGGTAAGAGAATGAGTGAGTTAGGGAAATCCAGTAGGACTGGCAGGGATTGCTAAGTCTATCTACGAGTTGTTATCACAATTTGAAATGAGATCCATCCGCAGGGATGTGCTTTTCTACCTCCATGTTCCGACACTTTGCCTTGCACAGACCTCTTGAAGGCATGTGGGACAGTGACAATGGCAAGGTTCCTTATGGCAGATTTCAGAGTGGCAGAGACGAATCAGGAGAGCTGGAGTAGAAGGGGAAGATCACTCTTTGAAGGATTCCCCCAAATGGACTATAATCCTGCATGAGAAGACGTGGGGCTTCTGAGTCACTGCAGTTTGCGCATAGGAGTGAAGTGAGCCCATCCCATAATCACCAGTGGATGAGGCCAGAGGACATAGACGTTTCAAGCAATGGTTCGAACATCTAGCCTATCTATCTGCAAAACCTTTCCCTACATAATTCATTTCTTGCTTCCTGTCTTTACAAAAAATAATTTAAAACTTGCCCTTTAAAAAAAAAAAGCATCCCTAGAGCAGAGGTGGTGCTTAAGTGTTTAGATGTCAAAGGCTCTCTCGGTTGGCAGAGCTATCCAAAGCTGAGAAGATGTCAACTAAGAGAGTTAGAAAGTGGGGTGTCCTGGGCTGTCATATCCAGTTGTGCAAGTATGCACCAGGGTACCCAGGATAAGGAGCGTCTTTGGACAAAGCACCATGTGGGCACATGGCCGTCCGAGCCCAAACACCTGACAGCGAAACCAGAGCACATGTCCAAGAGACAAGGAGCACCGTGGGAGGGCGTGGACCTCGTTCATGAGAGGACAGACTCTCATGAGTCTAGGTGAAAAGAGACCCAGTTATCTGAACGGTTTTAAGGATTCTTAGAAAAGAGCCTCCTAACAAGTCCTCCTGAAAAGACAATTTACGATATTTCATTTTCAGTCCTGTTTGGGGCTGAGGGTCTCTCAGCATCTCCTCTAGTGACACGTCCGCTTTTGTGTTTCCCTGACCTCTCTGAGGGTTAGGGTCATAGGCCGAGAGTGGATACTCAGATGCTTGTTGAACTAACTGTACAACATTATATAAGTAATAATGTGAGGTTTCAATGCAAAACTCTGAGCTCAGATTTTAATAATACAGGGTCAGAATGGATACTAAAAATAACTACTTTTTATTGAGAGTGCTGTATGAATTATATTATTTAATCCTCACAACATTGTCTACAAGGTAGATAATGTTATTACCTCCCTTTTACAAATCATAATAATAATATACATATACACATAGTATTTAATATGTGACAGGAACTGTTCTAAGCACTTTTAGTTACATTAACTCATTAAATCCTCCCAACACACCTTTGAGGTTTGTATTATCATTATCCCACATTACTGACAGCGAAACTAAGTTGTAGGTCACAAATTTAGTAAATAACAGAGCCTGGAATGTCTCCGGTTCCAGGGCCGGTGCGATTGACCAATAAGTTATATTGCCTTCCCAGGTTCTCTGGCCAAAATAATAAACATTCTCAACTCTAACATCCATTCCGAACTCTCAAATCCAAAAGAGTCTGTGTTCTTTGAAGAGGGGAGAATAACAAGAAATGGGAAAGTGAGTCTTTGAACGCGTTTAGTCCCAATGAAGCATCGATGGGAGGGAAAGAAAATCAAAAGCTCAGAAATGTTATTTGAAAGCCTGATTGCACCCTTTCAACGATCGGATAGCTGTTGCCACCCTAACAGCAAGTGGCTCAAGTATAGATTTCCCATTTGGTCATTAACACCCATTATCTCACTCCGCCCAACACACTTGCCAAATTCACTTTTAACTGCTCTCAGCACTGAGACAGAAGGGGGGCAGGATAATGAGTCTGCACAATGTATAATTATTATAAATGAGCAGAGATAAACTACACCTGTCAAAATAAATGATCAGCATCCTAAATCGCTGGGTTCTCCATGTAGTGTTTTGTAAACTTGAGTTACTCACCCTGGCTAATTTCTCCCACTGCTGTTCCCAAGACTTTTTTCCCCCCCCCTGATTTGAGCCCCTACAGTTAGCTCAGAAGGTGCTCATCACCCCCAAATTCTTCTGAGGATTAAAGAAAAGCTCGAAGTAAATCGTTCCTGCAGGGTATGAATTGCTAAATAGCTAGAATTCCCTGAAAGGATGTCAGACATGGGCTGGCTCATTGTGGCTCCGTCTATCAACATTCAGCCTTTCGATAAAAGCCCCTTTATGTTCATTTCCTAAGGTTCTGCCGAAGTGACACAAAGACAATGGCCACACCGCATAGAAGTCAAGCTAATTTTACGTGTGACTGTATTTAAGGAATGTTCAGCCGACAGTATTTTGGATGCAGAAACACTTATTTTCAGTCTCCAAAGTTCAAATCCAACAAACAAAACTATTGATCGGTTCCAAGTCTCTGCATCTACATCAGTGTAAAATAATTGTCTATGTGGCTTTTAATGCTAAAACACTTAGGTCTTTTTCTTGCGACATTTTTTTCTCCTACTATTGGGTCTACTGGTCAGGTTTCTCAGGATGTGAGCAACAGAAATGAGAAAGGTGGTTTTGTTAGAAGGACAATGGGGTCACTCAGCAAATCAGAGCTACAATCGAAGAACCAAACAAGAAGCCAGGGCCCCTCTCAACAGGATCATGTCGGGGCAGCACTTTCTAGGGGACTGAATCCGTCATTTTATAATCCTCACCTAAAGATATGCTTTGTTTTGTTTTTATTTTAGAGAGAGAGGAAGAGAGAAACATCGATCACTTGCCTCCTATGCATGCCTCCATGGGGGATTGAACCTGCAACCTAGGAATGTGCCCTGACCAGGGGTGGAACCTGCAGCCTTTTGGTGTGTGGGATGATGCTCCAACCAGCTGAGCCACCTGGCCAGGGCACCTCATCGGTCATTTTTAGCACCACCCATTCCTTTGAGAGAGGATCGGATTGACCTTGAAAGAGCCAAGTGTACAACTACAAGGGCAGGTGAGCAGGATACTGTGAAAAGCGATCCCGTAACAAGAAGGAACAATAAGAATAAAAATAAAAACAAAAAAAAATGTAGCTCCCCCATGATTTGGTTTGTTACTCCACACAAGCAATCCCAGCCTTACAGAATTTAGTCCCTGTTCCAACCCAAACTCTGGCCCAAGACACAAATCTGTTCTGCTTTGAGTTCTCGGGACTCCAACAGCTCTAAGCAAAGAAGGGCAAGGGGTGGTTGGTACATGCGGCTGTTCAGACCATGCTGAGTCCACAGACATGCTCCTGGTTGGACCAGTCTGGAGATTCAGTGTCAGGAGAATATGGACCGGGTAGCAGGCCTCTATTTACCAAACATCCCCATAAAATTTCTTACTTTAAAATCTCTCTCACACTGCCTGAATCTACTGCTGATCCTATGGCTAGCTTTACATTGGGGATGACTACATCTCAGGGTGATATCTGTAATCAAGTACATGGCAAAGCTCCCTGCCACACACACACCCTCAGGCTGATTCAGACCCTGCGGTGCCAGGAATTAATGCTTTAGTTACTGCATCAGGAGAGCTGCTAAGGCCTTAGGGGAGAAGGCTGGGAGGCCACGATATTGGCAGACTACACCGCCCCCACCACCACCCAGGGGTCTCAGCACAGCAGCTGCTCACTGACCAGTGTGGAATATTCAGTGTTTTAACAGTCTGCATGGCTGTGCTGGTGTGTCTCTGATATCAGCCCCATCTAGAGCATCTGGAAGACTTCAGCTTATGGGTCTCTGGGTTCTTTGAAGAGAAAATATCAAAGAGCAGTGGTAGTGATTGGAAATTCTGACTGAGCATAGAGAAATAAAGGTCATTGGAAAAGGAGTTGTGAAAGAGAAAGATGCTGATATCTCCCAGCACCAACCAGAAGCTTCCTCCTCATCACAGGGGAGGAGCCGCTCAGCCTCAGGGACCCGGCCCTCTTTCCCACAGCTGCCGCCTCTTGAGGCCACCTGGAGGCCAGCGTTCAGCAGCACTTCGGGACCTCTAGTCTGGGACGTGGCATCAGAGCCTTCTGCTACACGTCTGAATCGGAAGAGTTCGTCCTATTGGGAAGTTGGACTCCAGTCCTCTTATTGACCTATAGTCTCCACGGAGTGACCTTATATCGATACACTACAGCCTCCCTCGCCCCTTGTAACCTGCTTCTGCTCCAATAATATGCCTGGTATTGCATTTCCAATCTGTGGCTGGGCATGGCCTGCTGTGTGCCATTTCCCTGCCCTTCACAAACTTACCCTGGGGATTCTGAAATTAATCAGACGTGTTTCTTATCCTTGAAGAACTAAAAATCCCACTCTTGAGCCCCACCTTGTGTGGGGCTGACTACCTGCTTGTGGACCTCTTTGAAAGAGAAAATCTACTTGGATATCTGGGCATCCCTGTGTCTAGAGTTGCTGAAGCCTCACTCTACCCATTTATTGGGAAACCTGAATTCTAAAGTGGCCACGGTGGGTGGGAAACCTTGGTTATTAGAACTTGTCTTTCCTTTACCACCAGGAGATGCTCCACCCCCCGCCCCAAGCGAAATTAGTTTAACTCTCTGGCCCCTCTCACCTTCCCTGGTCTTACTAGGTAGCCAGGCACATCTAGCCACAACTCCATGGAAAGCATCCTTAAGTTTCTCCATTTCTGGTCCATCATCATGGGGACTTGTGAATTCCCTGTTTCTTGGGAACCTCAAGGCCAAGGACTGTATTAGTCTGTATGAAACGTGAATGTTCAGCTTTCCCCAAAGCCTCTGCTTTAATATAAATAGTACAGTATTAGTCTACAGAGGTCACCATAAAAAAATCATCACCAAAAAAATAGGTTAATTCAGAAGATACCTGATTCTGAAATGTCCTACTTTGTTACCCTAAATTTCAGACTTTGCCATGCCCATGTCTGACCTCTATATAGCTATCCTAGTGTATAAAGAATATAGGAAATTTCCTTCGGGGAGAAAATAACCCCCAGAGGACAAAACATCACGGGCATGTATCATGCAAATGTTTGTGTTATTCCAGAGGCAACCGGGACACCTAACTGGTGACAGCTGAGCAGGCACTAAATTGTCTTCCTTTGTTGGTTCTGCAGTGAAGTGAAACCTGCGAAGGTACGCGGGCAACGCTGGGGCGGCTGCATGAAAGCCTCTTGTCAGTGTTCCCCTTCCAGGAGCAAACGGCCCTTGGCCTTCGGCCCTGCAAGAGCCTGTCTCCCTCGTTCATCAACCTGGATCTCAAATAACCAGGGGCCCCTGGTTCTGACCTCTCTCCAAGGTCTACCCAGCACATTGTATTTCAACCTGGTCTCCATACTCCAGGCTTCCAACCCTATCATTCTTTTTCTTAGTTAATCTTGAAGGCCTAAGGTTCAGTCCCTCTTCCTAAACTGTGACCTTGACTGACATTTAGAAGCCACATCTAGCTACTTTGCCTTTGGATGCTCTGGGTAAATACCTTCCCCAACCCCTTCTGGCCTCTGGTGCTGGGATGGCAACTCCACACAAACAGAGGATTGATAGCCACGCATAGTCATTCTCTCGAATAAGGTAACATTTGTCTTTCCCATAAAGACTGGCAATGGCACAAGGCCGTTCCCTTCCAAAGAAGCTATGAAGTCTATTGCTTTTGTTTTTGTCTGAGATTTCGTGAGGTTTTGTGGAAAAAATTTAAACACACACACACAGAATGAAAACCTCCAAAAAGCTGATTTGCTTCCTAACCAGTGAGTTGGGAAGGTATGTTGCTTGCCTCAGCTAGAGCAGCAGGGCCTACCAGCTGGAGCTTCTGGCCCCGTCCCTGGCTGTTGCAGCCATCTCTACCAAAGATCCTCATCACTTCGGGCTATTGGGTACATTAGAGTAATTAGCTGGCAGTTTATGTAATTAATAAGGAAGCTTTGAAACAGATTCCACCCCCCTACCCTGTCCCCTTGTCAAAATTTCAGGACTTAACTGTTCTTTCAGAGCCTTATAGGGAGAGTTGAGGGAGGGTGTGGAACTCAAAATAAAACTGAGGCCTATGTGAAACATTTTCTGAAAACATCCCACTATGCACCTGCTTGCTGGGCAAGAACATTTGTTTGGGAAGAATGGTTGAAAAGGGAAAGTGACTCCTAGGCTCGGTGTGCTGCTTCTGGAGCTGGTTAGAAAAGCAAGGAAGCAAAAATGTATTTTTGTTTCATCCTTGTTTTAAAAAAGATTTTATTTATTTATTTTTAGAGAAAGGGGAAGGGAGGGAGAAAGAAAAGGAGAAGAACATCAATGTGTGGTTGCCACTCAAACACCCCCAACTGGGCACATGGCCAGCAACCCAGGCCTGTGCCCTGACTGGGAATCAAACTGGTGACCCTTGGACTCGCAGGCCGTTGCTCAATCCACCGAGCCACACCAGCCAGGGCTTGTTTCATTCTTTAGAAAATGTAAATGTTATACACCTCGGTCTCCCTGATTAAAGCTCCATCAAGGTATGTTTTCATAGCAAAAGCTGTGGAATCTGAATTCTAGACCTGACTCTGGCCTCAACACATCATGTGATACAGAATATATTCATTCATTCATTCGCCAATATTTATTGAGCAGTTATTACGTGCCAGACAGTATACTGGGCACCAAGAATACTTAAGTAAGTACAGCAGACATCATCCCTATCATGAAATAAGAACTGGCTCCAGCAAGATGGAGGCCAAGGGTAACTTCAGCAAGAGTCTTTTTCCAAGAAGAGCTTGCATCAGAAGCTTTCGTGGAAGGCTGAAGAGTGACCGGTGGGAGAGGAATTGGAGATAACAAGGGCTAGCAAGTGCTTCTAAACTTTTCAAGAAGCCAACATATCTCCACTGCTTATTCTTAGAGAAGAGACAGTGAACACAGATCAGCCCTCTTCCCCAACGCAGCAAATGGATCGTGCCCAGATGAACCACTAGATGGGAGATTTCTTCGATGGAGTTTAAATTCAGAATGATTTGGATTCTGTTCTCCTGGCCCAGAATGATTGTCATCTAGATTGTCCCTCCTGCATCTACACTTGTGCCCTCAGATACCACTGATTCTCCACGGTGGTCTCTGGCAACGAGGAGTGCAGGCTGAGGGCTGAGCTCTCAGAACACAGCATCGGTTGGAATCGCTGCTTCAAGGGCCGAAGATGGACATGCATTACAATTTTGTGAATGTTGGGCTAGTGCTGGGAAAAATATTGTGGGTACTGTTGATGGCAATCTCCCTTGACCTTCAAGCTACTGCTCTATGTATCTCTTTCTTAGCAGCAGAACTTTCTCAAAACACATGATCTAAAGCATCCCGAACAATATCTGGAACACCGCAAACATATATGTGTGTTTGTTGACGCTGTTTCTTATTATTCTTTCCAGGACTCCATCTAATGTTCAGCTGTACCATGGTGTTAGCTTTGTCCTTGCTGCCATTCTGGTCACAGGACAGCTGCTGCCATCCAAGCATTACATGCCATGTCCAAGGAAGGAAAGGGGCCATCTCTTCCGCAGTGTGCCTTTTCGTCAGCAATGAAAACTGTCCCCTGAAGCTTCAGCCTTTATTTCTCCCATCTCGTTGGCCAGAACTGCATGAAGTCATATTTCTAAACGAATTTCTGGCCAGGGGAATGTGCCTCTGGGCATAGACTAATGAGGATTTCCTGAGGAGCTAGGGGCGTGGCCAGCAAGGACGGAGGGAGCATGACCTTGGCAGTGCACGTGGTCCGTGTGTGGGGACCGCTGCCCGGCCAGCACAGGAGCAGTTTGCAGACTCGTGGCTTTCCTTGGGAAAGGAGAGAATAATCAGGCCTCCTGGGGTCACTTTCATCGGAAGGGTACACAGAGTAGCCTAGGAGTGTTTTATAAATAAATATTTAACAAAGAGCAGGTGTTCTGGGCTAGGGGTGATAAGGCAAGCAGTCTTGGAAACACTGCCTCTGGCTATTTCCTGCAGGACGTGCATTTATGGCCACTGACCAAAAACATTAAATGAATAGTGGATACTCCAAACTTTGTTTAAGACCCCTTGGGTAGAAGAGTCAGTTGTACTATAAATTTAGTGAGGTTGGATGGTGTGATGTTGTGATTTATAATAAGAAATATATATTTGGTCTTCCTCCCAGTTTCTGGCACAGAGCGCCTAAAACCCTTGGAACTCTCTAAGTGAAAGCCATCCAGGAGAACCAGCCATGTGATTAGGGACTGGAACTTTCAGTCCCACCCCCAACCCCTCTGGGGCGAGAGGCGGCGGGGGGAGGGCTGGAGGTTAAATCTATGGATAATAATTTAATCAGCCATGGGTGTAAAATAAGGCCTCCAAAAAAATCCCAAAAGGATGGGGTTCAGAGAACTTCTTGTTGGTAAAGATATGGAGGTGCTGGGAGAGTGGGACCCCCAGAAAGGGCGCTGGGACTCTGGGCCCTTCTCCATACCTTGCCCTGTGCATCTCCTCCATCATATCCTTTATAATAAACTGGTCATCTACTAATTAAAATGTTTCTCTGAGTTCTGTGAGCAGAGGGTTATGGGAACCTCTGATTTGCAGCCAGTTGGTCAGAACTACAGGGGACAACCTAGACTAGCACCTGGTGTCTGAAAGAGGGCAGAGGTAGTCTTGTAGGCCTGTGTGTGGTGACTGTTCAAGTCTGGGCAAGTTCATGGTATCTGTGCAGACAGAAAAACTATTCACGGAGCTGTTGGGATGTCTGGCATGCCTTTATTCATGGGTGGGCGAGCCACGCACACTGCAAGCTGCACATCTATCTGAATGTCTCCGCTTGGCACATGTCATGGCCCTTGCTCCCCAGCATGCACCCAGCAGGGAGTCCCTACCTGCTTAAGTACTAGAGGCAAACAAACACCAGAAAATTATATAACATAGAATAATTCTGCGCATGTGAGCCCATTTCATGTTATAGGAACGGTTTATCGGACCCAGTCTCAAGGCTATGAGAACACTGCTTATCAGGCCCCTCCAAGGCTATGGGAACACTGCTTCCTTTAGTTACCCAGACACCTGGGTGAGGAAGCCAGACTGCCTCCACTTACCCTACAGCCTGAGCCCCTAAGCTGTCGGGTTTGATGCTGTCTTGGGGTAACTAGGGTCAGAATTGAGTTGAATGGAATTCCTGGACACACCATCTCATCCCCCACCCCCACGACTTGGAATTGGGTCCAGACACCCAGAAGAGACAGTGAAACATTCAAGGCTTTCATGAAAATAAATCCCAAATGAATGAAACAACCCCAACAAATAAGAGCCCCGCTTCTCCTCCCCACCTGATTCTCTGGGAAATGGAGCAGCAAGAGATTACCTGAGAAAGGAGACAGGGTCACTCTCGAGGCATTCCCGAAAGGCAAGAAGGGCTGGAAGAGAGGATTTTAGAGCTGAAATCGCCGGTGCAAATCTGACCTGTGCCTTTTAAAAGCCTAAGTGATAAAATATTTCCCGCTCAGGCAACGCGCCGCATTGCACAAGAATGCCATGTCTGCGGCAGCTGGACTGTTTTGCAGGGGACTCACCGCCAGACTAGGCGCTCGGCTCCACAGCTGTTTTTCCTTGATGATCCTTAAGTCAGGTTCTTGTTCACAAAATTTAAGTAATGTCTCCTCCTTAAACAATGACTGTTTTATACCTTCAAACCAACCACAACTTTTCTGAGTTAGTTTGCATAAGTTAACTAATTAACTACACATGTATCCTTAAAAGAAGAGATAAAATGCAATGTGATTTTTTAAAAATATAGTATTAGTCTCAAGTCTTAAGCAAAATGATGCTTGAATTTTAAGTAGAATTTCTGGATGTTAGAACTAAAAGGTAAGTCAGCTGATACCATCCAAGCCAAAAATCTGTAGCCAAAATGTCAATATCACTAGCTATTTCTGGATAGTCCTGAAACCTCTGGTTTCATAAGAAAGAAGGACCATTGGATCTTGTTAGTGACAGAGAGGAACAAGACAGCTTCTAGAGAGAGACAACGTTGAGTAGATGCAAGGATCAGGGCAGAACAGACTGCAAACATAACTGCACTCGCTAGAAAGAAACTTAAGTCACAATCATGTATTGGTTGTCTGTCTGTTGTGTTGTGAGCATCATGCTTTGAACTCTCACATCAGGCAGCCTTTGGGTTGTAAACAAAAGAAAGCATTTCTGGTTAAGGTGAGCAGAAAGGAATATTCTGGGAAGAAAATAAGGTGGTGTGTACTGTCGTTGGGAGTGCTGGTAAACTTCCACCTACAAACTGGCGAGCCAACAGGGGGCCTCGAGAGCCTTGACCACAGGCGAGGACACACTTCAGAGTGAGTCGGATCAGAACAGTTGAACTTCGGAACATCTGCATCTGCCTCCCCAAGATTCTGCAGCTTCTAATGGGTCAACCTGGGTCAAGTGGCTCTTAGCGGCCGGAAAGAGGGGACATGCCCTAACAGTGTGCTTAGTGGGGTTGAGAATGTATTCC
>CM052539.1:8816378-8857668 GCA_028533065.1 Trachops cirrhosus
AAGAAAGAAAGAAAGAAAGAAAGAAAGAAAGAAAGAAAGAAAGAAAGAAAGAAAGAAAGAAAGAAAGAAAGAAAGAAAGAAAGAAAAAGATGGCTCCACTGACAGCACCAATTCAACTATCCCTACTCAACCGAGACTGGTCTGTGAATGTTCTGGTTGAAACCCTGTCCTCGGCAGGGCTGTCCTCCGCCCCCAGCCCACACCCCACCCACGAGTGTCGCCACAGTGGTGCAGTCCTGGCTCAGGCACACCGTGTGGGCCCACTGTAGGACAAACTCAAATTGTTTCCTCCTCTGTCCTGGAAAATCTCATGATTTCACAGATGTGGGATGAGAGAAGAGCAGCAAAGTAAAAGGAGATTTAGGCAAGTGTTAATGCAATTTATTTGTGCCTCTATTACCACTGGGGGGCTGGCCTCTCTCTCTCTCTCTCTCTCTCTCACTGGGGGGCTGGGCTCTCTCTCTCTCTCTCTCTCTCTCTCTGTACATTTCAGTCAACTAACCAAGCCATCAATTATAACCAATCCCAGTTGTTTGAACTAAAACGATGAATTCAAAGTTTTCCAGCATGTAAACCTATATCAAAATTATTTTGTGACTGATCCTTTTCCACCAACACTTACGTTTTTACTTGGACTCCCAGCTCAAGGAATACTAAGGTATAAGTCTATTTATAGGTATAGAATCCATGCATAGAACTAGGTTCTTTTTCGAAGATAATGCCTTTAGACAAGAACATTACCTTCAACCATCAAGCACTGGGAGGGAGGGTTGCTTTTCCTAGGGATCAACAGGAGAATCACCGAGAGTCGGGAGTTCCCAGGGCTCCAAATCTTCCCACACATCCCCATGCCAACACTTGAAGACCCACTATTTTTCCTCAGCCATAACCCAGCTCATACAAGACGTTTGGTGATGCTTTCAATTCAGCAAACATTGCTTTGGCTAATCCACAGGATCAAATTTTGCTTTTGGTTTTCAGCTGCAATAGATAATAACTGCAGGCCCTGAAAGTCCCTGGCTTCTGAGTTTTGAGCCAAAGCTTTGGAGATCTGAGGATGCCTTTCTCTTTCTTTACATGACCACCCCTAGTCTCTGAATTCCTCATTGTCTTCTAAGTGCCAAATATGACATGTTCATATGATAATTGTTAAAAACTTTTCTGGCCCATTTTCTGTTCCATATTGTAAGCTTTAAGCTTCTCGGTCTATTTTTCCTCCCTTGCTACCAATGGGTGTGTTTTCATTGCTTAGTTTGAATGCAGACCCTTCTAGCCTCTGATAAAAGAAACCTCAAAAAGAGAAGAAATAGATGTTCGGTCTTTTACTTCAGTTGTAGAAATCACATACAATTTCGTGTAATGATGCTGCACGTGCAACTATATTGTCTTAACAAAACAGTCTTTGAAAAACTGACTTGAGGTGGTTTCAGCTGCCTGGGAAAGTTACTTTCCACTTCTAAAGAAGCTGCAATTGTCTTTGCTATTTTAATTATTTGCTGCCTTAATAGAACACATATAGGGTGAGGCAAAAGTAGGTTTACGGTTGTGAGTACTTAAAACACAGAGTTTATTCTTTTATTGTTATTTATTAATTATTGGATTATTTTCCATACAAGCAACTGTAAACCTACTTTTGCCCTACCCTGTAGATTAATGTTCTCCCTTTTAAAAAGGTTACACATACTCATAGTTTCTTTGACAGACCATATTTTTATTGGCACTCCTTTCTTTATCCTACCTGCATGGAGGTGAAAACAAACAAATAAACCTCTGACTCTGCTCTCATGTAAGCAAACTATCTTTTACCATGTCAACAATATCACATTCTTCGGTGGCGAACACTCTGGACAACTAACTGGGATATTGTCATTTATAACAAGAAATACAGATTTGGTCTTTGCCTTGTTCCTGGCACAGAGATCAAAGAGCCCTTGGAATTTCCTAAGCGGATGACAGCCATAAAGGTATCTTTGCAATGTTAATGCGGTGACTTTTGGACCTCACCTAAGGATGGGGGCTGGTCGCCAGAGAACCAACTAGGTGATTAGGGTTGGAACTTTCAGGCCCTCTCTGACCTCCTCGGAGGGGAGAGGAGCTGAAGGGCGAGTCAGTTGCCAGTGGCTAATCATTTTATCATTCATGCCTGTGTAGCGAAGCCTCCATAAGAACCCCAAAGGAAGGGTTCAGAGAGTTCCCGGGTTAGAGAGTGGGGCCTCTGGAGAGGGCGCGGGGACTCTGGGCCCTTCCCCATGCCTTGCCCTGTGCATCTCTTCCACTTGGGCTGTTCCAAGTTATATCCTTTATAATAAACTGGTCATCTAGTAGGACGTTTCTTAGGTTTGGTGAGCCACTCTAGCAAATTAATCAAACGCAAGGACAATGGGGTCATGGGAACTGGAACTGAGGGTGCTTATGACTTTGATTAAACTTAGTTTTATTTATTTGATTTTTCTTTCAAAGATTTTGTTTTAGAGCTGGGGAAGGGAGGGAGAAAGAGAGACACACCTCAGTATGGGATTGCTTCTCCTGCGCCCTCTACTGGGGATCTGTCTTGCAACCCATGCACGTGCCTTGACTGGGAATCAAACCCAACCACCCTTTGCTTTGCAGGCAAACACCCTTTGGTTTGAGCTGCACCAGCCAGGGCTGATTAAATCTGGTTTTAAATCCTAGCTCTAGAAATCATATCCTTGTCTCTATATATGCCCATCAGAAACCTAGTCTTTCCCCCAATAATCAGTGATGCCCGAGGCAGCAGAGTACAGCAGCTCAGACCTAATCAATGGTCACAAGGCCAGGACCTCTGGCCTGCTAAAGATAATATCTTCACCCAAGTTGTGTTTCAGCTCTTGGGCCCCAAGGGGGACCAACCTCCTGGCTACTTTCTCATGAGACTGGACAGAGGGATGCAGGAAAAGACCTCAGAACCACCCTCAAGATCTCAAGAAATGATTCATTACCCTTGCCTCACCTCCAACACATCGACTCCCAGCATGAACCCAAACCCTTCACCTACAATACCTTGTGATTTTGCCCTACATAATCTGCAACCTATGTACCATCAGAGAGCTGGATTTTTAAGACATAAACTCTCTGTGTCCAAATTGGTCAATTCAATATTAAACTGTTTTTTCTTTCTATACTGCAAATTCCTGCTTCTGCATTTTCTGGACCAGGGTGCACAGGCAGGTGGGTGGACTGAAGGAAAAATATTAGGGTTCTGGAAACAAAACTGCTGATTCATTGCCAGTTGGTCAGAAGTACAGGTAACATCCTGGGCTTTCAACTGGCATTTGAAGTTGGGGGAAGAGGTGGATCAGTCTTGTAGGGCTGAGCCCTTGACCTGGGGAATCTGATGCTATCTCTGGTAGATTGTGTCAGCATTGAGCTGAATTGTAGGGCACCCTGCTGGCGTCAGAGACTTGCTTAGTGGTGTGGGGGAAAGCCCTATACACAGCATCCCCATACACAACAACAGTCTCATGTTGGAACTGGGTTTAGGAACCTGAAAGACAACTGTATACCTTAATCTGCTAGATTTTCACAGCCCTAATTAGTCCGGAAACAATGACAGATTATTCATTTTTCCCTAATGGTTTGCTATTGGCCATAACCTCTATTCAAATGAGGATTGCAAACATCAGAAAGGAAATTGTTTTATTGAAAGGTTATTGCATAGTTTACAGAGTTGATGGACAGGATGGAAAAGCAGGTGCAGGACGAATGTAGAAATTAGATGAAGCTCAGAAAGCAAAACCATAACTAAGAACATGCCTCAGAAAGAGTCTGGGTAGGAGGCCACTGTGTATACTGTCACCTCTAGAAAGCCGTCCCAGATTTTCAGTTCTTCTAGGGCCACCAGGAGCAATCTCCAGTTGACCTGGTTGTCTACTTGGTGCTCTCAGCTGGCAAATTCCTGGATGGGGACATTTGATTGGTTCAGCCTAAGTCATGTGCTCATGCCTTAGTTGCCAGAGAGTGCGGAGAGAGACTATCTACGCTGTAATAAATATTTGGATACTTGTCATTTTCTGGCTGCCCGGTACCTTTTGATCTTTTTGTAATCTCCAGGCAATCCACACCCTCCACACAGTTCCCATCTTCCCAAGACAGAAATCTGTAAAGTCATTTTTCCAGGTTTCTTTGCAGCCTTGGCCCAGACGTCAGGTCCACTCATCATCATGGGACAACATGAGAAAACAGGCTGTGTGTGGAGTGTCCACTTTGTGGGTCACTGGTTGCAAGGTCAAGTTCCCCATGCATCTGAGCTATGGCCAACAAACAGTCCAGTTCCTAACAGGGGTGTGAGGTCTAGTATCTAGTGCTCAGTGGCAGCCCAGAAGTTTCTTCATCAGGCCAGCTCCCTAGTCAGGTTTGGGGCTTTGTTCCTCATCTCCTGCTCCAGTTTCTATAGCTTCCCCTCCCCCAGCCCAGTGGTCTATAAATCATCCCTCTTCTGCATAGTCATCCAGCACCACTTTATCTTCAGCACCGTCAAGATCCCTGGCTGATAATGTATCCTCTTCAACTTCTACATCAGAAGCTGGGACCCTTCCTCCTACCAAGACCAAAATAATGGGATTTCCCCCCCAAAGGAGTAGTATTCTGGCCCTGGGAAACAAAAAGTAAAAGAAAAAAAAGAAAAAGAAAAAGACATTAACACTGTGACCGTACTCTCACACACATTATCTCCAACGCTCACAATGATCTCTAAATTCGCTATGACAATCCCTCTTTCAGAAATGACATGAATGAAGGCTCAAAGAAATAAAGCGACTTGTGTGCAGCCCCACAAAGCAAGTCCAGGGCAGAGCCGCAAGTACGCCCATCAAGGCTGATTCCCACCCGGCATTCTGAGCCATATCTTTCTAATCCTTAAACTCTGTTATTTTTCCACTATGACACACCTCTTTGTCAACAGAAAGTAAAAACACAACACCACCCAAAGCACAAAAGCCAACAACAAACCCTCTCCTCTACAGAAGGCACATTTCTCCTAGTCGTAAATTTTGAGAGAGTTTTCTGAAAGGGCACATTCGGTAGGAAGATTCTGCAGGGTGACAGACAGCATCCTCACTAGAGTTTAGCAAGAAACCCAGAGGTGGGATTCGCCTGACCTGTTCTTGAGGCAGAACAGCATCACATTTAAAAGCACAGGGTCAAAAGCTGTACACACTTTTCTTTGAACTCTGCCCCCGACACTTGAGCTGTGACCTCCTGTGTATGCCCCTTAAACTCTCGGAGCTTCCTTATGGCCATGCGAGACATGAGGATAAGGATAGAACCATCCCCTCTGTCATGAGGGTTGAAAGAGAAAGTGCAGTTAAAAACATAGGGAGTGGTGTCTGACACATTAAATGCTCACTGAAGGTCGGCTATTATTATCCTCAGGTGACCTTGGATAGAAGGCACAGGTATTCCACAGAGGAACGGGTCCGCCGTGGGTTCTGAGGGAGGCTGCAGTGATGCGCTGATGCCTTCTGTTGGTCCAGCTTGCTCCCGAACTTCTACCAGAGTGAATCAAGGATGAGTGTTGTTTTATTTTTTCCCCAGGGTAAAAAATAACATCCACTCTCCCTAATTCACAGAGTCATTAAGCAGATGAAATAAGATAATGTGTGTGCAAAAAAAGCACTGGGAAAAAAGTTAAGTGCTGTAGAGCAGCGAGGTATCGTTGTCTTCACGGCTGTTGATGTTTTGGGAAAGCTTTTACCCTGGTAAATAATGACTTGCCCTTGAAAGACCTTTCAGTGAGTAATGTCTAAATATGTGACCAAAATAAGTTTTTTTAAAGGGATTTAAATGAGTCTGGCAAAAGAAAGGCTGAACAGGGTGATTCAGTTATTTTTTTGTAACTTGAATATTGTCTCTACAGGGAGGGTTGTGACCAAATCGTCTGGTTTCTACCGAGGTCTAAGGAATAGGAAATTAGTTTCAAGTGCAACTGGAAGAGATTCTGTTAACTCGAAGAAACACCTCCAGAGATTTTATTGGAAGGACTAAAGATGTCATATGTAAATCTATTGGTATAAGTTGGGGCTTTCCAGAATGAGGAGCCCAGGAGGATGTTTTGGACCAAAAAGAGCCAGTGCTTTG
Source organism: Trachops cirrhosus (assembly GCA_028533065.1). Lineage (NCBI taxonomy): Eukaryota > Metazoa > Chordata > Mammalia > Chiroptera > Phyllostomidae > Trachops > Trachops cirrhosus. The sequence continues at coordinate 8,822,475 of CM052539.1, forward strand.
TAAGATAACATTATGGCCTTTGTTCTACAGGTAACTGGGATGCGGAAAGAGTTCCTCAAAAGGGAAGCTCAGAGCCAAGCAACTTATTGGAAGGTGGTCCCAGCAAAGCCACAACTGAAAGTCCTTCCCATTTCCACTAGGGTGTGGGGTGGGGTGTGAAAGGAAGGGGATGGGATTAGGGAGACTATCCCAACCCAACTCAATTTGGAGTCCAAGGCACAGGGACAGTTTTCAACTAATCTCCCTGCTTAGGATAGGGTGTTCCCAGAATTCAGTTTTAAGAATAGGGTATGTAAGGGGCTTACATAGGTCTTCCTCACAAATTAGAAAGATGCTGTGGTAAGGGGACCAGGTGTACCATCCTGAAGGGTTAAGTGGGGTTTCCTGGAATCTCATTAACAGAGAGCAAACTAAAAGACTGAGTGATGGAATTTTATTGGAGAAAGTCCCAGAACTGTGCGGACTTGGCTCAGCATTAATTCACGCTGAGTTCAAGGGCCCACACGCTACTTGGCAATCCATTTATTCATCCCTTGTTGATTCCCCTAAATGCCCACAACAGCTGTTCCTGTCCTATTCTTCTTTTCAAGACTTTCCTCTCTATGCACTAAGGTCCAGCTGCACTGGCCTTCTTTCCGTCCCTCACATGGGCCACGCCGTCCTGCCTCATCAATCACTCCCTCTTCAGATATCAGTCTCCTCCTTGAAAAGGTCGCCCTGAACTCCTAACTGTGATCCTTCTCCCATACACCTCCTTCCTTCTTCTCCTCTGTAGCATTTTCCTAATTAACAATTACGTATATATTTGTGTTTGTTCATTTCATGTTTGTCTCTCCAACTAGATCATACCTTTCATGAGAGAAGAAACACATCTATTCTATTCACTTTTGGCACTAGGCTAGAGGAGGAGGACCTTAAAAAATCCCGGTTGAACACATGAATGTTAAAATAAACCCCAACATCTCCATTGGAGACATTTTCCATCAGCTTTCAGCATGGACTTTATCCATGTTGGGCAGGAAGGAGTTAAGTTAATACCACATTAATCTCAATGGGAAGGTGAATCCAATGCAACAATTCGGTTAGGCTAGTCTGACCACTGACTGTGTCTTCTTACACTCGGTGATTGTTCCCAAGAGAAGAAGCAGCACCTGAATTCCCCACTCTCGTCAATCCACAGCCTGTTTCCATTGGGGAGCGGGAGTGTGCCCTTCCCACTAAAACTGCAGCATCAAGGAAGTCCTTCAGAGGTGATCCTCACAAACAAAGGCCCCATAACCAGGCACAAGAAGGTAATAAGCTGTGATCCTCTCCCTCGAGGGCATGAAATAGCTGGTTGATCACATATTGCCTTTTGCTACTTCTTATGATACTGTTACATGGACAAGTGGGCCTGTTGGTAGAGTTGTTATTTCTACCAAGTACACAGCTGCTTGTGGGGACAGAGATGCCCACAATCATGGGCCACCTTTATTAGACCGATAGAAGCAGCAAAAGCTTGAAATTCCTAGATAGACCCGTCAGTGTATCTCCTACCACATGTTTGAGAAACTCTAGGTCTCAGCCACGCCGAGGCTGGAAGGCGTAGCCCTCAGCAGTGTGTCGGTAAATGCTAAGTGTGGATGGGTTTGCTCTTATCTGAGGATGAAGGAGCAGGAAACGACCACCATATGAAGCCAACAAAAAACACTGCAGAACAAGGGAAAGAGAAGAACATCCCAAAGATGTAAGGAAAGGGACGTTCTCTCAAAGTGGTTTACTATAGGAAATAAATTAATATTTCAGAATCTGCTTGACATCAATGGAACAGAAGCAGGAAGGCCAAGATGTCAAGACAAAGAAGGTGAAATTAAAAGGGAGACAGGAGACATAAGAATTGTAAGAACAACAATGTGGTGATTGCTGGGGAGAGGCGGGTATATGGGGATTAAGTGGTAATGGGAAAAATACAATGGAGATTAAATTAGAAAAACGAATTGTAAGGAGAACAAAAAGTGAAATGCGAATAGAAAGTTAAATCCACAGTGAAGCTGTGAAGAGCTCAGAACTGAACGCAAGGAGGTGATGTGGACAAGTGCTAGGTACTAAATGGGGTAGTCCTCTCAGGGGTACCTGTAAACAGTTAGCAGTTCAGGCAATGAAATGGCAAATGACATCTCTGGTAGGTGACAGAGATAGGGTAGGGCGCTAACCCACACCTCTACCCATTCCCTCCCCAGCCCTTAGGCAAGGTTGTGAACAGCCTTTAAAAAGCCGCTGTAGCTTTGTCCTAGCAGCTCAGCAATGTACACCCAAATTCACCTCCAAGTCTTCCCTAGGATCTCCTTAATTTGTTCTGGTGCTCACACTTTACAGAGGCAGCATCGCTTGCTGGCTGAGAGAACAGACTCTAGAAATAAGCAGCCTGCATTTGGGATCCAGTCCTACAGTTACTACGGTGTGATCTTTGGTGAGCTGACTTCTTTTCTTTAAGTTTTGAAATAGGCTTGACATCTAACATTAGATTAGTTTCAGGTGTACCCGTAACTATTGGGTATTGTATGTAGCGTGAAATGATCACCACACTAAGTTAAAGTCCATCACCTCACGGAGTTATAACATGTGACTTCTTTATGTCCTAGTTACCTGTACACTGGCCGTAATGTAATAGCAACTATCTCATAGGGTTTAGTGTGGCTAAATGAGCTCGTGCAGAAAGTGTTCTACTTTCCTGGTAGACTGCAAATCCGTAGAAAATCATCATTTGATTTTTTTTGTGTTGTCCCTGTTTTATCCTTTCTACCCAAATCGAATCGATACTTCAGGATTTATACTTCATGTGATGCTTTCAAGCAAAGCTCTGGATGAATTTTGATAGTCCCTGGAGAAAAGCAATGCTAGCTCCTTGGACACCCCTAAACCACGGTCTGGGGCTGGCATCCCAGCTCTGCACAGATGGGAGTCAAACTAGAATGATAGATACTTTTAGAAAGGAACTAGAATAAATAAGACAGAAGTAAAACATAAGTTAGTTAGAAATACGCTGAGATTTACTTTGAGGAGGTAATTTGGTTAGCAGGTAGGAGTGAAGATAGGCTTACAGATAGTCACAGGGGTTTTTCCAGGTGAGAAATGGTTCTGAGCTAAGGCAGCAACCTCTTGAATGAAACAGAAGGAACTGGTCTGAAGGATATTTTGAGGGTAAGATGAACAAGGATCAGTGATTGAGGGAAATCAGTGGATGAAGTCAATGAAAAGTTAAGAATTCAATCCATCACCTTTTAATGCTTTTTTCCCTCCATTGATTCCGTTGTCAGTCACTAAAAGAACAAAAACTGTCTTTATTTTTAGTAAAATCTTCAATGGTCAGCATAGTAACTGACACAAGGTTGGGGATTCAGATATTATTTTTCAAATCATTCTATACCCAAATTAGCTTCCTATCCCCTGGTTCCTTAAATAAATGTGTCACCTTAACCAATCACGCTTTCTGTTCACATCTTTGTTGTTTCTCAAAGCTTGAATCCCCTTCCTGTTATGTACAGCCAATCTTGCCAGATCTTCCAAGTCCAACAAGAACCTCCTGCTCTTAGAAGTCCTCCAAAACTAGATGGACCATGGTAACCTCTGTCTGCCAGAAGCCTGCTCGTCCTCACTGCATCTTTCAAGAATACTCAAGGACAACTTTGTATTTTTCTATTTCCCCCCCATCATTTAACTCCTGAAAGTAAATGCTTTATCTCCGGAATTGGACTTGGAGATTCTCAAGTATAGGAACCACATCCACATTTCTAGCAGGAGTGGGTGAAACACTGTCAGGAACGGCCCTTCCCCGGCTTCCAGCCAAGCCATAACCTCCCATTGGTCAGGAATCCGATGAGGCTCGAGTTTGGGAGTTTAATTGGGACAAGGTGACTTGCCCCCATCACGGAGAGGTCATCAACTCAAATCCCCACACTCTGTGACCACGCACTCGTGTTCAAACATACAGAAGTAAAAGCCAAAGGTCCAATCGCCCTGGTGAAGAAAGGGGCCGTCACAAGAACTTGGAGTCAGCAGTGGGTCTCAATTCAGGTTCTTTTGAAATGCAGATCTGTGAAGGTCAAAACTGAGGTTCTGGAGGCAGGTTCCAGCTCCTACGGTAGAAATACTGGCAGAAAGTATAGGCTAGGGTTGAGGATGGTTGAAGAACCAACCAAGCAGACCGAGTCTCAGGATATCCTTCCAGACTCAGTGGAGGACTGAATGGTAAATAAATCCTTGGGCCAAAGAAAGCCGCAGTTGGGCGGACCAACCACATGTGATGAGAGCTGGGTGGAATATGGGAGCTGCAGGGGCTGCTCAGGGGGCATCTAGGTGTTGCTTCTCAAAGCTCTGTCTTTCCATACCACGCATAAACTGGCAAATGATGTGCAAACCAAGTTTCGCTCTCTGGTGGAGGGAACAAGTTGTATCTTCAACTTGTAAGCTTCTGGCCTCCAAATTCTTGTCTCAGGGTTTACTCTGTGAAGAACCCTATTAATACCATACTCTTTGGAAGAGAAGACAAAGAATAGGATGTCGCCGGTTAGCAGCACAGGTCCTCTACATCCTTACTAGCCAAAGAATGGTCCATAGCCAGGAGCTTGTTAAAAAAGCAGAATCTCAGTCCCTCTCCATCCACATCATCCCCTGCCCGCCCCTCCCCCACCTCTGCTCACCCCTCCCCCACCTCTGCCCCAGACCTACTGAATCATTATCTGTGTTTTAACAAGATTCCCAGGTGATTTGTATATACATCAAAATGTAAGATGTCCTGCTCTATGATCTCTTCCATAGAGAGGGGGGAGAAAGCAGGAAGTGATAGACTCACACAACTATGACTGCCATTTAAACAGGGTTTCTGGCTGAAAAGCACCGAAAGGCATTTGCCATCACCTTTTATTTCAAAACTTTGATGACCTTAGCAGTGCTGAATATGTGTATATATATATAGTCTTGAGGAACTGTGGTCCACTAAGCTTGAGGTCCCTTTTTCTTCCTGAGGTCCAGGACCCCATGTTCTGTCCTTTAAATTGACCTCTTTGGCACTGATTTTTCCTTCCTGTCTCCGGAGGGCCTTTGGGTCCCAGCTAAGAATTTTATCACAGCTGATCAGAGAGCTATATACCTGACATGGTTTTACTCGCCTGGACTTTCACAGTCAGTCAGTGAAAGTCCTTCGAGAGCCAAATTTGTTCTAATTAGTTTGCAGTGGCAAGTCTTCTGGCAGCTAATGATGCTGTTTTGAGAACACCTGTATGTAGCCTGCTCCCCAAATATGATAAAAACATAAACTCTTTTTCTTTTTTATTTAATAAGCTATTTTTCATTCCACTAGGAAAGACTTTACCCCCATACCTTGTCTCGCATCTCGAACTGCAGATTCGCTCTGTTTTTAGGTAAATTATGCCCGAAGCGCCCTTCCATTAGCGTTAATTTGGTAGCTTTCACAAGGTTCTTTCATTCTTCAGCTAGCAAGTAGCTCCTTCCCTGCTTAGCCCTGTTGGAGGCATTTTGTTTTGCTCAGGAATGTCTCGATTATTGGCCTGAGCGACAGAGGAATGTTTCGTGCCTGGCGCTTGGATTTTCACTCGAAATGTGTCTGGATAGGACAGCTTTTTCAGATATCCCTTCAGCACTGATTGAAGGGTAATTAGGCTTCTATTTGTGTAACCTGAGAGGGTTTGATTCTTGACCCTCATAGAAAGGATATCTTAACCTAATTTACTGGGAAGACGTGGGAGAGCTATGTGACTGCTAAGGATTTGGGAGCCTTGAAAATTTGATGGCTTGATAACAAAGTTTACAGAAAGGGTCGGGGAGCTTTATGCGTGACCAGGCCTGATACTCAGGCATTTTGACAAATATAATATTACTTGTTAAAATATTGAAACCCTTCATAGTAGATGGTTAAGTGACCCCTGCAGTGAACCCCTCCCCCATCACTCCAGCTGTACCTGCCATCCCGCAGGTCCACCCTGTGCTCACACCACTGTTAACCAGGACTCAGTACGGAAGAATTAACCCCTGGCCTCCCAGGCGTTCTAGTGCCTTGTCGCTGGCTTGAATTCCCATAGGGTGGTTGATGGTGCCCTGCTGTATAGGTTGCTAAATATTTTTAAAGTATTTAATTTATTTATTTTCAGAGAAAGGGAGGGAGAAAGAGAGGGAGAGAAACATCAGTGTGTGGTTGCCTCTCATGCCCCCCAACTGGGAACCTGGCCCCGCAATCCAGGCATGTGCCCGGATTGAGAGTCGAACTGGCGACCCTTTGGCTCACAGGCCGGTACTCAATCCACTGAGCCACACCAGCCAGGGCTAAAAATATTTCATATCATCATGCTACCTAGCATTTGAAGAATGTTCAAAACATTCAGAAACAAAGACCTAAAATCTTAGAGAGGCTGTATCTGTGATGGCAAAAATGATTGGGTTTACTTTAAATAGAGTAAAAATATCAGGGTGTCTTCATCTGAGGGAGGGCAGTATTCCTTTTTTTGTTGTATTTTCTTGGAGGGGAGAGGGAATTGGGAAATCACGTTCTTGATTCATGAGTCAAAACGGGACTCTGGTCTTTTTTAAAACTTAAAGCCCTACTGGCAAGGAGGGCTTTGCACCATGCTCTTCGCTTGTCTTTAGATTCCAGTTCCATTAGGCACACAGAAAACGAGAAGGGAAACGCGAGGTGAGAGCCTGTTTTCCAGCTCCCTGTTTGAGATGCCTTTAGGGCCCCCTAGTGGCTGTTTTAAGACAGGGTTTTTGTTTTTTGTTTTTTGGATTAGGTCTCCTTGACCCTGATTAGAGACTTTTCTGAATCTGTCCTGTGACAGGTACAATAACTGTGTGGAGATAAACAGATAGCAATGGGTTTACAAGCCTCGATGGTTTTTCACTCCTCAGTTCTTAGCAGAAGCAATTCAGGCTCTTTGGAAATAACAGATATATCACCTTACATATTTTATCCTGCATTCCTTATACTATATTATGTCACAGCTAAATACCTTTTAAGGCGCTTATATCCTGGTTTGTGTCAAAAGGCTCTAATTCATGGGCAAAAACATCCTACATTAGGTTTCCCGTATGTGTATCTCCCATTGATGGGACAAAGGGATTCTTTAAACGTGCACTGGGGTGCGGCTTGACATGTTAACAGAAGGGTGCACTTTGTGCAGAATTTCAGTTGGACAACATTCCTCTCATTTGGAACATTAGATACGCCACTGACTATAACACTCCAACATCGAACTGACAGAACGATGCTCTGACACATTCAAGGGCCTTTTTAACTGAGGCAAGTAATTTTTGTGAAATCCCCCAATAATGAAATAAATGTTTTAATGTACCTTACTGACCAGAATGAATATTGCTCCCTTCTCCACTATGGCTCTATTTTTCTTTCTAAAATTCAGTCTAGAGGATGCACTACACTTAGTTAATGAAAATGGAGATATTTCTTTTCCACATGCTTATCTTTTAGTTTCTGATGTTATTTCACTATTCTTCTTTGCTCCTAAATTTCAGGTCTCCCTTCCTGTCCTCGATCACGTTACCCTGATTAATATGCTAATGTATTGTAATAATGCATTTTGCACCTTTAATGAAGCGAAGCAAAGCACCAAATAAAAAGAAAGCCCAAATTCTTGCTTTAACTCTACCCGTTTCGGGGCGGCGGTGGAGAGGGGGCAGTGAGGGGTTAGGGAGAGTAGGAAGGAAGGGCAGTCCGCCCGCAAAAATTAAAAATGATCTCCTTGTTTTAAACGCGTTCTGGGGCCGGGCTGCACGTCAGAGGAAGAACGGAGCAGCATTCCAGCTAAAAGGCTTGGCATTAAACTTTGACACTCTAATGGTCTCTAGGATATTAGATAATATTTTATCGTATAATGTTCTTCTCCGACACGGTAATGGCATCAAAACCAGATACGATCTCCCATCCCTGCAAACGTGCAGGGCGAGACTTTTTCACGCAGAGATAAGACAGCAGGACCCCAGCTTCGCAGTTAACTTATCCCAAAGCTTCAAGGCAAACGTTTTTTACTTCTTCGCCGAGGACGCTGCTGTGCAACCGCTACCTTGTTTTCGCATGCTCCTCGGCTCCCTCTGCCACTGATATTAGGTAAACAGAGCTCCAGAGCTGGGGAACAGCCGGTGGCGGTGGCGGCGGCGGCGGTGGTGGTGGTGGGGGAAGGGGTTGGGGTCGTTGCTTAAAGAGCTGGAGGGAAGGAGGGGATTGGGGAAGGGTTCCGGCTGGGTCCAGCTAAGGGCCGAGAGTCGTCACCTAGGCAGGGGCAAGGTCCAGAGCGTACTGAGCTGCCGAACCTCCGAAGCCCTAGTTCTCCCAACCTGACATCTGGGGAGTGGGATCAGCGAGGTAGCCCGAGAGCAGCATCCCTTTCTTACGCACCCCTGCCCCTTCCCACCCGAGCACTTTATCTCTGTTTTCGCTTCTTTGCTCGGCTCCTTCCTAGAGCTAGGGTGGGCTCCGTTGAGTCCCAGCGCTAAGAGAGAGGTGCTCAGAGGCCAAGCAGAGACTAGTCGGCCCGCCCGGCTGGGGACCCGGGGGAAAGGGGACCCCAGAAGCCCTGGGACTGAGCGGAGGAAAAACCCGGGAGGTGGATCACGCGCCGGAGCCCCTGTCTCCTAGTCAGAGTTGCCCATCCTTCAGCGTCTTCTCTCTCTCCCTGCCGTTTTGCTTTCTCCTCCTCTGGGTTTTCTCTCCTTCCATGCCTCCTCCACTCTCATACACCTGCCCCTGTTGCCTAGCCAATTGCACCTAATCCTTCAGTAGCCTAAGGGGACTCTTGGCGCCCTACTCTCGTCTTTAGGACTGGGAGACTGGAAGTCTATTCAACGGGATGCAGAACATGCGCGGGGTTCTCGTGCTGAGAGGGAAAGCAGGAATGAAATTTAAATGGGGAGTGGTCGTGCTGTGCGTGTACGGGTGGGTAGGTGGGGGGACAAAGATGAGCAGTTTCCCGGAAATAATAGGGAGGCTTGGACAGGATGATTGGATACAGAGCTCAAAATGACGCTGGCAAAGCCCTTCAACGTGGCTCCTCGAAGTCTCAGGCTGCCCCATACCAGAGAAGCGGTGACCCGAGTAGAAGGTGGAGGCGGGGAAACTTCCTACTTCCCAAGACGGCTGTTTTGTACAAGGGAGAGTGGACAAGCAGCACGGCCCTACAGCCTGCAAGTGTCTTTACGACAGCAGCTGCGGACCTGCCCCGCTTCCCTTCCCCCTCTTTCCGCGAGGCTCGCCAAGCCGGGAGCGGCGGGGCAGGGGGAAGAAGGGCGGGGAGCTCCCGGATAGCACCCTTTCATTCTCACCCGAGCCGGGATCCCGGATCCGGGTGTTGCTTCCGCCTGTGTGCAAGCAGGCTGAAGCAGTGGAAGGGCGGAGCCTCACTGTGGGGCGGAGCCTCGGCGGGAGAGGCGCCTGCCATTGGCCAGCCGCGCCATCACGGGGTGGAGGCGGGCAACGAGGAGCGCGCAGGCCCCGCCCCAGCTCCGAGCCCGGCCTGTTTCGCGGTCCCCCCCAGCTGCACAGACATGACACAGACACACAGTCACTGCAGCTGCTGAGCGAGCCCGGCGCTCTGGGCACGCGGCGGCCAAGCCAACCCGTAGCTCGGACCCCAGCGCTCGCCACCCCCCCGCCAGCACCCGCACGGCGGCCCCAGCCAAGCCTAGGAGCTGGAGGCGGGGATCGCGCGCCGGCTCCCGCTAGTGGCGCCCGGCTGCCGGCGGCTGTTGCAGCGGCCGCCCAGCTCCGAGCGCCGGGCGCTCGGAGAAGCAGGCGCGTCTCGGAGGCGGCGGCGGCCGAGGCCAGCGAGCGCTCCTGGCGGCTGCGGGGACGCCCTTTTCGACTCCCCGCACCCACCGCGCTGCGCCCCGCCTCCGCTCCGGTGACCTTCTCGGGGCGCCTCCCGCGGCCCCGCGCCCCCGGCCCCGCGCCCCAGGCCAGGGCGAGGCCCTCTCCAGCGCCTCCTTCCCGCGGAGCCGCGGGCGGGCGGCGCAGGCCCGGGGGGGCGGGGGCGCCGCGACCGGCTGCAGCACCCCCGCCGCCGCGCTAAGCGCCTGGCCGGCCGGACTGTCGCTGCCCCGCCGCCGCGCGGGAGCCTGGGCGCCCGAACCCGGGGGCGCGGCTGCGCTCACCTCTCCGGGCCGGGAGCGGACAGGCCCTGCCCTGAAGGGGTGAAGCGGCTGGCAGCGTGGGAGGTGGAGCCGGCCCCAGCGGCCGCCCAGCGTCTCAACCCAGCGCCCCCTCCCCGGACCCAGCCCGAGGCGGACCCAGGCCTCTGTCTATGCCGGGCGCCCCCAGCTCGGAAGAGTCTCGGAGGCAAGGAGCAGCTCCGAGAAGCGGCACCAGCAGAGAAAGAAGGGAGAGTGCTCAGCTTGGGCGGCCCGTATCCTCTCCGCAGCGTTTGGAGCCCGGGGCTGCCCCGAAGTGTGCGCTCGGCACCGCCGTTCGGAAAAGGGCAGCTTCTGTTGGGACCCCGACCCGGACCCCCTGCGCCTCCTAGGCGGCGCCGTCGCGTCACCCAGTTCTTCCGAGATCTCTCTCTGCCTGGCGGCAGTCACGGCCAAGGTAAGAGTCCGGGGGTGCCAGAGAGCAACCGCGGGGGCGACCTGGAGAGCGGCGCTGGACAAGTTCTCCGAACCTGTAGCTGGTACCACCTATGCTCGGGATTCTGGTGGAGAGGAAGGGAGTGTGGACACACCCTCTGCTGCCTGGGCCGGGAGCCCGGGTGAGGCTGGAGGTGGAAGTCCCCGAGACTCTGAGATTCTTGTCCCCAGGACCCGTCCCAGGGCCTACCGGGCTCTTAGGCACACAGGCTGCTAATTGGGAGCAAGCAAGGAAATTACCATTAGCAACGGGAGGTGAGGTGTCCGCACCCTCCCCGCCCTCGCCAGCACCTGGGTTTTGGGGGGACCTGCTGTGTTTGGAGAGGCCCCGCTTGGGCGATCCCCACCTGCCTTGTCCTGACGTGATGGTGTGAAGAACTTTTCTTTGCTCCTTGTTGCAGAGAGCGGAGGCGGATTTGGGGTGAGCAGCCACAGCTTGCGAGTCCCTCTATAGGAGAGAGTGGTTGGGTGGCAGCGGTTTCTGTAGAGTGGAAACCCAACCAGAGTGTCACTCCTATGAGACAAAGCTGCTTGTGATGAGTGATCAGTACAGAGATTCAGGCATTTCTGTGAATGTCACTGTTTCTGAAGGGTGGAGTGACTGACTGCAAAGTTTGTGCCTCCTGAAGTTATTTTGTTCATTGCCTCATTGCTTTCTTTTCAAATTTTTTTTCTTGAAGGAACCTTAGTTCTGCAAAGCCTGCCTTGGCTGTTTAAAATTTTTTTAACCTATGAGCTTCCCCTGGAACTATCTGATTTTAAATGGGTCACTTCGGAAGGAACAGATTGTCTCTCTTACATTGAATCCTTCCCCACCCCCTGTGACCCTGTTTAATGGGGATGGATTTTTTTTCCCCCATTCCTGAGCCGATGTACCTCCGTCCAGCAGATTTCTGCTGCATTCCGAGAATCCTTGCATTTTGCCACTCAGTCCATTAAAATGATCTCCTGAGGGAGCAAAATAGCAGCTTCCATTTTCTGTGAATGTCACAGGAAGTTTTACAGGGTCTTATGTAAGTGCCCCAAGAGAGAGCTCAGGCTCTGGCTTCCTTTCTGGGGGCTGGGGGAGGGGCGGCGGGGGTGGGCAGTGGGGCTCACTCCACCTAAATGCAGCTGCCATCCCTCTGACACCGTGGGAACTCTTGAGTGCTCATTTGCTTGTGGAGGGAGGCAGTCCCCTTAGGTTAATCTTAGGTTAACCCTTCTCCTCAGCCCCCCTGTCTTCCCAGCTCAGGAGTCAGCTTGGATAGACCTCAGATAAGGGAAGGCTGTAGATCAGGAAAGGGGCAGGGGTGGTTTGCTTTCTCATCTCTCACAAATGGGTGACGGGACCCGGTTACTGGTGGGCAGGCGGAGACCTCCCTGGGGATGAGAAACAGCGAGGACCTGGCTTTGAGGTTTCACGCATCTCTTAGCCTACCTTTATTTTTCAAGAGCACTTCATTTTAGTGAAAATTGCTTTGAGGAGAACACACATTTATCCGGCCTGGTCTTGTTTGTTCCATGTGGGGAAGAAAGCTAACGGGGATAGAGAGGCAAAAGTTATCAAGATTGAGATCGTAGTGGGTTTTGTAGGGTGGCGGGGAAAGCAGGAGAGGCTTTCAAAGACCCGTCGCTCTGCCGTGGGCACAAGCAGCCGACAAGTGGGGGCCCACTTCACTTCATGAAGTGGGCTGGGCTGTGGGTTAACTTTTTGGCGTGAGAGGATGCAGCTTCCTTTGCTGTTTAAACCATAACGCGAAGGGCCTTAGCATCGAAGTGAAAAGTTTGACGTTTCATCGCGGGTCCTGGGAGTGCTTCCCCCTCCTGGGATGGAGGCGAAGGATGGGTTCTGGGTTCCTGAGCTTGTGCTTTAAAGTGGATGCAGGAGGCAGGAGTGTCTCCATCTGAAGCCACCTACAGTGGCAGGACACTAGGGGGACCAGTTTTCTATTCCACTGCAGATGAAGCAAACACAGGGACCCACACCAGATGATCTCACTTCTATGTGGCATCTAATGAACAAAATCAACTGACATACAAAATAGAAGCAGAGGCATGGACTCATGGGACAGAAGGACAGAGGGGATGGAGGCGGGGGCCTGGATGTAAGAAAGTGAAAGGATTAACTCAACTATACACGCACACACACACACACACACACACACAAGAAACACATAGACACGGACAACAGTGTGGTGATGGTGGAGCGTAGGGTGAGGTGGGCAAAAGGGGAGGGAATGGGGACTTTGCTTGGGGCGATGGGTGCACAGTGCAGATGATGTTTTATTGAGTTCTACACTTGAAACCTGTATGGTTTTGCAAACCAATGTCGCCCCAATAAATTCAGTGAAAACAAACAAACACAAAAACCAAAAACAAGGATCCATGTTGCAAAAAGCTGTGCTTTATCTATCTGTAGGGCTGTGACTCCAACTTTTTGGTGTACGGTGCATGCTTGCACTAACGCTTAGGTGGGAGGCCTACTCACGTCTTAAGCATCTTTTGGGCAACTCAGAACAGGTCAACTGCGAAGTGTTATGTCAGATGCTGAGCAACTCAGTTTTCTCTAAATATGTCAGGTTTATACATTTTTGGGAGACAGACCTTCCTGCGAACTCCATCCTTGGGGCATTAATTAGACCATGCTAACATAAAATTCCTTAAGAGTTTGTGATCAAAACTCCCCCTTTTGGTCTTTGGACTGCACATCCCTAGCAGTCTCCATAAAATCAGCTTCTTCTGTTCTGCATGGAATCTAAATTCGACTCCATTAAACATGAAATTTCTCACTGTCATCCTCTTAAAAGTACATAGCTTATATTTACAGGTGACCCTTGAACAACAGGGTTTGAATGCGCGTGGGTTCCCTTATGTGCACAATTTTTTTTTTTCAGGAAACACAGACAGAGCTTCCTATCCTCAGGTTTCACATTTGGGGATTCAACAAATCCTGATGGAAAAAAATAATTTTGCGTTCCCAACTACAGATGGAGAATACTGTATTTTGCCATGTATAATGCGTACCTACATTTTTATGTGCATTATACATGGGATTATTATACCCATTATACCCATGGTATATAATCATTATACCCTTGTATAATGCACATGCTTATTTTTCCCTCAAAAATTTGGGCAAAAAGTGCTCATTATACACAGCCCCATATGGGGTAACTGTTTTCGATCCACCATTGGTTGAATAGGCGGGTGTGGACCACCCACTGCAGAATCAAAAGTTCTATGTGATGATCCACCGTGTAGGGGTGGATTCCCCTACACCCAGCGTTGCTTTCGAGGGTCCGCTGTCTACGGACGTAACACGGCGTTGGATAATGTAGTTACACTTTCATCTCAGACGCTCCCTGCATTTTTAACCGTATGAAATCATTAACGTCCAGGTTTCTTCCAGCAGCGCTGGAAGATAATTCTATTTTGCTGAAGAACAAAGCCCATTGCCCAGGCTCACCTTAGCCACGGTGGCCAAGTCTCATCAGAGCTGACGGCAGAGGTGGGCAGACAGGGCAGGTGAGAGAGAGCGTCCAAGAAGAGACGGCCCAGTTTGGAACACTGGCACGGAAAAAGGCAAGTGCTGCCAAGGTTTAGGTCCTAGTGGAGTCTGAAAGGCCCGACCCAGCGGGTAGAATTAGTTCAGTGTTTGGACCTACATGAGTTATTGTATTTCCCTGAACTCTGGGGTCTGGTAGATCTTAGTTTTGATCATTTCCCCATGTGTACTGTGCATATTTAGGTAGTTGGAGGGGAGCTATTGTTGTGGTCTGGGGAAAATGGTCAGCATAAAGCTTTATTTCTGCTATTAAGGCTTTATAGATTGATTCTCATAGGCGCAGTATAGCAGTATAGCCAAGGGGTAAGAGATTGGAACAGGCAAACACTATTAAATTTGCCATTGAACATCGACTAGTGAAAACTGGTCCTGGAGAGGAAATATACTGAGGTCCTAAGGCTCCGATGAAGTCTTGTGAATTTCAGGGAAACCAGGTGGCAGAGGTGGAGTAAGAAGTTGAGACAGGATACCGGCCTTCCTTAGGCTCCCCTTCGAATTACAGCCACCGCCTAGAATCCACCAGCGCGGGTGAGGCTTTGCTGCTCCCCACTGGGGCATGTGACACTGAGAGGCACTCAGCTCCCCTCTGACCGGACCCACATTTGGCGAGCAGTAGGCAGCAGCCTGTAAAGTTTTAAGGCTTGAGTAAATGCATTTTAGAAGACTCTCTTTTTTCCTTTTAACTCCACAAATAATAATTGAGCATCTATTACGGGGCAGATCCCATGGTCTGGCTCATGGAGGTTCCACATTTAGTTTATAGCCTTTTAGGGGAGTGAGACATTGAACCATTACTGTGAACTAAGTACCATTGTACAGGTTTGTTCAAAGGAGAGGTCTGATATTGGCAGGATAGTAGAAAGGAAAAGACATCCCAGCCCGGAAGAACCGCATGAAAACCTTAATGTATGTAGTGTGTGAACGGGGAATAGTGGTAGTTAGCGTGGCTGGAAGATGGGATGTTTTGGAAGAGGGGAGCAAGCTTGGTGTTAGAAGGGAAATACTTACATAGCATTCCATGCTGAGCACTGCACCTTGGCTTCCTGCTCTGTGGATTCATTCAGATGGTGGCAAGACCGGTTGCTGGATAAGATCCAGGAGTTCTAGTTGCTCATCCCACATTTTTATTAAAAAACAGAAGATTTCTTTCTGCCTTTCATTCATCTACGTATAGCATTCTGCCTCTTCTTGAACAAACTATTAGCAGTGGGAATAAAGAAAGGGTCCCTCATGAACCGTCAGTCTGTCATCTTGTGCACGTGAATTACATCTGGGGCTCTCATTATGCGATTACGCAGCAGTGGGGGAAATGACAATGTCCCTGACAAATGATCTATACCGTGGAGGGAGAAGTCCTCTGTGAGAACAAATTCTGTCTTGTCAGATGTGCTTCTAGGTAGAGTGATGGTCGTTTTTAATGACTGAACAGGATTCCTGTATTTGAATCACATCAGTTCTGGCCTCAACTTTTTTGCTATGGGGAAAGGAAGAATTTTATAATCTTGGGCGGGGGGGCTGTGCGTGTGTGTTCTTTCTGGAATGAGGAAACTATGTAGTAAGGCAGAAAATCCACAGCGCAACCGCCAGAGGGTATTAGAGAGAATGGAAAATCACAGTTGCAGCAGCAATCTCCAGGGCCAAGTATATTTAGGTTTTCAGAAGCAGGAGCCAGGACAGTGGAGGTGAAACAAGCCTGGTGTGTGTGCATGTTATCGTTACCTCCCTTTCCTGTGTTGAGTGGGAGGCAAGGGGGTTTATGTAGAATTAGGAGTGTTACATCATTCTGTGCTAACTTGCTGTGTGACCTTAGAGTACTTCTTGACCTCTCTGGGCTTTCGACCTGTCTCTGTACATAAGTGAGATGTTTTATTTTATTTTAATTTTTTGTATCTGATGACCAGGAATTTAGAGGCCCAGAGAGGGAAAGGTCTTACTTGAGCTACCGAGTGGCAAAGCTTGGCCTATTTCTAGCTATCTACCTCTGAAATGGGAAGAAGTCTGACCAGTTCAGAGGTGTACTCTACCTTGAAGCGGAAAACATTGTCAGTATTCAGTGCTGAAGAAAAGAGTCAGAACATCTTTGCTGCGTTGGGGGTAGAGTCTGTGTATTGCAGACTGCATTACAACCTCTTTGATGCATAAGGTCGTTCCATATAAGCAGCTAGACTTGCCTGCTCACTTGAGGTATTGTGCAAACCTGTTGGTTCTGGAATGTTACACTATTCCTTGAGAACCACTTGAGAATTACATGCTTTGTGATAAAAAGCAATGGTAACAATTTTAATTTTTTTCCAAATTAATAAGACATTAAAAACTGACTTGACCTTTTGGGTTTTTGCAAAGCCTGGACTCCACCATAAAAAAGGCAACCCTTACATTTGGCCTGGGAGGTTACCTTGTTAGGGGAGCTACTGGGGGAGTATATAGGGAGGGATGTTTGCGAGAAGGAAAGATACAGAGAGCAATTGTGTAGAAATACAAGCCAGGAAGACTGCGTGCCTCCAAATTTGTGAGTGGCTAGAAGTCTACTCACCATTCTGGCACGGGCCTCCTGGGTAAAGAGGGCAGTGCTTATTGGAAGGAGGAGAGTTGAAGTGCAATGTAAATACAAAGTTTGTTACATTATTATTATTATTTCAGTATTGAAACTAAGTCTAAGAGTGCCTCATTGTAGGAGGACTTGGCATATAAAATCTGATCTTAAAAGCAGCTCATTTAAGATAAGTAATTGTTTGGGGGTACGAAAAGATTTTTATTTTACAAAAGGGATGCATAGCAAGTTATTAAAAAAATAGCTAGCTGTATTTCATAATATTCAATTCACACAATCATGATGGATGCTTTGGGGAGCCTCACTTATTACATTAAAATCAAGTTGAAACGTTTCCAGTGTTTTAACAAATAACTCACTAGATTTACTTGTCAAGGAGCCTAATACCTAAGTCTATTACAAAAAGAAGTACAGTAGTTACGTAAACTTTGTAACCACTAACCTACCACGTAATGTCACTTACTTACTTGGGTCAGATTGCTTATTTAACTAGTTAGTTCTTCCTGGAGATATCAGTCATAACCACCCTCCTGCATGAGCTTCTTAGCCGTCCTCACAGACTACCTCTAAGAATATATCGAGACCAGAAGCGGTTTATAGAGTAAATTTGGTAAGAGTTTCCAGGATTCTGAATTTTCATAATTGCAGAGACATGGAATTAATTTTGTTCTGCCTAAGGATACAGTAGAGGTGATATGCATGAGATGTTAAAAAAAATCAAAATCATGCTTGCCTACTGGCTCTTCCTTCCCTGCAGCGGAAATATCTAGGGCTTTTTGGTGTTTTGTTCCTTTATCTCTTAGGAAAGTTTCCAAAAAAGAATTCATTCTAGGAATGAAATAAAATGGAAGGCATTTAAGGCTCCAGAGGTAATTTTGGGCAACCTGGAGTTATAGATAATCACAGGCTGGGGCTAGAATGGAAAGTGCCATCTCACCCATAATTTTAGCCTCTCTCGTCACATTTTGTCACATTAAGGGGCTGTGCTTTGGATGGGCAGATGGAGATGGAGCCCTGACTGCCGGGAGAGGTTTTGCTCTTAACACAGTTTTTTCCCTGAAGTGCCAAGGCCAATCGGGGAGAAGGAGCGTGCTGATCTTTCCAGCTCTCCATGGTAGCATTCAAATTGAGGAGGATTTGCAGCAGAACATCGGCGTGTGGGGATTTCACTCTTCTCATGTTCTTTTTTTTTTTTTTTTTTTTAATTTAAATCCAGCAGGGAATCGTGGGCTCTTCAGAGTTATTCTGTGGTAGGATCGCCTTGGCTACATTAAATACATGTTTATTATTACTGAGTAAGGTTAGCATTTCTGTGGCTGACTGGGAACCATCCCTCCCCCCTTTTGTTTCCAGAACAGTTAATGTAGATCCTTAATATGTCACTACTATTTGTGTACCAGCCTCCTTGACTGCTGTCAGCTCTCATCTGGGAATGGCATTTTGTGGTCACTTCAGAAGCCAACGGAGGCACAGGCAGAGTGACGTGAGCAGGTGGGGGGCTTTTTCTGCCTCCAGGCTCGGTGCCTGGTGCTTAGTGCTTAGTGGGCCTGCACGTAATGAGTGCTTGGGTCCACACGGAATGATTTATTTCGTGAATGAATTCTAAATGGTTGTGTTTTCTGTGTATGGCGGGTGTGGGGCGATGGGGGAGGGAGAGGTGAGGGAATACCTGGAGGCTTCCACACTTGCACTCTTCGAGGCCTCTGCAGGAAGCTGTTATTTTAAAAAACGTGAAAAGACATTTCAGATCAGCAAACGCGTTCTCTTAGGGGTCATTGTTGTGTTGCGAACACTGAAGGCTTTGTAAAAAGGCAAGGGAAGTACAATACCAGAATGTCTAGTGTGTTTCTTTCCTCTCAGTTTGTAGGGGATGGACTTCTCGGGCTTGAGAGGAGGGGGCGTGCTCTCAACCTCGTTCAGATGCACGCGCCAGGCCGTCTTGGAAGTGACTTGAAAAGCATTGCAAAGGCGACAAAGCTTAGGGTGGATTGTTGATGGTGGTATTTCCAGAGCTGGCTATGAACAGACGTCGATGCAGATGTGGATAAGTGGCCTGGCTCTAGGGTCAGGAGGATGCAGGGGACTTGAGACCAGGGAGGAAGGGACATGTGTGCTCTGTGTCCAGTGGGGAGAACTGCCCTCTGCTATCTTGGTGACTTCTCCCCTTTCTCTGTTGATGTCAATTGTTCGCACCTGGCCTTCTCAGTATTGTAAATGCTCACTGATACCTCCTCTGTGCAGCGCAGAGCTGCTATGTGGAGACGTCACCAGGGCTGGGAGCCCCACTGGACCGGCAGCTGTGGAAACTGAGGCTAGGGAGGTAAAGAGAATGGTCCAGATTGCCGGGTCAAAATCTCTCCTTCCTGCCCGAGGCTCTGTGCACGCTGTCTCTGGGGTGGTGTTGCCTTCAAAGTGTGTACTCAGCCAACCTTCACTAGGCCACTCCGTGCAGGTCCCTGCTTGACACTGGGAATGCGGAGGTGAGGAGGTCACCTGCCACCCATTTAGTAGCCTCGTCTTGGCAAGGCACCAACATGCTAATGAAAAGCAGTGGGCACAGGGTGTTGGGCAGCATCATGTCTGACGGAGCCAAAGAAGAGATTAGCCCTGGCTGGTGTGGCTCAGTGGATTGAGTACCGACCTGCAAATCAAAGGGTCACTGGTTCGATTCCCAGTCAGGGCACATGCCTGGGTTGTGGGCCAGGTCCCCAGTCGGGGGTGCATAAGTGGCAACCACACATTGATGTTTCTCTCCCTTTCTTTCTCCTTCCCTTCCCCTCTCTCTGGGGAAAAAAAAAAGAGATTAGATCTGGGTCTTAGTGAGTATGTGATGGAAGAACAGAGTGAGAGGAAAAATTACCCAGAACACCCCGAAGGCTGTGCCTGTCGACACAGCATTGCCAACACCTGCAGACTTTTCTTGCTTCCTCACTTACGTGTCAGCTCCTTCGGTGCTGGGACTGGTTACGCCCATCCTTGTGTCGATGCGAGCATCCCACTGCATTCGCTTCTAGCACCGAGGAATCCTTTAATAAACAATTACTAAATTAAATTGAAAGCCTTCTGTCCTTGCCCACATAGTCGGAGCAATTGTAGAAAATTGTGTGATAAGTTAAGCAACAATAGAAGACTCAGATGAACAGCTCAGAGCAACAATAGAAGCGACGTGGCAGTGCAATTAATGGTTGTGGACTGCGGAAGCCGAAATGTGATGGGAAATCGGGGTGGGAGCCGACTTGAGCTGCGTAAACTCAAGGGAGGTAGGATTCGAGATGAGGCTTTGGACACAGGGTAATTAGAATTTGAGTGGAAGAATTGAAGGGAGGGAGAGTGGCCAGGTTTGGTTGACGGTGTACAAGTATGTATTTTTGGGGTTATAGAATAAGCCGGCTTGAGTTCCTGTTAGCAGGGAGTTGGAGAGGAAGTTGGCAAGTGAGGTTGGGGCTGTGGGCTTTTGGAAGGTGGGGTGACTTGGTCAGGAGGGTGGTGTGTTAACTGTTGCAAGCTCTGTTTTAGGGAAATGAACCTAGTAATAGTATTGGGGGGCAGATGGAAGTGGGGAGAGATGGAAGCTGGGAGGTCACTGAACAGGCTTTTGCACAAGTTCATATTTGAAGTTTTGAAGGCCCCCTGGCTAGAACAGGTGTAGTAGGATGGAAGCTGAGGGAAGCTTCCAAATTTTTCTCCCATCTATCATTGCCATTGAAGGCTCAGATGGTTTTCATTGCCCACTGAAAAGCTGCCTCATTGGAATAAAGTCTGTTTGTGACACCAGCCACAATTCTTAAAATAGCAATTTCTCCTTTGGCTTGGCCGGGCATGGGGATGGAGCTTGGGTGAAAATAGACTCTCCAGAGCCTCTCTTATTGGGGGTTTGTTCAAGTGAGCCCAGGGTTATAGAATGACCTTTGTGCTAGCCTTGGATGACACCCGATAAGGGATGTAATAGAGAACATTCTTCTTTTCCTCCTGAGTGGTTCCTAAAGCAGCTGCAGAGGGCTGAGGGCAGACTGATCCGGGCTCCGACATCTGGACTCCCGATTCACCTTCCGAGCACAGCCCGTGGGTGCGTCCCGTGACTGGTGGTGTTTCTCTGCCCGAGGAGGGCCTTGCTGAGAGGTTACACAACACACTTTTTAGTGTCTGAGAGTAAGCCATTCTGGCTAACAAATTTTTTTCAAATTGGATAGTTCAGTCCCTTACAGAAAGTCTTTCTTTTGAATCTTTAAAGAAAGAAGGCTTTTCTAGAATGTTCTTTTTTTAAAAAAGATTTTATTTATTTATTTTTAGAGATAGGGGAAGGGAGGGAGAGAGAGAGAGAGAGAGAGAGAAACATCAATGTGTGGTTACTCTGGAGCGCCCCCTACTGGGGACCTGACCCACAACCCAGGCATGTACCCTGACTGGGGATCGAACTGGTGACCCTTTGGTTCACAGGCCCACACTCAATCCCCTGAGCCACACCAGCCAGAGCAGAATGATCCGTGTATTTTCCCTCATTGGCTTATGATCGGCAACTGGAAAACAGCTCGATTCCTTATCAGGACACTCAAAGCAGGCCATGAACTGGCCCCTGCCTTTCTCTGCAGCCTCCTCTTCTCTCACGCCCCGTTTCATGCGTCACCAATCCCTAACTCACTATTTTTCTTCCTTACTGGTCATTTCTCTTCACCCAGCCAAGCTGCGCACATCTCCTCTCCTTCTGTCTGATAAGCTTTCTCCCTCTTCATCTGCCTGGGACACTTCTATTTTTCCTTCAAAACCCAGCTCAGGCAGCCTTTCCTCCAGGCTACACCTGCACCTTGTCCTGCTTCTGCTGCTGCACGCTCTGCACCACATTCCCAGTTCTTCCAGCTGGCTGTCTAGCCAGAGTGTGGGAGCCTTTCAGTAAAGACTGTAACTGATGCCTCTGGGGATGCTTCAGGGTTTTACCATATGCCTGGAGCATGCTGTCTGCATAGTGCAAGGTAGTGGTAGTGATGGTGGTGGTTATTTTGGATCTCATTGAATTTGTTGTCCAGGCATAATGTAACCCTTTCCTGTCGAACCTAAGTATTGCCCTGTGCTGCAGGGGCATGTGGTGGGGGGATATGAATGAGCTTCTCAAGGTATTTCGGAATCTAAAGAATGTACGCCCCTTGCCAATGACCAGAATGGTTGTGGGCCTTCCCTGGGGCATAGTGATGCCTTCAGGGAATGTGGTGATGGTGAAGGGGGAGGAGCTGGAGGTGGAGCTGGAGGTGATGATGGTAGGTAGAGATGGAGCTGATCTGGAGGTGAAGGTGGCAGAAATGGAGGAGGCGGGAGTGGAGGAGGTCAAGGCGATGGTGGAGAAAAGGATCTCTTGACCTCGTTCCAGACTGAGAAATGTCTTCACACAAGTCCTCAAGGCTGAATATTGAAGTGGGAGGAGGGGAAGCTTGAGGACCTGTTGTTCTCCCTGTCGCTCCCCCTTCCCTTGGTCGGTGAAACCTCGGCTGCTCTGCTGCCAACACACTCACCCCCACCCCTCTTCCATGTGCAGTCTTCACCCTCTGCTTCTCCCATCATCTCAGATCTTCAGCCTCCCCTTTCTCTCCTCTTGGAGAAGATCAAGTCCTTGGGCGTCGTTATCACACAGTCCAGAGCATACCTTTCTTTCAAGTTACAGCAGGCCTTATCCTCGGGTGTTTGATTCTGGCTACGCATTCCACATTCCACAGTCCTTAAAGAACCTGTTGCAGAACTGCAATTATAATTGATTGAGAAATGATCAGACAGGATGAGGAGTGGCTGGGGAGAACTGGATAAATTTGCGCAGAAGCTCAGCGCCAGTGCCCAGAGACCGTTCTTTGGATAACCGTGTGTTTATGTTGGAATATTTCACGCTGCCTGCAGTATTTGTGAGGTCCATTTGGGTTTTTACTACACTGCCCTTGTGAGCTAGATGTTGATGCGGCATGAATGGGATTGCTCAACCAATCACGGAGGGGTGATCGATGAAGCCTGGGCTTGTCGGAGGGTTTGTGTGGTTCAGGTGCGGGCGAAACTTTATGAACTTGTACATGGGTGTTGGGGACATGGTTCAGGAAGCCCTGCTGCTTTTCCAGTGGTGGTCTGACTTAATGCACATGAAGGGATAGTCTCTGGGTCTTGGTTTTTGACATTTTCCTTTTTCTTTTGCTTGGGTCTGTCCATATCTCCTTTTGAAAGAGCATTTTGAGCTCATTAAGTCTGTTAATGTGTGTGTAATGCTTAGAGCAGCGTTGGCACTCAGAAAACACTCACTATGTATTAGCAGTTGTAATCGTTGTTGTTATTTACAGCTTCTCTGCTTTTCCTCCCCTCTCCCCCATGATGTGTCCTTCTCCACTCACGGTGGCTGTGCTCGCTAAAGTGAGAAAACAGGTGACTCCTGGGGATGAGAGGGGCCACCGTTGTCCTCTTTTCAGCTCCATCCAGAAGTCTCGGAAAGTTTCCGGTGGCCCTGAGATAAAGGCAGATGCTTGCTTGCCCTCCCCGGGGGCCCTTCTCATGAGCTTTCTGTCTCCTCGCTCCCTTCTCTCATTGGAAAATTGGGCTCTGACAGGTAAGGGAGATGAGAGCGGATGAAAGATGTAGGGAAGAACGGACTCTTCCTTGGCAAGTTGAGATTAACGGTATTTAAAATAACAGCGACAGTAATAATGGTGGTAACAGTGACAGCGGCCACTTGCTGAGTGTCTCTTACGGGCATGTGAGAGGTGCTCAACCTGCACGATGCCCTTGATCTTCACTACAGCCCTCCGAGCCGAGCGGTTTCATCGTATAGGTGAGGAAGCTGAGGTTCCCAGACGTGGTCATTTACCCAAGTGATGAAGCCAGAGGGTGGAACCCCGTTGTGTCTCCAGGCTCTTTTCTCTTAATCTCTGTCCCATAATCTACTCCCCCAGGTCACCTGACACTGGAGTATGCATACCCTGGGGACACATGAAGACTTTCCATGGAGTATGCAGGTGCCCATAGTTTTAAGGGAATCAATTTCCAGATTGTAAGCCTCACCTGTGGACCCTTCCCCTTAATTGATTGGCCTGAGACCACCCCTCCCAGGTCCATGGTTCGTCCTTCCAGTCATCCTTTTCAGTCATCCTTCCCCATCTTCTGAAGGCACATCTCTTCCCCCACACCAATCTTACTCTGGTACCTTGATCTGGGTATGAAAACCTCAAGGGACACCAAACAAAGGAACTGTTTGAAACTGGTGTGTGGGGCCTCTGGTGAAGGCCCTCCTTGGGGCTACCCCCTTCCGCATCCTCTCTTCCCTGCTCACACTGGGTGCTGGAAACAGGGCCTTTGGGCCGCTTTCTCACGGTGAGGAATGGTGTGACATTGTAAAGATGAAAAAAAATAACTTGCTCTTGAATTTTTAAAATTAATGGTGGGTATCCGATTGTGAGATCCCATTTAAAAGTGTGATAAAAATTTTTATTTTAAAATGTTCATGTTTACAATATGCTGAAAATTATGTCCATTGAAATGATTACTTCAGCTGTCAGTCTAAGAGTAGGTGAGATTAAAAATCATACAAGTTTTTTTAAATTTCAGAATTCCAGTAGAGCTTGAGGGTCATTGTACTGTACTTACCCCCAGATACTGAAGTCGAGGTGAGTAATTCTTAAGTTCTTTTCTGCTACAGATGTATATATAAATTTCTTCATCGAATTTCAGGGGCATGGATTGACATCTCCAGAAGCTCATGCATTGCTCTTTTGATTAAGCACCCTTGACATTTTGGTGACACTTCCAGCTGTGTAGCTGGTCATGGGGCCATGCATGCCAGAGTGCCTCCGAAGCACGATGGGGACTGTGTTAGAGTAAGTGATAAAAACCCAATGCACACTGACGTTAAACAAACAACTAAAAAATTTAGGCTTTAACTGCCTAAGGCACCGGAAAATAGAGGGCAGCCTCAGGTAGCGCTGGATCCAGGCGCACCAGGGGTCATCATGAAGTTGTTGCTGCGTCTTGTGGCTCAGTTTGTTTTCCCGTTGGTGTCATTTTCGGGCAGAGTGTCCCCATGGCTGGCAGAGATGGTCCTTGGGAGCTCCGGGCTTACATGCTGCCCATGTGGCCTTCACAGCGGAAGGAGGGCATCACCTCCCTGGGGCTGGTCCTGGGAGAATGGGTCAGTCTGATGTGAATTGCCTGGAGAGTGGGGGAGAGGTGATGTTTTGTTATTTTCTTAAAAAAAAAAAACCACATAATCTATTTTTTTATTTTATTTTTACCATTTTTAACTATAAAATTTTTCAGTTGCAGTTTACTCTGTTATTATAGATTGGTTTCTGGTGTGTAGCACAGTGATTAGACAGTCGTATACTTTGTAAAGTGTTCCCCCTGACATTTCCAGTACCCACCTGGAATTATTATTGAGTGTATTCCTGACTCTGCAGGGGTAGGCAAAGTAGAGTGAGAGTTGTGAGTGACATTCTGCTGAGTTAACAGAGCTACCGTGACCATCATAACCTGCGTGTCTTTCCATACACACAGCCGTGAGCCTACGTTTGCCCACCCCTGTACCGGGGAGGGGGTGGTTTCTGAGGAGAAGCTGGGCAAACGGAAACCCGGCAGAGTCCAGTAGGAAGAGTAGCCCGATGACCTCGAGGTCTTGCCATCCCGACTGCAGGTCTGTTTTCCGCAACCCTGTTGTTCGCCAGGACGTGCTCCCCTTGTACCCACCGCTGGCCAACGTGGGTAGACACGGTGACACGGGTGATAAATACCTTCTGTTCCCCGCTTTGGTAGTTTCAAGACTTTTAAGGAAGTGCCAAAAAGAAAAATCCCTTAGCGTATTCTCCTCTTCTTTCTTTTTCTTTTTTATGACTGTTAGTTATACAATAAAACAAAAAGAAATTCAGAATTGTGGAACTCCACCTGTGTTAGCCTGTGCAGGCTGCCATGACGGAACCCCGCAGCCTGCGTGGCTGAAACACCAGATGTCTCTCTTCTCACAGTTCTGGAGGCTGGGCGTCCAAGCTCGAGGTGCCAGCAGGGCCTTCTCTTCCGAGGCCTCTCTCCTGGCTTGTGGGTGCTGGCTTTTCCATGCGTCTTCACGTGGTCTTCTCCCTGTGTCCTAATTTCCTCTTCTCATAAGCACGCCACTCAGCTTGGATGAGGGCCCTCCATGGTAACCTTGCCCAACCTGAATCACCTCTTTAAAGCCCCATCTCCCAGATGTAATTACTCTCCCAGAGTAATGCCATCGCACTCTGGGCTGGTTGGGGGTTAGGGCTTCGGCTTCTGAATCTCAGGGAGACAAAATTCAGCCCGTAACACTATCTGTTGTTTTAATGTCGTGAAGGGGTTATCTTTTGAAAACTAACATTAATGTACAAACCTGGTTTGCTATACAAATTAGTAAGGGATTCACCTATGCCAGAGCAAACTAACAATTTCATGCTTGGTACTTGGACACAGCGTGTTATTTGGGTGCACTTTTCCCTTTCATGGGAGTAGAGAGAAGACAAAGTGTAGAGATACAAACAGGAGGTGAGTTTACCAAAGTGCTTAGGGATTGATGGTGGAAATCTGGGCCTTCTGCCTCCCTAAGCTCCGTGCGGCCACTGTTGCTGCAGTAACAGCTTCTCTGAAATGCCCTGACTTTGTTTGCAAAGTGTTTTATGACTTTTTGAGGGGTGGGGTTGGAGGCTCCCCTAAGGCAGGATTTGCACTCAGACCATCGGCATGTCTTACTGTTTGCACTGAGCGGTGAGTTGTCTAGCCCAGAGCTCAGCTGGCTCTCTCCTTGTCCCCGGGCTGGTGTGTGTGAGAAAGAGTCCTGTCATTCTACGTTTTGTGTCTTGGGGACCAAGTTTGCAAGTGTGGGGGTTTGTCAATCAATCTGACCCGAGTCCCTATTCTTTAAGCAGATGGCAAGCGGTTGTCATTGTTCCTGTGTCTGGTTTATCATTGTTTGCATGTGGCTTGTGTGTTCATTGTCTGGTCTGTCGATGCTTGTCATGGAATATCACAGCTGAAAGATGTGGCTGTGGGGCGGGGGGAGTTGGTCAAACTGTAGTCCTTTCACGTCAAAAATGAAAACTCCCCACCCAAATTTTGCTTACGTCCAATCCAGAAATTTTAACTGGTGCTTTGGAAAGGGTTTTGCTGCAGGACGTGGCTGAAGTGCACAGATGTTACCTGGGAGGAGGATGAAATTTTTAGAAGTCCATCCACATATCGTCACCTCTTTATATGCCAGTGCGGATTGCGTCGAGCGACTAAGACGTTGTCTTTACTGAAAGCCGGTCACAGCAGTGTCGACAGAGCTCGGCTTACTGCTATTTGCATGCCTTTGCCAGCTTACCTTGGGTAAGGCGCTTGCTTACCTTCTCTCGTTAGCTTCCTGTGGCGGCTGTAACAAAATACCGCAGAGAGGGTGGCTTCAAACAGGAGAAGCATGTTGGTTCCCAGTTCTGGACGCCGGAAGTCCTAAGTCAAGCTGTCTCAAGGTGTCAGCAAGCCACGCTGTCTCCGAGGGCCCAGGGGAGAACCCTTCCGGGCCCCTTCTAGCTTCCGGTGTTTGCTGGCAAGCCTTGGCCGTCCTTGGTGTCGAGAAGCCTCACTCCAGTCGCATGGATATCTTCTCCCTGTGGATCTTCGCTTCGTCTTCCCTCTGTACGAGTCTCCATGCCCAAATGTCCCCTTCTATAAGGACACCAGTCATATTGGGTTGAGGCTCAGTCTACTGACCACATTTTACCTTGAATCCCCTGGAAAGACCCTATTTTCCTGTAAGGCCACATTTTGAGGTCCTGGGAGGGGGTAGGACTTCAACACGTCTTTCTTGGGGGACACAGTTCCATCCATAACTCCCTGAGCTGCACTTTTCCTTCTCCACGGTCCATCCCCTGTTCCCTTCAGACGCAGTCACATGGAGAAAGTGCTTTAGAAGCCCCGCCCTCAAAGTGCTCCGGTTGATGGCAGAATGCCCCCGGGATGATAGATGCCTCTTATTCCCAGCATGTGCTATGTAAATGGCATGCAGATCTGACACTTGACACGTTCTGTGCGATTTTTCAATTCAAAGCCCTTTGGGAAGGAGGAGCGTTTGACCTGAGCCCTGGGGTTCCTGGAAACAAGGAGCAAGCTGACAGCAGACTTGCAAGGGGGGCGCCACCCCGGGGTGTCTGACACGGCTGGTCACCGGCCTTGTCCTGGCTTTGTGGACACTCACTCTGTCCTGCGGTACCACGTGGATGTAAATCCTGAGATATCCGTCCCAACTCTTGAATCTTTCATGGGGAGCATGGGCATGTGTGGTGGTTTTATGGTTTTGTTTTTATGAATTCTATTTTGGTATTCAGCAGAGGTTCCTTGGGGCAGAGGTTAAGGATGTTTTCAGAATGCCTTCTCCTAATAACTTGCAATGGTAAGAAAGCTACAAAACAAACCAAAAACAACCCTCAAAACCCTCACACTGACATCGAAAGGATTTGGGGTCTTCAACTTCCTTTTATAGAAGGCATAGGATAGATATATTGGTGTTAGAGTATATGCGTGTCTGTGTGTTTCCTGTGAGATGCTCAGAGCCCTGCCAGAGTCTCACCTGGTTAGATAGATCTCAGCATTATCCCCATCACCTGGGTCGGAGTTCCCAGGGGCTGCGAGTCTTCCACGTCTCTTTGCTCTGTTTCGTCCCTCCGTTCACCCATTCAACAAACACACAGTTGTTGATCATCTGCTGCTTGCCAGCCACTGTGCTGGGGTGACGAGAGAAGGACACGAGGTCCCACTGGCCTGGAGTGCCCACCTGGATGACCTAGCTCCTTGTGACCGGCTGAGGTTGTCTCCCAGCTCGCTCTCCTGTTTGCAGGCAAAGCTCCCTCCTTTGCAACTACCACCTGCGTTCTAGGCTAAAAGCTACCTGTGTCTAACTTCACTAGGTATTTACCGGGTTGTCACACCAAATTTTGCAAAGCCAGAGGAATGGCTTGGCGAGAAGGACTCCCCTTTATTCTGCTCCTAAGAGGCTGCTCTGCAGGCTCTGATGATTTGTAAAACCCAGCTCCGTTTTTAACACGGGAGATCTGGTAACTTTTGCCTTTCCTGAATTTGAGTCCTTTATAGAATATTTGAGAGTTGGGTGCCATTGGGTGGGCTTTATGTCGGCGCCTCTCATAGGGGTGATGAAGGTCTGGGATCAACATAGTTAAATGGCAGCCTCACGCAGCGCCCCACCTGGAAGCATCACATCGCAAGAAAGTGCTCTCTTCATGGCGAGGTGTCGATGTGGCCATGGAAGTGGGCGCCTGTGAGGACTGCTGATGTGTCCATGCTGCAAGCAGGACTTGGCACCGCCTTGCACCAGAGTGGAAGGGGCTTGTCGCTTCTCCGCTTCCAATGGGGAAGCGTGTCCATGTGAACAGGCCCTGCGTGGCGGTCTCCCCGACACGTTCTGCCTTGCGTGTCCATCTTTCTGTGGGCTTCCTGAGACAGTGGACGCAATTGGGAGTGAGCTTGTTCACAGCATTCACGATGAGCTGTCCTGGAAAGCACCTTCTCGGGGAACGAGGGGGCAGGCAGGAAGGTGTCGGAATGGACAGGAGAAGGGAAAAGAGGAGGAAATAAAAGTATTATCTGGCCTAAGGTTCTTCACTCACCCTCTGCACCTTATAGAAATGCAAAATCTTTAGGCCTCCAGAGAGGCATGTGGACCGACTGGTTTATTTGGCAGTGGAGACACTTTAGCCCTGCAGGTCAGAGGTCCCGTCCAAGGTCACACCCACTTCCTGGTACAACCCAGGCCCCCGGACTTCCAGCCCCTT
Organism: Trachops cirrhosus; assembly: GCA_028533065.1. Taxonomy (NCBI): domain Eukaryota; kingdom Metazoa; phylum Chordata; class Mammalia; order Chiroptera; family Phyllostomidae; genus Trachops; species Trachops cirrhosus. The sequence continues at coordinate 8,851,981 of CM052539.1, forward strand.
GCCGCCTCCCTCCAGCCCAGTCTGCCTTCCACGTGATCTGGTGGCTCTTTCACCATGACTGACGCTGGTACCGGGCACATAGAAACAGTAGGGCTCTCCTGGTAAATGGTTGGGTACCTTCTGGGTCGCTGCAGCCGTGGCCGCATGGATGCCGTGCGCGATGACAGGGCTGGGGCTTGTTTTTTAAGCAGGGGTCTCATTGCTACGATTACCGAATGTATCTTTTAAAGATGAATATAAAACAGCTACCCTCCCAAGCAAATCATAAAACAAATTATGCCCTTGCTACTCAGAACTACAGAAAAACAGCAGGCACTTCGTGGCACAGAGAGTAATGGCTGCAATATTAAAACAATGATGGGAAACCCAGGATCCAATGGCTGAAAGGCAGGGAGGAAAACAGTCCCGTAATCCCCCAGGGATAATGGGTCTCAGCGACAGGGCCCTGTGATTTATTGCGCTTAATGTACTTATTTTTATTTGTTCCTTTCAACACGGAGCTTTGTCACTGAAGAGATTTGATAATGGCCCGTTTGCAGTCACTTAGACTCCGTAATAAAGCGGCCCATATTTGGCCGTCTGGAGCTCCGCAGGCCTCATTGGCATTCCCCCTCCGATGTCACCTTCACTGGTGAGATGGCGTGGATCGCGATAAGGGCTTCGGGCTGCTGGCCGCCCTTGTGAATTCGCATCACACCACCTGTCCTGACTCCTGCCCACAGAGCCGGGCTCCCCGGGTGGCTGTCCAGACCCAGGCAGCCTCCCTCTCTCTTCTCCTGCTACTTTGGGACAGCAGGAAGGAGCCCCTTATCCCGCCCGCAGTCATAGAGCCGGGGGACTTCGCTTTCCTGAGCCAGCAGTGAGCACATACCGTGTGCGGCTTGTTGGGTAAGCAAAAATTAAAGCAGAGGATGTGGGTGTGGGAGGGTTTCGGAAAGAATGGGCTTGATTTGAAGGCTGTTGCGCGTTCCGTTCTGATGGCGGTGGCCAGCTGCTTTGCAAAGAAGGGTGTGTCTCGTTCAGCAGTTGTGAGTGAGTCAACCTGGGCTTTTCATTTCAGCTCCTTCCTGGGTTTTGGGGAGGGGAGCTCCTCAGTGGGCTGGCCTCACTCCTGCAGTGACTGCCCCTGTCCTGGGAAGGCGGGGGAAGGGCTAGGAAAAGGGCTCCGAGTCTTTCCAATTCCGAGTGTCCCTCAGGTGTGGTTGGAGAGAGGGGAGCGCTGTTCAGTTGGCCCCGAAGGCAGTACTGGGGATGCTATAACTTTCACTAGGGCTTGTCTGAATATGAAGGGAGAGCAAGTAAGTATCCAATTACGAAAAACTCAAACAGCCCAACAGAAAAAGATTCCTGGAAAGTGCAGAACAATCGGGAAAGTCAGGGGCAAACTAAGCGTAGGCGTGGGGCTACTTGGTGTCCCTGGGCCCTGGTACACGGGACGCCGCATGCCCTGCTATGTGTGTGCATTCTGGCATCACTGAGGGAGGGGCGGGGCTGACAGTGTCATTGCTCCCGGGGACTCGGGCTCCCTCCACTCTCCCTCTGCCCGTCCGTCCAAAGTCATCACAGGCTCCCAAGCCCCTCTGCCCCATTGTAGGTACACGTTGGTCTCAAAGGGTCCACGGTGCCGTGTGACCCAGAAGTGCCACTCTGGGCCTGTACCCAAGAGAATTCGAAAGCAGGGCTTGAGTGGTGTTTGTCCACCCGTGTTCACAGCAGCCCTGCTCACAACAGCCACAGGGCAAAGGCGACGCAGGTGTCCACTGATGCTCGGGTGGGTGAAGACAGTGTGGCGCGTGCTTACAGAGGGCTTTTACTCAGCCTCCAAAGGAGGGACAGTTCGACACATGCCACCATGTGGGTGGACCTTGAAGGCGACTGCTAAGTCAAATCGGCCAGCCACAAAAGGTCAAATAGTTATGATTCTCCACTTATATGAGGCACCTGGAAGGGTCAGATTCATAGAGACAGAGAGGAGATCGGAGGTTGCCAGGCTGGCGGGGGAGGGGACTGGGGAAGTCAGTGTTGAACGGGGACAGAGTTCCAGTGTGGAGAGATGAAAAGGTTCTAGAGGTGGGTGGTGGTGATGGCTGTATAACGGTGTGAATGTACTTCATGGCACTGAAACGTACACTAAAAAATGGTTAAAACGGTGAGTTTTGTTATGTGTATTTTATCACAATGAAATAAAGGCGGTCCCCTGTGAGTCCCACCTCCTGATGTTCATGCTTCTGCACGGTCCCTTCCACTTGGTGTGAGCGGCCCTTGTGACTTGCTATAACCACGGACCAGAGCAGAGGTGATGGGATGTCACTTCTGTGGCTTCGTGTGCTGGTCACTGGCCGTGGAGCCTCTCCTCACTGGCTGGCTGATGTCGGCACGCTGCAGAAAGCCACGGAGCTTCCCACGGAGCTGAGGCCTTCAGTCCTCCGGCACAGGACACGCAGGCTGCCAGCTTCCGAGTGAGCTTGCAGGTGGGTTCTCCCTCAGAGCCCCCACCACTGGTGTGAGGACACCACTGGGACACCTGGACCGCAGCCGTGGGACCCAGCTGAGCCGCAGAGCCTGTGAGCTACCGTGTGCTGCTTCAAGCCTCCGCCTCTGCGGTGATTTGCCACGCAGCAGCCTGTCACCACTGCGGAGCGTCACCTGAGGCTTATGGCAGTTCTGTTTCATCCTCGTTTTCCACCCTGGTCCCCTCGGGCTTCCATCTTCCCTTGTCCACTGGGCAAGGCGGGCGGCCTGCTTTTCCATTTTCTGTTTACGCTCGGATCCATTCATTGTTGGGGCCGAATCATCTTTCCGTGTGCCTTCCGGCTCTCTACTGGTTTCTGAGTGGAGGGCTGTGTCTTAGTCACTGCCCCGAGTTAGGGGCTGTGTCTGGGCTTCGTGGTTTTCCCAAGTCACTGGAGTTCCTCTTGATGAGAGGTTGTAGATTGCAAGTGCCTCGTGGGCAGGGACCCTGTTTTTGTGTCTTCTGCAGCGAATGACATGGTACGTTCCCTGTCCTGGGTGCTTTGTACCAATGCATTTGGTGATAGACTTTAAGACCTTTTGGAAGTTGAAGCTTGGAGAACCTACAGTGGTCACTTAGGGAGGTGAAACCCTTGGTGATTTTCGCCCGATTGAGATCCGTGAACTGCCTGTTAGCTCCGCCCACTGCCTTCTTTACCCCGCTCTGTTTTCTCCAGGCCTCACTCTTTGCTCCTGTGTTGTGTAGTGCACTCGAACGTCAGCTGATGACGGCTGGGTTTCTTTCTCCTTAGGTTTTGTACATTGAAGGCTCTAGGTCAATATCTGTTGAGCAAGTGAGCACGTGGTGGCCTGCAGCTGGGACCCAGAGGGGACAATAGACTGAGCTAAGGCTTTCTCCTGTGGTTGAGCTCCGGGAGGAACTGCAGGTTTTCCTGAGCAGGAGGGCTGGAGAGCTACGAGTTAATTTTATTTCACCTACCTTCTTGGAGCCAGTGCCTTCTTTGTCAATTAAAATGTGTTTCTTTTTGAGCAGTTACCTTGTAATGGAAAAGACACCTCTGCAGGCCGCAGTCTTTTATGTCCTCCAAACCGAGCCCTTTCCCCTGCTGTGGCTTCAATAATGCATCATTTCATAAGTTCACGGACTTTAATGTGTTTCTGCTCAACCTCAGCTAGGTAGTTCAATGGAAATTAACCAGTAGGTTTGATTCAAAGTCACCTCTTCACCTTTCCCCTTTCCGCGCCACCCTCACCCCATGTACGCAAAACAGTGTCGCATTGTCTCCTTTTAGTGAGTGGGTACGTGCGCACGTGGGCTCCCAGGTGCGAATGGATGTATTGATTTATTTTCTAATCAGAAATCCACAAGAAACATAGCGATGTGTAGATACAAGGTTAGGGACCTGAAGCAAACTAAGGTTTAATGAGAGTGTTACTATCATGCCAGATTCGGGATTTGTAGTGGCGGCTGGTAAATTGTCATGTGTCTTGACAAAGCTCTGAAATTTACTCAGCATTCATTCATTCATGCATCATTCATTCATTCAGTGTCTGAGGATTCATAGGTATGAGGCACCTGGGTGGTAGGTGTGAAGAATGAATGAATCTGTTCGCCCCAATTCTCCACACCTTTCTGAACCGCTACACACAAATCGTAGTGTATTTCTGCAGTCCTGAGTTGGGGCCCAGCCGTATGGCTTTGTTGGACGTGAAGGATCAGTCAGGGTGATGGGGTTCTGGTTCTCAGTTTAGGCCTTGGAAGCCCCCTTCAGTCTGCTGCTTTTTTCCCCCCTACCTCTTCGCTTTGGCTTCGAGAACAGCATGTCGCTTAGCCTGCTGGTCTGAGGGGGAGCGGGCTGAGAGACACTTGGAGGAGAGCTGCCCAGCCAACCCGCAAGCCTTCGGTGAGAGGCCAAGCCCACCCTTGATCAGCCGAGCCTCAGCCGACCTGCAGATGCGTGAGTGGGAATCAGTGATTGTGCCTCCAGACGGTGCATTTGAGGTGGTTTGTTCCGCAGCACTAGTGGGCAACAGATGGCTGATACAGTGGGATGCTGAGATGACTGAGGTGCGGGTCCTCTTTGACGGGTGCTGTGGAGTTTGGTGACGGTGGTGGGGGGTCAGGCCAAGATCATTAACTCCTCCAGGATGGAGAGAATGCCAAGCGCCTTGAGGAAGGACTCAGTAGGGGGAGTTTCAGAAGGGAGAGTCCGCTGGGTGGGGCATCAGAGGAAACCTCAAGGAGGGGTGGCCTTGGGAAAAGGTGTTTTTAGACCATGTTATTCTCACAATTCAGAACAGAGAAGCATCGACTATAGGTTTCTGAGTTTAAAATCTGTGATGTCTCGGAATTGATTTCTCATCAAAACCAGTCGCATTGATGCCAGTTTCCCATTAAACAGCTAATGACTTTGCTTTCAGTGGACCAAACGAAGGCTCTTAAGACTTTAAGCTATGTTGGTGTCAGAGAGCAACCCCCCCTTTGATAAACAGCTGATATTTACGGTGTTTATCACAAAGAATTACCCTCCGTGTATTTGACATCCCTACTGAGGGCCAGGGATGTGATTACTCCGCACTGCAAAGGCTTGATCGCACATAATTCTCCTTGTCATCTTAAGAGATACTAATAGGCACTAATGATACTTTTTCCAGATAAATTAACCAGGCCAGAGAGGGTAGGCTACTTGCTCAAGTCGTGCAGTAACTTCAGAGTCTCCTTCTGCTCCCTGCACCTGCCTCTCCCGTTAGATTGTCATCCTCTCCATTCGTTTTTGTATCACTCGCACATAAAATGACGCTTTGCACACAGTAGGTACTAAAAGATGTCTGTTCAAGCAAAACCAAAAAAGAATAAATCTATTAAAAGGGCATAGTGGCTCCACTCACCTCCATAGGGAAGTCATAGCCTGGAAAGGAGACGGATTTCGGTTCTGACCCTTGTATTACAACAAGGCAAGCTCAGAGGTGGAACTACTAGAAATATTTAGGGGCATTTGAAAGAGCACAGGGGGTGCTCTTGATCTAGCCTAGAAAGGTAACGCCTTCCGGAAGTGGTGAGCTCTGAGATGAGTCTGAAATGAGGAGTTTGAATGAGACAAGGGAGAAGCAAGGGGCTTGCCTGTGGAGGAGATGTGGGTGCACCCAAGCCATACACTGGTCCCCAGCAAAGCTTCTGGGACATGGCGGTGCCCAGTTATCAGTGCTGGGTGAGGA
>CM052539.1:8858168-8869929 GCA_028533065.1 Trachops cirrhosus
AACTTAGCTTCTAGGGGTCTGTTTTTCAAACAGTGTTCCTTAGTGGGCTTGCAGGTGTTCGCTGAGACTTTTTTTTCTAATTAAATTTTTTTCATTTACACTTTTTAAAGCTGACATTTTGATGTCATCTCAAATTAATCTAACTATCTTCTGGGTCATCTGCATGACCACTTATATCCGGGCACTGGCCCTGCCTTGGCCCCAGGGAGTCACTGCTTTGGCACCAAATGATAGCTCTTTGATTGCGGAAAGCTCATGAGGGGACACAGGCGGCTTCCTGTGTGAAGAAGGCACGGAACTGGGGGCACCCGCCTCAGAACGGCCGGCCGATGTGGGCAGAGTGACCCAGTCTCCCCCGGGAAAGCGGTTCCACATCGACCATCCTGTGAAGTTCCTCTAAACTTGCTCTGATGTTGAACTTACTTAATTTTTAAAAAGGTACCTCATGAGTTTGTTTTGCTTCCAGGATTGTTGTAGAGCCAGGGGTCTTGGGTGTTGCCCCTTTGAGTGATGCTCAAGGGCTTTTCTCTCTGCCAGGAATTCTGGTCCCCCCACTACCCCCCTTAACTCCTGCTCTCACCTCAGTTTATCTACCACTTCCTCAGCCTTCTCTCAACACCTTGCCTAGGTCAAAATTCACTTTCTGTGTTTTTAAAGACCTTTGAGGCAGTTTTCCCAGTGGATTTTGACAGCCTCTATGGGATGTTTTGTTTAATTTCTCTCTTTGGTTGCCGGAAATTGCTAGACCGGAAGCTTTTCACCGTAATCTGCAGTGCCCAGTACAGCGCTTGGCACTTAGCACTCAGCAACTATCTGTTATTTAAATATTTTTTTTATTTTAATGTTTTATAGTTTAGTGCTTAAATAACATCAGAATAAAAACTATTTAAGCTAAAACCAGGGTTCCTGCCAATCTCCTTTCCACACATGTGGCCCTGGTCACTCAAGTTCAAGGAACACTGTGTAAGAGGAGTTACTTGAAGGGGGATGGCCGATCTCTGGGGTAAAGCAGGAAGGAGGAATATATCTGGTCCACGTGTCCCTGCCAAGCACCTGGGTGCGGGGTGCCTTGGGCCAGGATCCCAGCCTACAACTCACCTTGGCCACTCACCTGAGATGTTGATGGGGAAACTTTGTAATTCAGGGCCACTGTTTCTGGCTTCGGTGTCTCCTGAAAGGTCATGGTAAAGGCTGCATTCATGTCTTTCATGATTTGGGGAGACCTGGGCTGGATCGCGAGTAGAGAGTTGTGTGGCTCAGGGGAAACCGCACTCGGCCCTGGCAGGTACCTGCGTTGCTTACATCTAAAGCTCAGTCTCACGATGGCCAGGGCTCACTGGATTTCTTTATACTCGTAGCTTTGTCTTAACAGCCTTTTACAGGTCACAAAGCACATCAGCAGGCTGTTCATTGTTCTGCCTGTATCTCAAGGTCCTTCCCACAACCACGTGATGTCCAGGAGGGATTCACAAGCCCATTTTGCAGATGAACAACAGACCGAGGCTTAGAGGGGATTGATTGGAACTTGGGGCTTAGAACTTCAGGTCTTGTGACCTGCCCCCTGCCTCCGCCATCCAAAGGAAGGGTGTTCGCCTTCTCTGGGCTCCTGGGCTCCAGTCTCTGAAAGGTTCACCTAGGACACCAGTTTGCAGTCACGTGGGTCAGTAGCAACTTACTTTTATTTTCGGTAACTTAAAAAGGGGTAGTTACCCCCTTTTGGTTCTATGAAAGACGCTGTTGCTTGTGGAATACGTACCCTGTGCCAAACAAAACTGGCTTTGAACGCAAGCTTTGTCACCTCCAGGCCTGAGTGGATTACCTGTCATCCCAGCCCCTGCTTCTACACAGGTAAAACGGGGCTCCAGTGTTTGGTCGGAACAGGAGGATGCAAGGAGATAGCCTCTGAAAACTGCCTCGCTTGGCTCTCACACCCACTCCAGTTATTATTCTCATCTCCCCAAGGTTTTTGCTGCCCTTTTATTAACTGGGTTTTGTTTTGTGGAAAGCTTCACAGATGCACATGCCATTGGTACCGTCACGGGCTCGGGTTCAGGTTCAGGGTGACGGCCTTTATGCTCGGCAGGCCCCTCAGAAGCTTCAGGGAGATCAGGATTCCGAGAAAAGGACGGGGGTTGACCTGAGCCGTCAGGAAACCTCGCGGTGCTCCGGTCACTGTCCCTCGGAGATGAGGGTTGGCTTTTGGAGTCAGTGCATGTGTTTCCCTAAGACCGTGATTTGCGGGAGGTGGGAGGCCTCCCTCCCCCTGGGCAGGCAGATTAAAGGCCGGGTGCCAGCCCCGGGCAGTGTAAGCGGTGACCTCAAGAATCTGGCAGCTCTGCGGGATGGCGGCATGCAGCCTTTCAGGGCCTCCCCCATATGGCTGTGCCTGGTCTCCCACAGATTGATCCCTTGCTTAGCTGTGACATTCCAGCCAAACTCAACAGTTGCTCGGATGTGGCAAGTGCTTTCCCACGTCGGGCCCTTTGCCTGGGCTGGCACGGTGCTAGCGCCTCAAAAGAAACGTGGGGTTTCATAAGGTGGCAGCTTCTCCCGGGCTGACTTACCCCGACCCGTAGCTGTGTGTGAAGGCCATGCTCTTTAGTGCCATCTGAGGAAGGAGGTCCCCACGTACAGTGGCCCAGGATGGTCTTTGCAAGTGTCCTAGTGCTTTGACCTGTGTGTGCCCAGCAGCCTGGAGGGATGGCTCAGAAATGACCGGTAAATGGAGTCAAGCATTGTGAACCCAGGCCCGTGGCGTGGGCTGAATTCCTGCCCTCGGGGAGCTGGCGCCGTGGTTGAGGGTGAGCCAGCTGGGCTGGGAGCGGAGGCCACCCTAGGCTAGACCTGCATTCAGATCTTCTGTTTGTGTGTTTGTTTCGATTCATCATACAAATATCTACTCAGCCTGAGTGTATGTGAGGCTCTACTCTGGGCAGTGGGTCTGGCAGTTAACTGGGTGGCCAAAGACCCTGTCCTCAGGGGCCTGAGGTTCTGGTCGAGGGAGGGACACTGAGAAACAAAATAACTCGCACACTGAGTCTCCTGTGGAATCGCGGTACACTCTCCATGGCACCCTGTTTGCCCCGTATAATGTGCACCTGTGTAGAATGTGCACCCATGCTTTTGGCCCAAACTTTCAGGGGAAAAAAGTTTCATCTTAATTTTTTAATTCCATTTTTATTTATTTATATTTAGATACTTGTTTTTTTTTTGTATTCTGAAAGAATTTTAGCATTTATTTTTGAACGTATTATGGTTCAAGAAATTCTATGTAACGGATAACTACGGAACACAAGAACAAATACAAGGTGTTTCAGGCTCGACCCATGTATAATGCGCCTCCTTATTTTTCCATCAAAAATTTGGGCAAAAAAAATGTGTGCATTGTCCATGGCAAAATATGCTTCTTCCTCACAAGTACGATGGGGTGAAAGAAAGCCTAGGTGGGCGGGAGGAGGGAGGTGGGTATGTGTATGGGGAGGTTACACTGGGGGGTGGTGCAGAGTTTGCAGGTTTAAGTTGGTTACGGAGGGATTCTCAGAGAAGGTGACTTGAGCCAACACCTGAGAAGGTGAAGGAGTGACTTATGGGAATGCCTGGGGGAAGAGCTGAAGTCAGTGCAAAGGCCCTGTGGCCATTTCGCAGCTGCTAATTAGAGACCGCAAGGAGGTTCAGTAGCTAGAAGGGAGGGGGTGTGGAGGAGAGTAGAGGGGGATGAGGTCAGAGAGAAACAGGGGCCCAGTTGCCCAGGGCTGGTGGGCTGGGGGCCATGGGGGGAGTGGCAGAGTCTGCTCATTTATGGGGGTCGCAGAGCTGTTGCAAGGTAGCAGCGAAGCACCAGCCTGGCTGTGAGTGGCAGGCAGTTCCCTGGGCACAGCGCGGTCCTGGAGGTGTACGCACGGCGCGTCCACCGTCTCACACGGGAAGGGTCCTGCGCGGCTGCGAGGAAACGTTGACAGCCGGTTCCCCCTGCGCAGGCCCCTCCGGTGCGGGCGGCCCTGGCGATCTTTCAAGATGCTCTGACCTGACCTTCTTGTGTTAATGATTCAGAAGTGGAGGCCCAAAGTAACGAGTTTTCTCATTTTCAACATAATTCATCCCGCTTGTGTGTCATGCCTCACGGCCCCTGTGGATTTGTGAAGAGGCTGGGGTGATTTGTGGTCCAATGTGAGGAAAATTGGATTATGGAGCGATAAATTAAAAGAGTGCTCCATCAGTCTGCTGAAATCTCCATAATTTGGGGCTCTTGCAGTTCAAGGTAATCTTAGCGAAGAAAGTCGGAGAACAAGGGAAGAAAATTAAAATTCCCACTCAGTTACGTGCACCTGCCATTGTCAGATGGCATCCTGGGACTTGACTGGAAATGCTGAGCGAGGTAATTAAGTGCATTAGAGTGCTCCGGGTGATGTACGGAACTTTTGTTTGCATAGCGCATTATTTACCGTCTGTAGTTATTTTATATGACAGAGGTCAGCGGTGCTATTCTGGTTTCACATCTGATGAGAGGGCCTTTGCCTTCCGCGATGAATTTCATCGCTGGTGTTTTTTTCCTGAGCTGTAACAGCGCCCCCTGCTGGGAAGTCCCCCAGCCGGCCTGTGCTTCCATCCCCGGCCCCTTCCTGACAGCCAAGGGCAGAGGTGGTAGCCCATTGGCACAATCTGGATGGAAGTTCCCCCGGCTTTGTACCCAGGCATTTCATTTCACGAGGTCACTGTCCTTGTGCACAAGCAGAAGGACAAGGAGTACGGAAGGACACAGGCCGATTTGCTGGTGCGGAAAGAGCGGTAGCAGCTACTCCGCAAGTGTGCCACGGGAGACGTTTCTTCCATGTGAGCTGTCAGTCTTCCCAGTCACCGCCCCTGGGGACGTGTGCAGCGCCAGCCTGGTGTCCTGGAGAATGAGCCCCAGATGTCGGTGTTGACGCGTTCACACACAGGAAGGGGTCCCCCACGCTAGTTTTGCTATTTCATTAACTACTCCCTGCGGGCTTACTTCCCTGACCCTCACGCTGAACCTCAGTGACCTAGAAAAAAGACCTAGAAGGGTCTTTTTCAAAATGGGACCTGTGGGTCTGTATTCTGTATGCCAGTCCCACAAAAATTTTGAACTTGGGGGTTTATACTTTGAGGATAAACTGAAAAAACAGACAAACAGAAGAACGTGACTGGGATTCTTTGCTGTGATCTTTTGCAGTTCCAGTGCATTTTCATAAAATAAGACCTGTGCATTGTAACCAGCTTCCCTCTCCCCTTGGGAAGGGGTCGGCGTATGGCCCACGTTTGAGAAACTCGGTTGTAACCCTAATTGTTTCACTTTTCATCTCTCAAATCCCTCTCTCGGTGGTGAAGCTAGGATCAGCCTGCCCACACAGATGCTCACCTTCCCTTTGACCCCCCCCCCCCCCCCGCCTGCTCACCCAGGGAGCGGGAGGTGACTTCGCCTGGCAGTTCAGCACGGGGACCTCGGCGGCTCCGGTGCCCACGGCAGCCTTTGAGCAGTCTTGCTCCTTAAGCTGGACAGGAAGCCGTGCAACGTGTCTTGTGCGCAGAACTCCTTTTCCAGCCCCGGGGGGCTCGTCAGCGTGCTTCTAGAAACCTGGTACATGCATGGGAAGGCATCTGGAATGCTACAGACTCTCCATATGGGAGCCTGTCAGGGATGTCATAGCGAGTCGGCCTGGCAGCCTCTGTGGCATCTTTATTGAACATTAAAAAAAAAAAAAGAAGAAGCTGCTGCTTATAAAGTAGAAGGGGACGATCTGGAAGGATAACATTTATTCTCTGCAAGCAGGAACCTGAAAAATATATCAACATATACAATAAACCTTTCTCTTTTGCTTCTGCCCCTTTGCTTCTGCACTTGCTGCCTGTGCCATAAATAAGAGAAGCAGAGGTGACAAAAAGTTCTTGTGAAACATTTTCCCAGCATTTGGAAGCAAGGTCTAGCCGCGGGTTCCGATGAAAACGTCTGCACTGGCCGTGTCTGGAAGGTTCGGTTAAAACTGTCACAGGGGAAGGAAGACTTCTGTCGTTGGAGGCAGCTCTCTGTCTTGCTGAAGGGTCCAGCCTGTGGGAGGATGTGGGAGGGTGAGCCGGGCCACCAGGAAGAGGTCTTCGGGTCCTGGATGGCGAGGACTGGGCGCGCCTTGTGCCGTGAGAAGAAGCAGGCCTGAGTGTTAGTGCTCTCTCTTCTAGCTCGGTGACCCTGGGCGAGGCTGTTGTCTATCTCCCACTCGGGCTTCACTTTCCTCGTGTGAGAGCTGGCTTAAGAACAGCAGCCTCACGGCATAGTGAGGGGCTCTAATGAGAAAGTTCGACCAAGTTCCCTCCCACACCTGTCTGCTGCGTAGAAGCGGTGGGTGGCTGAGATTCTGGTCAAGACTGTGCTCCCATCTGGTCTGACTTAAGCCTACATATTCAGAAGAAGGTGGCCCGTCGTTCAGGGTCCAGAAGGCTGTGAGATTCTGTCTTTTGCTTCAGCTTAAACCTGTTTTCTTGGCCACCCAGAAATGCTTTCCTGCTAGCGTGGGTGGGCACAATTAGGAGTGCTTGATTAACCCAGCAATTAATAAAAGTGGAGAGGTGACAATTGCTGTTACCAAGCTACAGTCAAAAGCGACGCGCTTGGCCTCTCTCCATGCAAACAGATTGGTGGAGAGGCTCCCAGTGGGGAGGAACATCGGGACACAGAACAGGGAAGCTGGTTGGGAAAAGGTACTCAGAACAAAAAGCCAGGGTGTCAAGATGGGCTGGTTGGTTGATTATTTCATTCAAGCAACAGATTTTTTTTATTTTTTTGAGTGAGTCCTATGTGCCTGATGATACTGGACCAGGAACCCAGTATCACATGTGGATAAGTGATGGCTTCTCCTGTGAGGAGGCTCAGACTGATGGTGAAGGTAACAAACCCATAAGCAATGCGTTCTAACATGTTGCGGTAAGCACAAGATAGATGGCGTGTACGGTTCACGGAGGCCACGTGTACAGTTCACGGTGGCCAAAGGAAGGAATGGTTTTTCTGAGAAGAGAGAGAGCCGTACTGATTTGCAGAAAGGGTGGTTTGAGCCAGACTTGCTGGTGGACAAGGGCACTGAGTACTGGGGACGGCCGGAGCCAAGGCCAGAGGCTTCTGACTGCTGAGTGGCGGGGCAAATCACCGAGCCTTCCCGGGAGCTGGCCGCCTCATCTGTAAAATGGGCATTGAAAAATCCGTGTCTTGAGGGGTGATGGAAGGATTCCTTCTTAGATCACGTGAGGCGCAGCGTGCTTGGCCCACGGCGACCCCCGCTGCAGCACTCAGAGGCCACACCTCACGATTTCACCTCTGCAGACGTCCCCCACCCTGTTTGAGCCCTGTCTGCCCTCAAGGTGTCCGACCATCTCACCCTCTAAGACGCAGCTACCCATTGGTCATGCTGGTGGCAGTAACTGAACGTGGGTTCTGCACTCTTTCCTGGGGCGATGGCGTGGCGAGGCCACTGTTTTAAGGACACACTGAGCAGTACGGGTGAGTTCGCGTGTCCAGCCCCGGGGAGAACTCAGCATCTCTTAGGGCTGGAGGCTGGTAGGGCTCTGCCCTTCCTTAGCCACGTGGCCTTAGGCAAGTCACTTCCTCACTCCCAGCTGCTTTATCTGTGGAATTTTGTCTAAAACGTATTCATGTCTCAAGAGGAAACATTATCTTAAGAATTGGAATGAAGATGCCTGTGAAGGAGGGAACTACCTTTGTGTAGGAAAATACCTTGATAACCTTATAACAGCACTGCCCAATAGGAACATAATACAGCACCACATAAAGACTTTTAAATTTTCTAGTAGCCACATTAAAAAAAATTTTAGCAATATGTTGTATTTAGGTCAGTATAACCAAAATATATTAAAACACTATCAAGGTATTTACATTCGTCATTTCAGACCAGGGTCTTTGAGATCTGGTGCGTGTTATGTGTTTATTGCACAATTCCATTCAGACAGTCACATTTTCAGTGTTCGGGGGCCACATGTGGCTTACGGCGACCGAGTTGGACAGTATGGGTCTCGGGGGGAGGCCAAGCCACAAATCAAGTGGCTCTGCAAGGAAAATGAGGTTTCTTCCTCCCTTCTCTCTTATCTTCATTCCTCCGTCTTCCTCTCTCTTTCTTTATTTGCTCCCCTTCCTGAGAGGGGTGAGGAGGTCACAGCGGAGGCCCAGTGTTCTGGACTGCTGTGGAAAACGAAGGCTGGGATAACCTCGCTGGAATGCAGAGACCGTGGAAACAATAGCAGCCGAAGTGCGTGCGTGGAGTGCTTTCTGTGTGCTGAGCTCTGTTCCGAACATCTGGCGGAACCATCTTATTTAATCCTCAGACCCCTGAGAGGTCATTTCTTCCATTGTGAAAATAGGGAAACTGAGGCAGGAGCAGTTAAGGCATCCAAAGTCACACAGCTGAGGTTTGATCCCAGGTCATTTGTCCCCAGAGCCCTGCTGTGCTAGTTGCCACAGCACATCTTGGAGGGAAAAAAGCAAATCTTAGAAAAGGCTTTGGGCTTCCATTTGGCATGACCTGGGCGGTTTACACCAGAGGGCTAGGGGCAGGAATGCTCGCCTCTTGCCCCAGGGATCATCTGGACAAGCCTGAACCTTGCAACAGTGTTAAGGTGACATTACGTGGCAAATGCACCACCCTGGGCACCATTGCGCACAGTGGGGCTTCAGTAAGTGGCACCTGCTCCCTTGTCTTCAGGCTCACGATATAAGTTTTTTTTGTTTTTTTTTTGAAGAAGAGGCTTTCTTAGTTTTTATTCCTATCTCGATCCATCCCCGGTACATCTTCGCTGCTCAGTAAATATTTGCGAAAGTCAGTGAGGCTGCATTGGCGTCTCTGGATGGGATGATCCCCGAGTCCACCGTGGGGCCTGAAAACAGGACTGTGCCGTTGTGCGGTTACCGCCCCGGGTGAAGGGGGTCACATGGGAAGAGGACCTGCACGTTCGGATCCAGAGCTTTTACTTGGAGCTAAAGACAGGCCATGCGTTGTGTCCTTATGTGTCCTATGCGAAAGCTGTTTCTGGTTTGTTTTTCCTAGTAAATTTTCTAAAAAGATTTTATTTATTTATTTTTAGAGAGAGGGAAAGGGAGGGAGAGAAACATCTTTTGGTTGCCTCTTGCATGCCTCCAAATGGGGACCTGGCTTGCAACCCAGGCATGTGCCCCAGCTGGGAATTGAACCGGCAGCCTTTCGTTTGGCAGGCAGGTGCTCAATCCACTGAGCCACACCAGCCAGGGCATGTCTTTCTAGTAAATTTGAAAAATTGAAATATAACATTATACAAGCAGTGAAGTGCAGAGTGCATAAGTGTGCACCTTGGTGTGTTTTCGCAAAGGGAATCCACCTTCCTAACCAGCTCCCACATCAAGAAACAGGACCTCACCAGCCCCACTCCGCCCACTGTCCCCTTGCCCCTTCCATGGGAATTGCTGTCCTGGCTTCTAACTCCATAGGCTGCCTTCGTGTGCCTTCGCTTTTCCAGCAAGTCCCAGAGATTGGAGTTTGGGGGCCCGGTTTGTTTCAGCCCTGCATCCCCGATGCTCTCCAGGGTTGGTTTCTCTCTAACCTGGTTCTTGTGTCCATTGCACAGACGAGAAACTGAGGCTCACAGAAGTCCTGCAACTTGCCTGGGCCTTGTGGCTTGAGAATGGATGAGTGCTTCACACCCAGAGCTATCGTACTCCCAGGCCTGTGTTCCTGGCCAGCCCCTATGTTGCCTTCCCTGACCTGTTGTCTAAAATCCACAGGCTGGGGCTGAGACTGCAGGACTGGTCCGTTTCTGGGGCAGGACCTTGGGGGCGGCTGCTGTGACGCTGCAGAGGAGGGACCAGCTGTCCGCCCTTAGAGTCCAGGGTGCTGATTTATCCTAAAGGCACGCTCCCAAGCCCAGGGGGACTGAAGGCCACATCTTGGCTGCCAGAGTGCCCTGGCTGGTGGGCAGGGTGGGGCTGCAGGAGGCTTCAGCATGTGGGGCTGGTGGGGTCCTCATTGCGCCCTGATCTCTACCTCCGCTTGCTGCTGACAAGCACGCTAGGCTCTGGCAAAGGAAGCTTACAATTAAATAAATTCAAACAGCTTCCTGCCAGCAAAGTGCACACTCTGGGCACTGCCAGGTGCGAGCTGCATTCCCCGGTCTCTTGCTCTGAGGCCTGCCTGGGCCGCCTCCTCTGAGCGCCTTCAGCGCCAGTCAGCGCTCAGCGGATGGAGCCGGAGTGGCAGGTGAGCAGGGCTGTCTCTGCCCAGCCTGGGCCCGCTCGGAAATGGTTGGAGGTGGGCATGTGGATTTCAGGCCGAGGAGCTTTGCTCTCTGTGTGGCACGGCCCTCTGCCCCCACTGTTCCTCAGTCGAGAGGGACAGGTGGTGGCTGTCATTCTGCAGTTGGCCCTGGCCACAGAGAGATTCGCCAGCTATTCTGGAATGCAGATACCCCCAGCCTTTCTGGCTCGGAGAATGCCGCTTGACCCATTAAGCCTCACGCAGGCGGTTTCTCAGCCGGGCTTCCTCCCCCACACGAGGGTGGTAGACAACAGGCAGAGGTAAAGGCTATTACCCTGGGTCCAGTGCCTCTAGGACTGAAATTTAATTCAAAAAGGCAAAATAAAGTCATCCTTCTGGGCAATGGTTCTTATAAAAATAAAGCCAACCTTATTCTAATACTGCTGGCGGGTGAGTTTGCTGAGTGGTTTACTCTCCGCTGCCGGCCGTGGGGCCTGGCATCAGAGACAGGAAGGTGCAACTAGACCCAGGTGGGCTAGCGGTGAACCCTGCCTTCTCTGCTCAGCTGGGTGACCTTGGGCCAGTTACGCGCCTCTGTCCCTCTGTGGAACAGAGATCGCAGCAGCCACTGGCTCTGGGGGCTGTGTTCACGTCGGGCACGTGGATGACAGTGTGGCGTGTTGACATCTCGGCGAACATCGTGTGACGATGATGACGATGACACACACACGGTCCATCATAGTCTCTGAGCAGTCTGGTGTGTGCGAGACAGGTTGGCATTCCTAGTTTACACACAGGGAAACTGAGGCACGCCCAGGGTCAGTTTGCGGCCCGAGGCCTCGCAGCCAGGAAGCAGCGGAGGCGGCCTTTGAAGCTGGAGCTGTCTGGGTGCCGGGCTTCTGGCGCGTGGTGGGGACAGCCATTGCTGTTGGCTTACCCAGGATGCCTCGCCTAAGGGTTACATGTACTTCCGAAACAAACCCCTCACTCACAAAGAAAATAGTTCCAGTACAAACAGGACAGATTTATGTATTTTATACCCATTTACAGTAATGAGCATGGTCAATGTTTGTTGAGTGAATTGCCCCGTGTCTGCCTCTGTGTTTCCTTCGCTCTGTTGTTTGGGCCGAGTCCTGAGACCTCCGTGGAGAGTTTTGAGGTCAGATCAGGGTGGAGCTGTGTCTTTTCTCGCCGTGGCTGACGTGCTCCTGGAAGATCCCTGGCTGAGGGAGGACAGTCGCTGTGGAATCTTAGGAGCAGCGAAGACCCACTCTGATCTCTGCTCCCCGCGTCCTTCATGGGAGGTGTGTCCATAGCCCCCGCTGACTGCGCCCCTCGGACCTTTAGCGCCTTTCGTGGCTCATCCTCGGGAATCTTCACAAAGGACCGAATCAGCCGGGAAAGATGAGGTTTTGGCTTTGACAAAGGTAGCACCGTCTGTGGAAATAATGTACCATTTTTTCATCTAAGTTCCCTGAGTGGAGGCAGGGAAATAGAAGGCCAGGGGGTGCATAAAG
>CM052539.1:8870029-8889250 GCA_028533065.1 Trachops cirrhosus
GCCAGGGTGGACTACAGGCCCCCTGATGGGTGCTCTGACTGGCCAACGAAGGCCCACTGTGGGCCACACAGTGGAGCCCTGGCGAAGCTTCCCACCCCCTAATTCAGTGCTCCTTGCTTGTGCCATGTCACCACTGAGGGTGGCGAGGAGGGGGCCGGAACTTGCTGACCCAGTCCGGCTCAGTGGTTTGGTTGGGGCCACTATGGTCAGGCCTGCTGTTGGGTGCCCTCGTACATCAGAGCTTCCTGGGGGTGCCCGGCCTTCAGTGCTGAGTGGGGAGCGAGGACCGGGGAGCCGGGAGGTCACCATTCAGGAGAGACCACACCGACTCCACAGTGTGGCTCATTAGCCGGGAACAGCACATGCTGATGGAGGCTGCCTCTGTCGTGAGCCGCTCGTGCCAGGGGGTTAAAAAAAGAACTACTCATGCCTGATCCAAGGGCTGTCAGTGGGCAGTGCAGAAATAATAAACCCAAACACAGAGCGGAGCTTTTCAGCCGTGAGGGTGCGCGCCCTCGCCAGGCCAGAGCCTGCCAGCTCGCCGAGGTCGGCACGGCTGGGAGAGGCAGCCAGTTCCGGCCCGTCCTCAAGGGCCGCCCCGTTGCAGGGCAGAGGTGAGTGGGCACGTTTTCTAGTAAAAGGGTCAGGCTTTCCCGTAAAAGGCGTGTGCGTTTGTTTCCTCGGCTGGGTCGGTTCCAGGAGTCTTTGCCAGGGTCCCCACGTTCTCTCCAGGAAGATCAGCTCCCGCTGGGAGCCCGGCTGGCCTCCCCCCGCTCAGCGTCTCTTCCACACGTGGCATGAGGACTTGTGTGGAAGTTCAGGCCCAGGAATGTAAATGACTTGCTCAAAGCTTGTGCCACGGCCTTGGCGGTGGTGGCGATGGCAATGGAGAAGGGGAGCCGCTCTTTGTTTGCCCGGGCCCCGCTTTAAAATCTGGGATGGTGAGGATGCGTTAACAACCATAAAGGCCAACGTTTCTTGTGTCTCTTCTCTGTTACACACGGGGCTCTGAGCGGCCCTGGTGCACTTGATCTGGGAATGACTACATGAGGCAGACGCTGTCGTCCCTTTGACAGGGTGAGTGACAGGAAGGGGCAAGTCAGAGGCTGCGTTCTTTCCACTGAGCCACGCGCCGCCCGGTGACCATGCCAGCTTGCTGTGTGTGCGGTGACCCTGAGGGTGGGCGAGTGGCTGGCAGGAAGGTGGGTGCCAGGACACATCTCTCTTCCAGATCCTTCCCCTTGGCTCCCAGGCTTCCTGGTCCCCTCCATTTCTGACACACCTCCTGCCCTCCTGCCCTCCTGCCCTCCTGCCCTCCTGCCCCCCATTTTTTCCTAGCGCTGCTTCCTCCTCGTTGATGTAGAAATAGTGTATTTCTGTATCAGCAAATGAAGGAGAGTAGAGGTGAGTTAACGCTAATAACCAATGACTAGTTATCTATTCATTTTAGTTTTGCAAGTCTCTGACCCTGAAAATATTTTTTTCTTAAGCCGAATAATGAACTCCATTCCCTTCATTATGAGTTAGTCATTATGAAAATTGAATATGTCTGAATGTCCTGCATGTCACCACTGTGGTTCATGTTGTGAAAAAGCTGGTATTTCAGGGAAAAGTTGCAGAGAGAAGGAAATAAAGGGGAAGGAGGAAGAAAAGACGTGTGTGTGTGTGTGTGTGTGCGCGTGCGCAGGGGTGGTGTTGGAGTTAGCCTTAAAATAAGAAAAAAGTTTGAAGTGGAAGATGCGGTTCGAATGTCACCTGCTCTGGGCAGATTTGGTTACCTGTCCCCCCTCCAAAAGCACCTTCGTTCCGACCTCGGTGGTAATTCTGGCCAGGAGGTATGGCAACTGGGCCATTTCCACATCCTTCCTGAGCTGGGGCTGTATCATTTGTACTCGCGTTCCCTGACACAGTGCTGGCACATAGTAGGTACTCATTCAGTGTTTACTGAAATGACTTAATCCATAAAAGCTTTGAGAGAGAGGAGCTCTGTTTCACTCCGCCTGCTCAGTACTCCCAATAACCCAGTTACTCCCGTCCTGATTTCTCTCGTCCGTGTGGACCTGGGTCAGTTTTAACTGCTAAAATGAACTAATTTGAATTTAATTTGAACTAATGGGATGTATGCAAGCCACTGCCCATTTAATTAATGAGTTTGTGTCACCAAATAAGCGCAGTAAGGGCCACTAGGTGCAGAGCATTCTATTTGGCAGTTGGAATACAAAGTTGAGAGAGAAGCCAAGGATGTGGGCTTTGAAACCAGACCACCAGGGTTCGAGGCCGGATTGCATGCTCTTTTCTCTGGCTTTCAGTGCTCATAGTAGGTAAGAGCCAGATTCTGAATCTGGGTTTGAATCCTGACTCTATCACTTCTGAGCTGTGTGACTTCAGGCAAATTACTTAACCTTTCTGTGCCTTACTTTCCTCTTCTTTAAAACAGGATAGCTTCATGGGGTTGTGGTGGGGTTAGTACCCTGTTGATATTGGTTTCTGCTATTGAGCTTTATGTTCTCCTGTGTAAAACCTGACTGTTTGGGTACCTAAGTCCTCATAGAATTGTGATGGGGCTGGTATCAGTTTCCGGGGGCTGCCAGGGGGAAGTACCATAAACTGGATGGCCCAAGACAGCAGAAGTTCACTGTGTCACAGTTCTGGAATCTTGAAGTCTGAGATCAAGGTCTATTAGCAGGACCGTGTTCCCTTGGAAAGCTGTGGGCGAATCCTTCTTGCCTTTTCTTCATTTCCGGTGGTTTGCAGGCAACCTTGGTCTTCCTTGGCTTGTGCACGCGTCACCCCCATCCCCTGGCATCATATGGTGTTCTCTCTGTGCGTCTGTCTTCACATGGCCATCTTCTTATAAGGACACCAGTCACACTGGATAAAGGGCCCGTCCTCCTCCAGTGTGACCTCATCTCATTACGTCTGCAGTGACTCTTTCCAAATAAGGTCACAGTGTGAGTAATTAGGGGTTAGGACTTCAGCATGTCTTTTTTAGGAGGACACAATTCAACCCATACAAGGATGAAACAAGAGAATCCATGAGAAGCAGTGAACATAGAACTTGGGACAAAACGGTAAACGTCAGCTGTGCCTAGTATTGTCACCCTGCCATCATTATCACAATGACTGCCCTTTGCTGGTAGCCATGGTCATTCTCTGAGCATCTTTGAGCCTCATGCTTTAACTGTGTATTAAAACGTGAGGCTTCCCATGTATGAGCTGAATGGAGTGGCCCATCTTACGGGGAGAGCCAGCTCCATAACCTCCCTGATCTGCTGTCTCTGAAGTGGGAGGAGGAGGAGGCAGGACCACCTCCCGGAAGGGACCCCCTTCCAGGAGGAAGTGAGGGCGAGTGTGGACTGGTGGCCAGTGTGAAGAGGGTGCTCCTCGCACTGCTGCTTCATAGCTCAGGGGGCAAGGCCCCATCTGTGCCCCTGCACAGCCCCGAGAAACCTCCTCTTTCCCTCCCCACGGGGTCAGCAAGCCTCAGGGTCATGGGCAGACGTGAGCCAGCTTGGAATTTCCAGAACCCCCTCGTTGCTTTACAGTCAGAATGGAGAAAAAAGAAATCTTTTTTCCCCCTACTTGGGAGCTGAACAGATTTGCTACGTAGACGTCTAGATATCTATGGAAACAGTCCTAATTTTAGCCCTGCCGCACTTAATGCCAACTTGGAGAGTGCAGCGTTGGGTCAGGGCCCAGGGAGTGGGGAAGGTGAGCTGGCCACGAGGGTCAGAACAAGCCAATGGGAGGGGGTTGGCCAAGTCTGAGCAGTTGGCTTAAATCTGAAGGGGCCCGGCCCCAAGGAGGAAATGGGTCTGAGGGGCGGGGCCTGGAGAGGTGAGCTTGCATCACTACTAGCGTTTGGAACTAAGGGATCTCCCTCTCCTCCCTGCACTTGCTCTACCGGTCTAAATTCTGTTAGTTTTCAGCCCAGTGCATAAATTTTATTTCCCCCTTCTCACCTTTGTCATCAGCCACTCCTGCCCCGAATTTCCATCATCTTTTATAATTCTGTCAAAGCCTTTAGGCAGCCCATTTAGTTTTGAGATGAATTCATGTCCCCCATTTGTTTTGGAGCCCCTCAAGGTCAGCCATGGTCACTGTTGTGTCTGTAAGCTGAGTTGCCACGGAGTAGCCATGCGGAAAATGAGTAACCAGTGGCATCAGACATGACTGGTGATGTTCGGTGGACAAGACCAGGGGCTGTAGGCAGCTACTGGAAAGGGACATTCAGTGGGTGAGTCCAGTCAAGTATACAGAAACGCTTTTGACGGGAAGAATCCACTTGGATGGGAATAGAAATTGCCTGTGATTCTGTTAAGGACGTGCTGCAGAGGGCTACAGGCAAGAGGAGGCCATGCCCGGTGTGCTGGGTGTTGGGAATGATGGGGGAAGGGAGAAATGGGTGGAGATCATTTTAGGCGATGTCAGGAGCATTGTTTCTGTCCCTGCAGCCCTGTCCGCCACCCTCCCACCCCCCACCCCTCACACCCATCCCCAGCTGGGTCAGCTCCTAGCAGAACTCACTGTAGAATATCAAACACAGGAAGGACCTTAGACATCATCTGTCCTATGTGTTCTGGAGTGTGATTTTCAAGATGAGAATTTTTGCGTAAATACTTGCTGATTTATTTTATTTTATTTATTTTTATTTTAGTCATTATTCAATACAGTTTCTATCCTTTATTCCCATTCCAGCCCACCCACCCATCCCTCCCCTCCACCCTCCCATTTCCAACCCCCTTAGTTTTTGTCCATGTGTCCTCTATATTTGTTCCTGATTTATTTTAATGTGCGTATATAAACCATATGCAGCTAGCCTCCCAAACCTGTCATTTCTCAGATATTACTCCATAGGGTGAGGCAGGGCATGGTAGCGCCCTCTCACAGATCTTGAGGATTACAAGGTGGTGTTCCCATCTGCCCGTGGACATGGGAGACCTGTAATAAGCAAGTGTCCCTGTCGTGACCACTTGGAAGTAAGGTTTGTGCAGATGAAGGATTCTGGTATGAATTCTCGTACTGAGTTTCCAAATGCCTTGTATTCTTTCAGCCAGGTGAAAAGCAACACGGCTGTGGTAGAGTTGGGAAGGTGGTGTGCAAGGGATTGCGGGGTGGGTGGCAGGGGTCCGTTTCAGCCCCCTTCTGGCGCGAGGCAGAGGTAGACCAGATGGCTGATAGCTAGCGACAACATTTGCAGCGTGAACCACATCCCTTCCTGTCGTCTGCCCGTCTTGACATACTATTGGAATAGGTGGAATATAACCTGGTTCCTACCGAACACTCGGGCACTTCGTTTAAGTTTCCTCATTTACACTCCCGTGTAGCAAACGCTGTTTTCCTTACTGCACGTCACAGGGGAGCCTGAGCCTGAAGGACTGGAAGTAACTTGCTGCAGCCCTTCCTGCTGCTAAGACATAGATCCAGTGACTCAACACAACCCCCTCCCGTGGCGCTGAGCTGTGTCACAGGGAGCTGCACACCTGCGAAAATGAGCTCTTAGGTTTTGGAAACAAACACACTCAGAGATGGGGTGCCATTTGCCTCCTCCCTGGAAAGTTCTGCCCAGTCAGTAATAGAACCGGGCCCGGAATGCACGTTGCTCAGGCCAGCGGGCCAGTCTGAAGGCTGGGTGGGAGTGGCCCGGCCAGTGGGATGCCTCCCTCTCGGGTGGCTCCGCGTGTCCAGGACCAGCGAAAGGCTGTCTGCCAGGTGCGAGAGGTGAGTGCTGGCTCCTCGCAGGCACGGGTTTCTCTGGGTGCTGCAGAGGGCGTGAGCAGCCCCAGCTGACGTGTGAGTCAGAGCAGAGCCCAGAATAGAAGCCGGAGGGCATGTATGTAAATGCCGGCTCCATCCTAGTCATTCTGGTTAAAGATGATTAAGCTTTCATACATAACACTACGTGCAGACTGCTCTAAGATCATTTATTAGTGTCACCTGGCAACAGCTCTCTGTGTTAGCCACACCCACGGTAGGGTAATTAACGGGATCACCCAGGGCCCAGCCCACTGTTTGTACATTGTCAACTGTCCTCCGAGCTCATTCATTCATTCAGTCATTCGTTCGTTCATTTGTTTATTTGAACACTTTTATTAGGAATCTCTTTGGACGTAGCTTTATATTCGACAGCATTTCCTTTCACCACCGGGAGTATTTAATGTGTGGTGAACACGGAAATGCTGGCGTTCCTGTTTGCATCGGTGTGCCTCTGAGGTCGCCCTGTCTGCGCTGGGTTTGGAGAGGAGCCTTCGCCTGGCCCTCATTAGGCCTGGGGTGACTCTGGACCTTCCCCCAAGTCCCCGCTCAGACAGTTCTTCTCCCAGAAGCCTCGTGGGAATCCCGGTTCTGTCACTAGAAGCAGCTGTGAAGGCCTTTTGTTCCCATTCTGCCGGGGCCCATTATTTCCCCAAAGTGTACTCTCTTGATGTACTGACTGCATCGCAGGTTGTGGGGTTTGTGTCAAACCCTTGCCTTTCTTTCTGTGTTTCAAAACTGACTGTCTTGTGGCGCTGTTCTGAAAGGAGCAAGCGTGGTGATATGACATTGCCATGCTGCAGGTCTGAGTTTGCAGAGGTTGCTCCCTTGCGGTGGGTAGGTGTTTCTCAAGCCCGGGGCCTGATGCGTGGCTAGCACGGGGCATACAATGATTGTAGGCACGGTCTCCTGTGAGATATGCCGGAGCTTCTGTCCATCTAATCTGTTATCATCTTCTGTTTAAAATAAGATTTTGTTTCCATAGGGGAGTGTTGACTTCTAATTGCTAACATCTACGTATGGACAACCGTAAGAAAGGCTTAAATAAGTGTTTCCTTAGCTTCCCTCCAGCCGAATGCTCTTTAGCTTTCTCTTTCAGGGACCCCATCGTGTCTTAGACTCACATGTCCCTCAGGAATGTTTGTTGCTCAAACCCATTGAACTCCAGCGTTTTGGATTTTCATTGGTTCTTTTATTTTTTATTGTTCTTGGGTGTTTTTTGGGGGGGCCTCCCTCCCTCCCTTCCTTCCTTCCTTCCTTCCTTCTTTTCTTGCTGTTTGAGTATCAAAAGCTAATAGTGGATTTTCTCCTGACCTTGAGGACATCCGTCTCTTGGCTTCCAGCTTCAAACAGAGGGGCCGTGTGGTCCATGAGGGGACTCCCGGAGGTTGCCGAGCTCCGTCTGTCCCACACACCTTGACTTAAGATGCTATTTGAGCCTTTTCTGCTTGCTCTTAGCCAAAGAACAATGGGAAGAAAAAGAAAAAGAAAAGTAGTTACAGACAGGTTCATCTGACAGGTAATCTTGGAGGGGCCGTGTTCATTTTCCAGATCCCATGTTTAGAAACGAATGGAACAGGTGCATCCACCATTTGTGGAGCACCTGTTGAGTGCCAGGTACGATGCAAAGCGTTTCTGAGGCCTTTTTATTAAATCCTCACAGTAACCTTTGCAAACCAGTGTTTTTTCAGCTGGGTGGACTGTGCCTAAGTGACTTGCCTACTGTCACCGGGCTCAAGGTGGGAGGGCCGGCCTTGGGCTCAGCGCTGGCCTCCTCTGAGCTCAGGGCTCCACTCCAGTTCTCCCCTGACAAAGACGTAATGGCTTCCTCACGTTGATCGGGAATGACTCTGAGTCCCAGGTCCAGTGGGGTTTCCCCTGTGCATCTGCCCTCCTTGCTGGTGGTCCGTAGATGTCTCTTTACCATTCCTAGTTGCTGCAGAGACCTCAGGGGCTTTGTTCCAGCCTCTTTGTTGGTGTTCACTGAGGCCCTGGGAGGGAAGGGACTGTACTAAGCTAGTTGCCTGAGGAAGCGTTCCCGTCCCCCTTCTGTGGAGGGGTGTGTGGCAGTCTACACGGAGAACGTTGTTGGAGGAGCACGGCCACTGAGACCTGTGACAGCCCCGACTCAGCGCTCACTGTGGTGGGACTCTGCACGTGGAACATTCCGGAACCCCTTCAGTGGAAGTCTGGGGTGGAGCTCTCTTCCACTGCCTCCTGGACCACGTGGCTGTGTTCTAAAACCAGGGGCCACCCTTATGCATACTTGTCGCCCGGGGCGGGCCCTCAGGAGGCCGGGCAGTAAGACCCCTGAGACAGAAGCCTATTCTCAGGGTCCCAGGCTGAATCTGGCTCCATCATTTACTGTTTGTGTTCTGTCTCTCCGCCCCTCTACCTCCCATTCGCCCTTCAAGACCCAGCTTAAATGGCAGTCCATGAAGACTCCACTCTCCTGCTCGGATGGAAAGCTCCCCTGTCTGTTGAGTGCCCACTGGTCCTGCCTCGGTCAGCTGGTATAGTGTGTCATCTTTATCAGGCCGTAAGGCTGATGGAGGGAGAGTCTTGCATGACTCCGTGTGGTACCCCCCACCACAACCCCGCACCTCCAGCACCTTCCCCAGCCTTCTGTTTCCAGTTGGCACATAATATATTTTAAAATGTGTCACCTGTAAATATGTGAGTGACTTTCAAAAGCTAACGCTTTTGGTTTTATATGTAGCATAAGTCACAACTGTCTCCTCCCAAGATTCCTTCTGTTCTCATTCAGGCCAGTAACAAAGGCCATCTTTGTGAGATTGGTCTTTATTTATTTATTTTTAATAAACCAGGGACACTTGGGGAGAGAAAAGCGATTTGCTTTCTTTATAATTAGCCTTGCTGATTAGACTATCTTTTCCATTATGTTTTGTTTTTACTTTCCTGGAATTCATCAAGTGGCCTCTTTTCTGCCAAGGTCGCCCTTCAGATGGGGAAGGGTGCCTGATGAAAGCCCTGGGGAATTTACTGTGTGTTTTTTTAAAACAAGGAGCCTGGGGGAGAGGGCCGATGTGAGTGGAAGGGTGAAAGGTCAGCCCTTGAGCCATAAAAAGCGGCCTTCACACTGAGAAACTGAAACAGGTGCTGTCTGGCCGAGACTTTTGTTGTTATCGGCAACTGCTAAAGTAATTAATGGTCACTTTTGTTTCTGAGTTTGTTTTGTATGTGACAGAGCTTCCTGACCAGTTCCTGGTGGCTTGTCTTCTACGCCCGGGGCAAGTGTCTTTTATTTTTTTTAAGGACGTTGATAATTGCAGTCATCAACTATGGCTGTGTGTTACCTATTTGAATGTGTTTATTTACTTTTTTATACAAATGGTAGACCACTTCATTCCCAGGAGGTAACGTAAATCTTGTCCGGAATCGGAAAGAGTGTTCAGTGAGGCTGGGCTGCACAGCCAGCTGGCCCTCGTCCTGCCTGGTTGGTTGGGACTCGGTTGGGGACATCTGAGAGCAGTTTCACTTTTGCACTCACTTCTTGTCCTTAGCTGAGCCAAGAGTTATTCTGTGGAGGGGCGGGAGGATCCCTGGAGTATTGAGAGCGAAGAGCAGAAGGAAGTTTGCTTGCTTGCTTGCTTCCTTCCTTCCATCCATCCATCCATCCTTCCACCCATCCATCCTTCCATCCACCCACCCATCCATCCATCCATCCATCCATCCATCCATCCATCCATCCATCCAATGAATAGTTTGTTCCCACCCAGGCAGGTTCTGCAGATGCAGAAGACAGAGTCCCATTCCTGTGAACGAGCTTCTGGCACGAAGCTTGTTCCGGCTCCGTTTACGTGGGGAGGAAGGCGTCCTTGCTACCTTACACATACTTCTTTAGGCCTCAGAGCTCTCTGCGAGGTGGATCTTACACACACACACACACGCACACACACATCTGTAAGCACACTGATGTGTGGTGTTTTGCAAAATAGTTACAGCGAAGGAAATAGTCAGTTGGGGTTAGAAAATAAACCGCCTCTTCCCAGCTGTGTGATATTGAACCAGGGACTCCAGCATTCAGAGCCTCACGCCTGCCTTTGCTGAATGGGGCTGGTGGTCGGGCTGCACCTCGGGTCACTGAGATATCGAGGGAAGTGCTTGGGAGATGTTCCGGCTGCAACAGGGAACACTTCATAAATGGAGCTATAACAGCGGGGGAACGAGTTTCCTCTACCCTCTAAGATTCAGAGGCCAGGCTTGTGAAATATGCTGACAGATTAACAGGGGAGAAGTGTGCACATTTAACTGAGTGTTAAAAGTTTTAGGTGGTAGAAGGGTACAGGGAGGGGGCTTCGTAGGAAGGAGAAAATCCCCACAGAAGCTGCTAGGATGAAAGGCTTTTATATACTATTCTGACAAAGGATACATTTGCAGAGAGGTGACGATACTCAGGAAAGGGGATTCGGAGCTTTTTTAGGGGCAGTACATTGTAGGAAGGCTAATATGTAGGGGCACTAATGATAGAAAAGGGTTATTCAGCAAGGTCTGTTTACACACTCTCCCTGGTGCCATCTCCATCTCTGATGATAAGGTCGCCCCGTTCCCCCCCTGCTCCACTGCCGTGTGGGAGGGGTGGGGGGCCCCTTCACAGGGCAGTTTCCGCCCTGCTTTCAGGCCGATCGGAAAAGGGCAGAGAGCCAGCCTGTGTCTGCTTTTTCCTCAATGCCTTCTGCTCAACATGGTCCTCGTACAGAGTGGCGTATTTTGGGGTGGTGTATTCCGCTCCCCTACAGTATGGGTACACGGACGTGTTGTAAACCTGGGAGGGCGTGAGAGAGCGGAGGCTCTTTCTGACTTCAGAACTCACACTTTCGCCCATGAGTCTGGAGTCTGTCCTGCACCGGGATGACCTTCAATCCAGTTTGTGTTGGAAAGGCAGCTGGTGGCAGAGAACCTGGGGACCCTGGGGCTCCCTGGTTTCGCCATGTAATTGCTGGGCAGTCTGGGACATGCTCCCTGACCTCTCCAAGTCTCACTTTTCTCATATCTGAGAGGCTGATTTCTGTTTGGATTGCTTGCTCTGGTTACCCCCTTCACTTCCTGCGAGCCTGTGTTTACACGTCCCACGGAGGAGCCTTCGTGTCACTGCCGCCCTTGCCTGCCATTCCCAGCCCCCTTTGCTCTGTGTTTTCTTTATTTCCCTAGCACTTACCACCTTAAAAAAAAGATTTTATGTATTTATTTTTAGACAGACGGGAAGGGAACGAGGAAGGGAGGGAAATAGCAATGTGTGAGAGAAACATCAATCAGTTGCCTTTGCACCTGCCACAACTGGGGACCGACCCCGTAACCCAGGCATGCTCCCCGACCGGGAATTGAACCAGTGACCCTTTGGTTTGCAGGACGACGCCCAACCCGCTGAGCCACACCAGTCAGGATTTATCACCTTCCAACACATAACAGGATTGGCATTTTTAATGTGTTATATTTATTTTTAATTAACTCTTTCCCCCATTGGACTGTAACCTTATTACGGGTTGGGATCTTATTTACTTTAAATCCAGCACTCCTTCACGTTCCCTGACAAAAGCAGGGGTTGTGAATTGTTGAATAAATTACGGAGCAAAGAAAAAACCCCAGCAGCGTCTGGCCGCCTGTGGTGGCCAGGCCCTGGTGGTCTCCTGCTGGAATGATGAATTTCCCAGCACACCGATGTGTGGCACGGCCATTCCGTGACAGTGATGACAAAAACAAGACCTCTCCCTAACAGAACTAAGCACAGGTGAAAACAAGAACACCCGGAGGCCACAGAAGCGACCAAACACGCCCCTCGCTCAGCCCACACGAGTGACTGTTTCTTTGCCAATTACAGGCTCAAGCCCTGCTCTGTGCCTCCTGCCGTCTAGGTAAACATTGCAAGGACGCCCGGCCACAGAATTCCTGCTTTACGTCAGCACCCACTGGACTCGCAGGGGTGGCCAACCATGCAGCCCAGGATGGCTGTGAATGCAGCTGAACACAAAATCATACATTTACTTAAACCATTTTGAGATTTTTTTTGTGATTGCATGTTGCAATATATTTAATATGTGGCCCAAGATAACTCTTCTTCCAGTGTGACGCAGAGATGCCGAAAGGTTGGACACCCCTGTGACTAGAGCAAAATTATGCTTCCTTGAACCCTCCCCCAAAGCACTGAATGAGCCCAAATTATGTAATGAGGATCCCCTGTCATCCTCTTACTGAGACACCTGTGGTTCTTCTTGGCCTAAAAAACTCATTTGCTTGACCTCCGTTGTGTCCTGGTGGTCTTTGCCTGGAGGCTTCACTATCCTGTCTCCTGGTGAATAAAACTTTGTAATTAGGCATTGCTCCACCAATGTGTAGGTTATTATTACTAGCTGAATGATATTGAACAGAGGCGTTATCTGCTGGCCCTGAATTTTCTAATTTGCAAAATGAGAGGGTTGACCAGATGACTCACTAGGTTTCCCTACAGTTGCCACATTCTGTAATTTCTGAGTAGTGCTAAGCACTTGCTGTGCGATATGCATTGCGGAGACGGTAAAAGAAGAAGAAGAGGGAGGTGGCAGCTGGGAATTCCCTCCTGGGCTGCGGCACCGACTTGCCATGTGGTGCTGGGCAAGATGCTGGGCCTCACACGTGGTTTTATTAACCATAAAAATGTGATGATGTTGATTACTAGTGTTGATCACAATATTAATGATAATAACAGCGTTCAGTTTTCTAGAGCGTACACTGTCACCTGCATCCAGCTCTCCTTCATTCTCACAGTATCTCGTGAGATAAATGCTGTTACTCCATGAAACAGGAGGAACCGAGGTCACAGAGAAGTTAAGTCACTCTGCTAAGATCACACAGCTAAGCAGCATTAGAACTGGGATTTAGAATTAGGTCTTTGTCATCTTAAGTCACATGTGATTATATGTTGACTTCCAAGCTCCAACTCGTAATCACAACGCTTTTGTGAACTAATTGTGCACTAAGGTGGTTGCTACTTAAGAGCTATCCGAGTGTGATCAGCAGGAACCTGCTTTGTGGAGCGCACAGTGCCACTGGAGGGCTAAGTCACACCCGCTCTTGATGGTCGAAACCAGCCAGGACGGGGCACACTCACTTTGAAGCAAGGTGGCTGAGGGAGAGGGACAGCCTAGGGCCGGCTGATAGAAGTTCCAAGTCCCTCGCACAGTGCAGGTCCCAAGAAGAGCCTGGTGTGAAGTCAGGAGACCCGAGGCCTTATCCTGGTTTTTCTACAGATGGGCACTTAACTCTAATTGTTAGATTTTCAATTTGTAAGAAAGAGTCAGTGATCTCTCCTTATTTCACATAGTAGGTCACACCTGGGACAGCACTTTCTAAACGGTCAAGTACTTAGGAGTGTAGGGCCTCCCTGTAATTGTGGAGGGAAAATCACAGGCAGTTTTAAGGCATTTGATGAAACAAAATCCAGGTGCTAAGTGACCCTTTGTCTTCCCCTACCCAAACTTTAGGAAACACAGTTGCCATAGGAACCTTGCCGTGATCATCCATCGGATGTGGACTTGTTGGGTGGAGTGCCGTTTTTAAAGACCCTTTAGGTTGCCTGCAGGGTGTTGGGAGCTGGAGCCTGGTGGGAGGGGCATGCTGGGGGTGGGGCGGGATTATAATAAGTTGGGGGGGGCCAACAAGGCCCCGCCCACCATCAGGACCCAGCTGCCTCCTCTAACCATCTACTTTGTCTCCTCCAACCATCTACTTTGTCTCCTCCATTCTGAGTCAGCCTTAATTTTAGTTGTTCAAGGATTTACCCTGGAAAATGTGTTAGCTAGATTATCCTTCCATATAAGATTAGAGGGTCTACCTGGATTGAAGGGGTGAGAGTTTCTTCTGTGGAATTTCAGGTGGAGATGATTAATAATAATGGTGTCAGTGATGATAATAACAATGATGATGATAATAATAATAATAATAATAATAAATACCACTGCCTTCTACCATTTGTTGGGTATTATGTGCCAGACACTGTCTTCAGCATTTGTGTGTATAACTTCATCTAGCATTTACAATAAATCCATTGTTATCTGCCTTTGCAAATGAAGAAACCGAGGCCTAGAAAGGCTAAATTGCCCCCTGCCCCCACAGTCACTGAGCTAGATTTCCACTAGGTCCTTCTGACCTCAGTCCCGAAGTCTTAAGATTGCTGTCTGATGTCCTCATAGATAACCCTACGATATGAGAGCTATGATCTGGGACCCTCCTATTTTAGATGAAAGCCGAGGTTGGAAGAAGGGAGGTTCCTGTTTGAAGATCATGTCCCTGGTGGAAGTGGGGCCTGGGTTAGGGCCTAGATCTTCTTATCAATCTAGAGAGTTAGTATGCTTTTTCTCCTGATGGGTTTACATGCGTGTGGTTGTGGCTGCCATGGTTTTGCAGACAGAAGGATGAGTCCCTTTCTGTTATCAGTCAGGAAAAGACCTAAGTCTGCAGAGGCAATGGCGTGACCCCCTGTGACCTGCTATCTAATCACTCATGCCTTTTTGCTTCCTCGAGTGGAAAGTTGAGATAACAACCATACCCACACCAGGGGTTTGTAATGAGAACTAAAGGAATTATTAATACACAGGGTCTGGCAGAGGTAAGGCCTGCTTGAGTGTGGTTGGTAGAGTAATAATATGGGTGTAATAATTTATAGTTTTAATTTGAATATTTCACCTAAAATGTCATATGGTGTGCTTGAGTGTGATATTATGTTACAGAATTACATGCTTATGATTTTACAATAAAAAAGGGGTGTTATTTGTGCTGGACCCCGTATTTAAAATTCTTCGCCCCGTGCCTAGTACACAGTGAGTTGTCAGCAAGTGTTAATACTGCACCCTGTTGCTTGTTTGAAGGTTACGGTTCTAACTTGGGTCTGTTCCAGTATGCTGGAGTGCTTGCCATTGTCCCCAGAACCCACCTCACCCCAGAAATATGGGCGCTGTTGAAGGTATGGTGAGGTTGGTGGGGTGCTGGATGGGGGGAGTGGAGAGGTACTGGTTCATGATAAAACATTTGCTTGCCAAGCCTACGCAGGTTGTTGGGGTGTCTGTGAAATGGACCTTCGAGTGTGGGTACGTGTGCCTGCTGGAGCTGGGATTTGGGGAACAGGTTTATTTTGATGCAGTATCCCGTTCTGGGGTGACTCAGGGAGGTAAAGACACTGCCTGAGGATTTAGACTAATGACACACCATTGCCCGTTGGCCAAAAATGGTGCAGGGCCAATATATCCTGCTCATCTTCCTGTGCACGGCCCCCTATGACAGAGCAGGTACCCGCCGAGTGAACAGGACAGTCCTTGGTGACTGGGTGCAGACAGAGTAGATGGGGCATGCGGATGAATAACATGGAAGCAGAGTGAGTGAAAGGGGGGGAGTGGAGAAGACAGGAATTAGCTGTTATTGTGAATTAGCCTTTCCGATCCTTTTAGAGAGCCTAGCAGGTGGTGGAAGTGGTCCTTCAATTTGGAGATCGGAAGAGGTGTCTCAGATAAGTCATTTACCCAGGGCTAGTTCAGGATGGATCAAGAACCTGAATCTAAGCCCCGCTGGGGTGGACCCCAGGGACTTGCCTTGAGTCACTGGTTGAATGGCAGTTAATTCAGAATTCGGGATCTTTACTTGCCGGTGGGCGTGCCTTTGGTGAAACCACTAAGATGTAAGGGACCCAGTGCCTGGCACCGGGCGTCTCTGTCTCAGTATGACTCCAGGAATGCCCCCTTCTCTTCTTTGTCAGAGGCAGCCCCTGGGCCAGGCTGGGGTGGGCTCCTGCAGTAGGGACAGGATACAGCGGGTCTCTTTCCTTCTCTGCATTAATGCTGAAGGGGATGGTTATCACTCTGATTGATTCGGGTGGCCCTGAGCAGCGGAGAAGCAGGATAGAGCCGCTGGCGGGATCCTCTCAACAACACCTGCCCTTTCTTACTGGGCACGCTGGGTTCCACGAGCCCGGTCTGAAACCGCTTTGCCACTGCCTGGTCTCCGTTCCGCCACACCGGCGATTCTCCACCGTTTTCATCTCCTGGCACACGTAAAGTAATTACTAACATTCGGCGGCACAACAAAAGATATGTTATTTGCCAATATGACAAAAAATAGGTATAATTTTGATTGATTCACACTGGATGGCTACTGTTGTGTTGGCTGTTGTCATTTTTTATTGGACAATCTAAGGGGAAAGAGGCGAGTGCCTCTGACTAAACAGGCAGGTGTTGCATGTGTTAGAAAGTCTTGCAGCACACTGGTTTGAAAAATCACGGGTCTGCACTCTGTGCTTTGGATGGGAGTGTATTTGTGATGAAAAGTGTCGGGGTGGCTGAGATAGGCCGGGTGGGAGGTTTTTGATTAGTCTCTTCCTGATGAACACCCACTTGCTTACAGCCTGAGCTTTCACAGCGGAGACTGGTGTTCGTATATCCGTCTAGTAAACGAACCCACAGAGGACTTAAACAAAAATCTATGTTGCCTGGTTTTGTTTTGATTGCTCGTGTCTCTGGTTTCTTTCATGGGTCTAGGAACTGGCCAAGGACAATGGTCGCTTTCCACCAAAGAAGTTCCCCGGTGGTGAAGCATTGATGTTTTGGAGTTCTTAAGACTCTGCTACATGGAAACAGGCTGTTACTTTTGCTGCCACTAGTGGGGGCGGCGGGAATGACTGGTTTGATTATTGATCTAGGACAATGGTTTATACTGAAGCAGTTTGGTGGGGGGAGACAACTGATGAATGAGTGAGTTAAGGTAGCAAAAGATGGAGTTTTTCTTCTTCTTCTTCTTCTTCTTCTTCTTCTTCTTCTTCTTCTTCTTCTTCTTCTTCTTCTTTTTCTTCTTCTTCTTCTTCTTCTTCCTCTTCTTCTTCTCCTTCTCCTCCTCCTCCTTCTTCTTCTCCTTCTCCTCCTTCTTCTCCTTCTTCTTCTCCTCCTCCTCCTCCTGCTCCTCCCTCTTCTTTTCTTGTCCTTCTTCTTTTTAAAACAATTGCTTTAAAAAAAACCATGCGAAGTGGTGAAAAACAGGGTGTGTTCGGTTTCTCCTGATTTATAATCCGAGGAGACAGTTGGGAATTTCTAGCGGACCCTCACACAGTGCCTCCGGGGGGGCCGCTCTGCTGGTCAGTCAGTGGCGTCCACGCATCTATTCCTTAGACGGCAATGGGACTTAATTGTGGTGCTCATTTATCCAACAGCTGGCTGGCAGTCACGTACCGTGTAAATGCACTGTTCTGGACAAACGCCAGAACTGAAAGTGCGAATTGCTAGCACTGAAACTATAATCAGTATTGTTAATGTGTAAAGTGTACCTTATTGAATTCTAATTTAAAAATATTAATAATTTCATGTTAAATAAAATGTTTCTGAATTGTAGGGTTTCATATAATTGGGGTAAACACTAAAAAGGGATAACTTTATGTATGTGTGTATGTGTGAAACATATTGGAAGATGTGTAAGCAACTGAAAAGTAACCCATCTCATGCAGAAAGTGGCGCTCCGTGGCCGCCAACAGCAGAGACAGAGAAAGGACCAGGCGTTGGGTGCCTTGCATGGGGCTGGCTAAGACCCTCGATTTGGTGATGGAATCGCTCGGCTTATGGGGGCAGAGGTACACGTGGAATGACAGACAGTGATAATCGTGAAAATCCAGGCCATGGGAAACTGTAGGAAACTGACTCAGCCCTTCATCAAATTAATCGTAAGGAGCAGAGACTTTAAATGTAAGATGATGGTAAAGAAAACAAAGTTTAATTCGGTAGTGTAAAGCTCTTTTTAATTTAAGTTGGCATACAATATTCTATTAGTTTCAGATGCACGACAGTGTTTTGACCTCTGCATACCTTACAGAGTGATCGCCAGGAGAAGTCCGTGTGGGCTCTAAAAAATGAAACAAAGGGACAAACAAAACAAAGCAAACAGACTCATAGAGACAGAGAACAAACGGAGCAGCCAGAGGGTTGGGCGGTGGGGGATGGGCAAAAAGGTGGGCAAACGCATAGCTGTAGCATAAACAAGGCACCGGGATGTACAGTACAGCACAGGGAACACAGTCCGTAATATAGGAATTAATGTGGTTTTTCTTAGCCTGGTCATGAAACTGGCCACGTGATACTATATTGGGGATTTTCTTCAAAACAATCTCAGGGACGTGACTGGCCACGCCTTGGTCATTGTTGCGGCTGGGTCGTAGCTATTAGCGATTCTCTCTTGTTCTGCACGTGCCTGACATTTTCCATAATAAATATGTTAAATGAAATATTAATCAATCCAGTGTATTTCTGATCCATTCCATGTAGCTAGGCATCATAAGGTACACTATAAATAAAATGTGTCCATTTGATGGGATCTCAGAAAGGTGGGCTGGCTCGCAAGCACTGCGGCCGAGTTTCCAGGCGTCTGTGAGACAGACCCAAGCACACGGGGCTTCACAAGTCCCACATATGTGCCTCGATCAGGGCGCTTCCACTCGTGTTTTATGTCTTGGAGTTTGCTCATAGATTTCGTTTTGGGTGGAAAGGACTTTTTGCTGCTGGAAAAACAAAATTTAGAAACCACCCTCAAATTTTATCAACAAGGAATCTGAAGCCCAGAGGGGGAAGGTGATAAGCCCAAGTTCACGCTCTGGGCAAATTCCAGAGCCCCAGACCTCTTGTTAGAGGTTGGTTGTACCTCTCAGCCATGCTGCTGGTTACTCTGCAACCCTCACCTGCACAGGGTCCCGGGGAAGACAGGTCTCCTGAGTTCTGGTTTCCGGAGCTTCTTTCTCCTGAAGTGGAGGCTGGGCTGAACTCTCTTGCATGCAAAGCGCCTGCTGTGTTCCAAGCTCCCTGACTCATTCTCTTAGTCAACTCAGCTGAGCGCCTGGGCCAGGGAGCCTTGTAGCAGGAGGATAACATGGAATCTGGGAAATGAACGATCTCACTGGGACTCTACACGGGCTGGAAAGCCTGTCTGTTGGACACTTACTCATTTTTAACGCTTGTTTCATGCGCTGCGCAATCTTTCATTTGCCTTCAGTAGAACCCAGAGGACTCAGAGGGGCTCCGGAGGTGCCCCAGGCGCACAGATGGAGCACACCTAGAATGCAGGCTTGTAGGGCTGGTTCTGTCAACTGAGGGGTTTCTCCCCGCCCCCTACAAAAAGAGGTAAGTGGATAACCTGGAGGATGAAGGAGAGAGGCATGGACAGATTGTTGGAGCCTAGAGCCGCTTAAATGTATCTCTCGTGCTGATGTTAGATCAGGGGCCCTTAAACTTTGGTTACCGTCCCCCAGACCTGCAGAGTAGGACTTACTTCCATGAGGAACATTGTGGCACAGTTTTGGCCACGTCGGGAGGGTGTGGGTTGGTGGTGGGACACACGGGGCGGGGGGCAGTGGCCGTGAGTTTGGATGCGGTCTGAATAAGCCCCATAAAGATCTTTGCTTGACCTGCATCCCCATCCTTCTGCCCCCAGTTAACCCTGCCGAGATCTCTT
>CM052539.1:8889750-8931083 GCA_028533065.1 Trachops cirrhosus
GCACTCAGTCCACTGAGCCACACCAGCCAGGGTGTGAATGCCATCTTGAACCATAAATGCATAGGTCATATAATAGAGTTACATCTTATTGGTCATGTTGCATAATAAGGTTGTGTCTGATTGGTTAATTCTTGGTACCAGAAATCCTTATATATAAGTATAGGCACCTGATATTTTAAAAAGTCACTTTGGAATAAAAGGGGTAGGTAATTGTTATTATATTTTTGTAAGTCAGTCAAAATTATACCCATTTTTTGTGAGCTCAGCAAAAAAAATTTTGGGGGGTGTGCCACAGAATTTTAGTAATTAGTTCATGTGTGCCCTGTGATGAAAAATGTTGAAAATTTCTGGTGTAGCTTGTTGTCAGAATGCAGTATATAATACCTATACATACAAAGTATGTGTTAACTGTTTGCTACTGGTAAGACTTCTGGTCAATAGTAGGCTGTTAGTAGTTCAGGTTTGGGGGAGTCAAACTAATATGCTGATTTCAGCAGCACGGGAGGTCGGCACTCCCACCCCTACGTCGATTGAGGGTCAGTTGTACTGGGTTTGACCCTGTTGGGGACTTGTGGGAAAACGCCATTTGCTGGCCCGACCACACCCAAAGCCTTAGCTCTAGGCTGGATTGTGGCGGGGGAGGCCAGGCTGAGAAGAGTGACATGAGTGATGGAGGCAGTTAGAGGAGGGTGACAGTCCATCAGACTGGCCTTCCCGGGAGAGCGTTCCGGAAATCGTGATGATTGAATGAGACCGAACACTGTGTGATGGAGAGGATGTTAATTTTGGAGGTCAGACACACCTGCCTTGGAATCTCAGCCTCAACGCATCTTCCTCCGTACCCCTCCCTGGAGTATGTCCCTTGACCTCAGGGGTCGTTTTTAATTTTTTCCATTTAAAATGGGAAACAATGCTTATCTTTTAGCCTTACTGCAAGAGTGTGGAGTGTATCTGGCATGATTTGAACACTCAGTAAAGAATTGTTTCCCTCTGTGTTTTTCTATCCAGCGTTCATGAAGTTGTTATAATGTGACATCTGTTTTAATCTAAGTAGTTTCCTATAAGGAGTTTAACACCGGAAACATTGCGGAATGCAGGTGAGTTAGGGAACGCTGAAAACAGCCAGCAAGGAGGAAAAGAGTGTGGTGTTCAGGAGTGCCTGGGTTGCCTGTGTTCTCCGTGAAAACGCCTTTCACGGCGAGATGGTTGATGAGCAGAAGCGACGCAACAGCTTGATTGAGGGCTCTGTCCCCTGAGCTGAGAGCAGAGGTGGAGCGGAGTTTCCCTGGGGCTGTGCCCGAATGGGAATGTCAGCGAACCACAGTGTCTGAAAACGAGCGGTGGCCGTTCTCAATTCCGTCCCATCTGTCTCCTGGTCTGTGAGACGGGGTTAGACCCTGTCTTCTTTCTGGTCCTGGGGTACCTGACTCTCTGAAGATGAGCAAGGGAATCAGTGTGGTACCGGATGCCTCAAGCGTGAGACATCCCTGTCCACGAGAGCTTGTGGCTTCTTTGCAGGGAACTTCTTATGCAGTTGATGCTTAAGGGCACCACTGCAGTAGACAATGTCTGCATTCCCCCTCCGTTCCTAGGTTGATGTCCTGCCCTCAATGGGATGGTATGAGGAGGCGGGGCCTCCGGGAGGGGATTGCAACTGAATGAGGTGATAAGGGCTGAGCCCTCAGGACTGGGATGGGTGCCCTTACAAGAGTGGCCACCACGAGTGTTCTCCCGTGTAAGGATACGAGGTCAGCCATCTGCACCTCGGAAGAGGGTCCTCACCAGGACCTGACCGTGCTGGCACCCTGGTCTCAGACTTCCCAGCCTCCAGAACTGTGAGAAATACTTTTCTGTTGTTGGTAAATCCCCTAGTCTACCGTACTTTGTTACAGCAGCCAGAAGTGGCTAAGAGGACCACTTAAACCAATGCTCAAATACTGCTTGGTATTTATGTTCAAATTAGGTGGCATCTAATGGGGAAAAAACAGAAGCAAGTAGAACCAGTCGCATTAACTATATTTTTGGTCTTTTTCCTTCTTCCCTTCCTCGAGGGGTCTGTGCACTCCTTGAAGGGCGGATGCTTTTCTTTCCATCTCTGGGCTTCGTTGGCTTGCACGGGGCCTGGCCTGTTGTCAGGGTGCCGTCCGCGTTCGGCCCAGCGAACAAACCGTGTTGTGCTGTTGGCCCAGACAGCTGTTGAGACTTGACTGTGCACGTGGACCGAAACACTCTGCACAAAGGGAAACCACAGTCCCGAGGGGAACATCCCAGCGGGGCCGGTAGGTGGACGGGACAGCCCTCGGGGCCTGCGCCATCTGCGCCTCCAACACGGCGGATCGAAGGTGAACGTGTGACTGAGCGGGGTCTCGCCAGTGACAGCTCACCCTGGCTGGTGCGTACACACTGGGAGTCTCCGGTTCGAATCCCCGTTTACCTTGGACCCGTGAATGGGTAGAAATGGCGATGTGGTGTGAAAAGCTGTCACTCGGGCACACATCTGGGGGAAGTCCCGACTAGGAGGAGACGATGACACGTGCCAGAAGGAGCCGTGTCCAAAGCGAGCATGCCTGTGCCATGTTAGGGGCAGGCGAGTTCCTCTGTTGGAAGCCTAGAAAGGCAGAGTCGGGTGGGCACAATTCTCAGGCCGTTGCAGAGCGTGTTGGAGCCCAGCATAGCCTTGACCCCATGGACCAGCCTTCTGGGGCCTCTGCTCCTGGAGCTGCAGATATGAAGTGCTCTGGAAGGGGAAAAGAAATGAGCTTTCAGCGCCTGTATTTTTAATTGTTTTCTGCATTTGCCCATCCGGATTAAACCTATCCAAATAATTTCTAACAGTCGTCTAATGACACCATGTCCCCAAGGTTGTCACGTCAGAGCCATCCTTAGGAACCCTCTCTCAATTCGACTGCCCCCGTCCTTGTCCCGCCTGATGTCTTCAACAGGTGTTCTCATCTCCATCCGGGGCGCCTGGGCAGGGTTCCCATCATCCCTGGCCTGGGGCCTTGCATTAGCTGCAGGCCCGGTCTCCTCCTTGCTGTGTCTCCTAATCCATCACTCTCATCCTGTCGCAGTGGTTTTCTAAAGCTCAGAGCAGCTCATGGCAGTCCCTGCCTAAGCCTCTCTGATTACTCCTCATGGCCTCTTGAAAAAGTCTGAACCATTTAACATGATGTATAAAGCCTGTTCCCAGTCCGGCCCCAGCCTTCCTGGCCATGGACTTCACCTCTTTGTACCAAATCTTAACTTGACCACTTCAAATCTCACATCGTCTTGCATGTTTCTAAGATGTGGGACTTCCTTTTTTTCCTTAGGAAGCCTATTAACTTTTTCTGCCTGCAGACTCCTACTTATCCTTGAAGACTCACTCAGGGGTGGTTGGCGGAACTGCGTCGCATCCCAGCGGTGACCCAGGAGGTGCTGAGATAGGCAGCCTAGATTTCTCTGCAACCCATGGCTTTCGTTTGGTGGAAATTCTCTTCAGCTGGAGCCTGGAGTGCGCCACAAGGGAGCCTCATTTGTTCATGTCTTTACTTGCTCTGCTAAATTGTGTTTTATTAATGTGTGCGATTGTCCTGATGCTTGGGCTACTGTGCTAATGGCTGATAATTGCCTTAATGAGCTATTTGTAAGAAATACAGTAATACCAGTAGGAATGAAACCAGACCCCAGCACAGCTGGTGGTGGAACGGCCCTCGGACTGACTTCAAGGAGGAGCAGCCTGCAGGATTCAGGTAGACAGAATAAGGAAGAGCTGGGACTTTCCTGCTTTTTCTTGAACTCATGTCTTTCACCCATAGGTTAGTCATGCACCTGTCAGTCCGAAGGCTCGGTTATGCTGGATAACACGTTACCCGGCATATGCTGATAAGAACTTCCCTCCAAGCTGCGTGCTCGTCAGCGGTCGGTCACCTGTGACGGTGCTCCATGCCATCTCCACACCGGGATCCAGGGAATGAGGCCACCTCTTTCAGGGCCCTTGCTGGTCTTCGCAGAGAGCCGAAGGCATACCACTAGTTCTTGAAGCTTACTCTCAAACGCTTGTATTCTTATTTCGTTGGCCAGCATAAGACACGTGGCCGTGCCTGGGCGGAGAATTCTATCTTGATGCGCTCAGGGCTGGAGAACGGGTGCTCGTCAGCAGCCTGAGGTCCGCCACGCCACGGTACAGCGGCGCATTCGTCTGCCGTCAGCGGGCTTGCCCCTCTCAACCCCGGGTTCCACACGTGTGGCATGAAAACGGGAAAACCTGAGCTCCTGTGATTGCTCGGGATTGAGTGAGATAATGGATTGCAGAGCACCCACGATTTCGCCCCCGTAGCTGTTAGCTCTTGTTCCCTCCTCCCTCACGCTGGGCCTCATTCAGGGTGGGGGATCCCACGTCTGCGGTGTGCGGACTGCTGTAGTTTGCGTCTGTGCTCTCCCGTATGGAGACCCGGCCCCCAGCTCACGGCTGAGCTCTTGAAATGTGGCCAGTGTGGCTGACGACTTGGTCTTCAAATTTTGTTTAATTTTAACACTTTGAATTTTAAAATGGAAACCACGTAGAATATTTTCCCTTTAAACATGAGTTTATCATTTTGGGAGGACTCCATTTCACTTTAATCATTGAGAATTTAGCATTCAAATTGAGATGTGCTACTTACTGTAAGTGTGAAATAGGCATCTGATTTCATATTTAGTGTGAGAACAATGAATGTGAATGCTCATTATTTTCATACTGATTACATGTTTAAATGGTCATATTAGGCTTATGAGATATATTTGGATATGTGAGGTTTAATAAGATATATTATTAATATCACATTTACCTGCTTATTTTTACTTCTTCATGTGGCTACTAGACAATTTAAAATTGCCTGTGTGACTAGCATTTTGTTTCTACTGGGCAGCGCTGGTTTCCAGACACAGAGAGAAGAGGAGGGTCTGTTTGACTATCCATCTGTCCATTTGTCTGTCCATTCAGTCAACTTGTATTTACCGACGGCTTCCTAGGTGTCAGATGCTGGGTTAAGCTCTTGGGAATCAGCGCTAATCAGGACAGATCTGTTCTCTGAGCTCACTGCTTCGTGATTGGATGGGACGCATCATGTGATTGAACGTGTACTCGAGGATAAGCTGTTGTGTGCCATGTGGGCAATGCTGAGGGCTAGGCACCCCTGATCTTTTTACATAGGTGGGGGCTGAGGAAGGATTTGCTGAGACCCACCACCAGGAGGAGGAGGGGGAGATTGGATGACGGGTCTGGGTTTAGAGAGGAGTCTCCTAGGCAGAGCTGAGGGTCATTGCCACAGTTACCACTGAACCTCTCTCCATTCAGTCTCGTTTTCGTGGGAAAATGCAGAAATGATGGTCTCCTGAAGGTGTTTGAGTCACCGAATCCTTTTGCTGCATCCTCACAGAAGCCTCCTCCAGTGCAGACTGCACTTGGTGGACCTGGTCCGCCACCCCCATCAGACTGAGCGTGAGCATCCTCAGGATAGGGGAATTCTGCATCTTATTTATGTGCGTGATCCCAGAGCTGTGCACAGTGCCTCAGCGCTTGTAAACATTCAACCAATGCTGGTTGATTAAACGTACACATTACCAAAGAAGGGTTGTTATCTGAGTTTCCCCGACTTGTGCCAAGTACAGTCACACCTCGGTCCTCGTCAAACCCTGTACTCATCACATTTTGCCGAGAAAAAATGTTTCAACACTCTGTGCTTGCTCGCTCCTCGTTGCGCTAGCTAGAACTCGTATGAGTCATGATACCACCTGGCGAGAGAAAACGCTTCATCAACCATCGCTTGCTCTCCACCCGTGGAGCTGAATTAACGAGGAGACAAGTACTGAGGTACCACTGTCCCTTTGTGACGGGGGTGGGGTGGGAACTGTTGACCCTCCCGGCCCTCTGACAAGGCTTCA
The DNA here is from genome assembly GCA_028533065.1 of Trachops cirrhosus. NCBI lineage: Eukaryota > Metazoa > Chordata > Mammalia > Chiroptera > Phyllostomidae > Trachops > Trachops cirrhosus. Next base: position 8,895,655 of record CM052539.1, read on the forward strand.
TCCCTCTTTTTCCAGATAGGGAGGTGAAGGAATTTAAAAGGTAAAGACCTGATTACAACAGTGAACTTTATTAAGCACTTCCTATGTGCTGGTTCCTATTCCAAGCACTCCTTATGCATTAACTCATTTAATCTCCAACAGTCCTATGAACCAGATCCCACGGGTGTCATCCTGATTTGGCAGATGTTGACACTGAACACAGAGGAGCTGAGAAATTTGCCCGGGGTCACGCAGCTTGGACGTGGCAGAGCTGGGATTTGTATCCGGGCAGCTTTTTCCAAGTCTTTGCTCTTAATGACTTGCCATCGTCTTACCTGCTGCACCAAACTGCCTATCGAGTTACGGTGCTTGAAGTCCCAGGGTTTGCAAGTACAAGCAAGAGGATTTGAGGTCAGGGCTCAGTCTCATTGTCTCCCTGCAAGCAGGGCAGCTCACTGCGAACCTTCGGAGGCCTGAACACTGCTGTGAGGGCCGGAATTCAGGGATGACTAAGCTCTCTTCCCTTTTTAAGGAGCTTATCGCTAGGAAGAGATGTCATATTACAGCTGATTTCAATATAATAATATAATCATGTTCCTGGAAAGTGTTCCACAGCTAGGCGCCCTCCTCCAGTACACGATTACGTAAAGAGGGCTTTCTGCTGGAGGTCCTGCACACGCTGCATCTCGGGGACGCGCTAGGTTCATTTGTGAGGCTCTGGGCTGTCCTGGAGGCCAGGCTCGCAGACTGCACCCTTTCAATGCGTGTGTTCAGCTGGGCTTGCTGCAGGCACCCCTGGTTTTCTGGTCTCGGTTTCACCGTCCTGTCTGATCCAGGGAACCTTGCATGAATCCATTTTTGCTTTAGTTTTCTCTTCCCTTCTCCTGAGCCTTGTGGCCCATTTACCATCCATTTACTCTTCTATCTACTCATTCATTCATTCATTCATTCAACAAATTCTTGTTTTTAGCCACATGGTAGGGGTTTTTTTTTGTTTTTTGTTTTTGCCAGGCAGTGTTCCTAGGCACAGGAAATACAGTGGTGGATAAAGCAAAGACCGTGGTCATAAACTTGAAGTCTAGTGAGGGGCAGTGAAAGAAGTCAGACACTATACAGGTCTCATGTTGTATGATTTCATTTACATGAAATATCCAGAAGAGGCAAATCCATACAGACAGAAAACATACTGCCCATCACCACGGCCTTTGGGGGAGAGAGAATGGGGAGAAACTGCCCGGTGGGTGGGTGGGTGGAGTTTCTTTTGGAGTCATGGAGATGTTTTGGAACTGGATAGAGATGGTGGTTGCACATCGTAGATGCATGAAATGGCCGTGGATGGATTGTTTCCTTTAACACAGTCAAGTGTATGGCATGTCGCCTTTCACTCTAATACATTTTTTAAAGTAGCAAAAAATTGTGGGGAGGGGAGATATACACTGAACACAATTCATGGTATTAGGGAGATGGGTGAGCCACCTGGAATGATGGGTTGTCGTTTCAGACAGGGACGCCTCGGGAGGTGACCGAGAGGCTGAGGGAGGGTGGGTGAGCACGTCCCAGGCAGAGGGCTGGATGACAGCGTGTCCTCCATGTCCCAGGAGCAGGCTGAGGGAGGGTAAGGCTGAGACAGGGCTGCTGCTGGCCCCAGTGCCCACGTGCGAATTAGGAAAAGACACCTCCTTCGGAAGCACAGCTGGTGAGTGCAGGGCTCACCAGAGGGGAGGACTGGATTTCAGCCCTCCCTGTCCAGCCACCTGCCTCAGGCACAACGTGCAGGTGTCACATGGTGGCCCTGCTGAGAGCTGAGGTCCAACAGGGACAGTCACATTGGGTGCTCACTCCCAATGACATGGGGAGCCGTTGGAGGGGTCCCAGCACAGGAGAGCTGTCGCCTCACTTACTTTTTAAAAGGATCCCTCTGGCTACTCTTTCCAGAATAAACTGAGGACAGGGGTGTAAAAGTGGGGAGACCAGAGCAGTGGGGATACAGGGGCAGTAATTCAGGCAAGAGATGTTGGTGGCTTGGGCCAGAGCTGAAGTAGTGACAGTGGTGGGAAGTACTCAGAACCTGGTTGTGTCTCCATGGTGAGTTCAACAGGCTCTGCTGACCCTTTGGATGTGGAGACTAACAGAGAGAGGAATCAATGATGAGTCTCGTTTCTTATTGGAGCAGCTAGAAAGAAGCTGGGGGTACTTCCATATACTCTAACAGGGAAGATTACAATAGTCACCAGCTTGGGGGAGGGTATTCATGTAGTTTGGTTTTAGTCTTACTGAATAGGTGGCGCTTTTTAGAAATCCGAGCAAAGACACTGGGCCGGGTGGTTGGATACGTATGAGCCTGGGGTTCGAGAACAGGGCTGGGATAAGAAGATGTAGCTTGGAAGTCGCTGGCACGTAGGTGGCACTTAATTAAGGCCATGGGTCTGGCCGAGATCAGCTAGGAAATGAGTGCAACTGGAGAAAAGAAGATGGAAATTGTAAAAAGTTTTCTTTTTTAAAATTTTTCAGAATTTATTTTAGCAAACAGTTGCAGTCTTACTCCAGAGGAACATAACAGTAGGTGGCTCAAGCTATCACAAGCACACAGATGAACATTCCGCTCTCTGCAAAGTGTTCTGAGGGACGTGGTACCCGGGTGTGTGCGTGGCAAATGTTTATTGTACTGAACCCCGGTGAGCTGGGCTATGCGTCTCTTGCCCCCTTATTTCCATAAGTGTGTCCCCAGCAACCAAGAAATTACCTGGTATTCAGGCGATGCCAAATATGTGTGTCATGCATGGATGGTGGTCCTTGTTCTCTGTGCCTGAAGACCGGGGTGGAAAGACCCATCTTCATATTTTATTGTTGACTCACTGTTGGAACCAAAGGGGCTTGCATATACATTGCTTATTGGAGATAAAGCCTCCCTTTGTAGGTGGAAGATTCTCCACAATGTATATGTAGGGCTCTAGGGTGAGCTCCAAAGAGAAATTCCGAATTGCTGCCAGCAAAGGCAGCGTTATTGGAATCAGCGAATGAGTTCCCAAGAAGACCACTCTGGTCACAGTCCCTTTAGGCGCACCCCGCTGTGCAGAGCTAACAGGCCTGGGTGCTGTCCACAGCAAGGTCTGCTCACAGGGTTGGCCCTGGGCTCATGGCGAAGAACTTGAGTTTTAGGAGGATTCCTGCCGTTCCCAAGGGGTGGCTCATTGTGCCTGAGCCTTGTGCAAACCATACAGTTTATGCTGAACATCTTTTTTTTATTTTCTGGGCATCTAGAATTTGGGTGCATGTTAGCCTAAGGATGCCTACCTGACCAGTCCCCAGTGAAAACCCTGGACTCTTGAGTCTGTAGGCTGCTTCCCTGGCAGATCGCATTTTACAGTGTTGTCACAGCTCATGGCTGGGAGAATTAGATGCGTGGTGGGCGACTCCACTGGGAGAGGACTCCTGGAGCTCGTGCCTGGTTTCCTGCAGACTTTGTCCCCCTGTGCCTTCGCCCACTGCAGAGTTTGCTTGGTGTCCTCCTGCTGTAAAAGTCATGGCCATGAGTATATGCTGAGTCCTCCTAGAGCTATGGAACCTGGGCTTGGTCATAGGGGCCTCTGACACCCCCTCCCTTTTTTGTTTGTTTGCCTTATTAAGCAATCAGTCATGTCACCTTCCTGACCCTTGCATACCGTTAGCTTTTCTTGGACCCCAATCCGTGCATGTCATATCCATAAACTCTCCAGCTCTCCAGGCTGCTTTGTCTTTAGAAACCAGCGCACAAAACCAAAGGCTTCCAGGAGGGACTTGCTCCCAGGCATTCCACACATATCACCCTGTGTAAGCTAGAGAGGCGACTGAGACATGGAAGGAAATCTCAATTTAAGAGAGAAAGTGTAAATTCTATAAAAGCAGAACCCCTAGAACTTTGGGGCAATAAATCTTCTGCCCCTTCCTTGATGTAAGGGAACGTCATTAAGGACAAATTTTTGCCTGTTGTCTTAGAGGAGTTGCAGAAAGGGTTTAGCGAAGGAACACTTTGCTCTTCGCTGATATCCCTTAGTCTTTCTTCTTTTAGTTCCCATCAGTCATTTCGTCCACCCACCTATACATCCATCCCCACATCCATCCTATTGTCCATCCAGTTGTCTGGCTGTCTACCCACTCACCCACCCGCCCATCCATTATGTCCAGGCAGCTGGCCACCCTACTGAGTGTTGTGAGTCGGGGTACAGGAATGAGTTTAGTATGGCCCCTGTCTTCCTGGGGTGCGGTCTAGGGAGGGAGACAGCAGGGAAACAGATACTTCCAGGTGGAAGGTGATGCTCATCAGTCTCTCTAGGATCACACAGGAGCACGTGCCTGACTCATCCAGGAGGAGAGTGGTGGGGTGATAAGTGAGGTTGTAACCCTACTGTGTGTGTCCAAGGAGATGGTCCAAATACAAGGACCCGTATAGGGGGTGCCCTCTGTGCCTGTCTTCATGGCCATTTAAGGAAAAGAGGGAGGAAAACCAGCTCGTGTGGGAGTTCCCCAGAGGGTAACTGAAAACACCCTTTTTCATTTGGCGTCAAGATGACTCAGAGCCATTTTTGGTGCAAAGCGGGGACATAGCCATTCCCAAAGGCATGGGGCAGTTACCCTCCTTCACCCGCCAGCGGTAATCAGAGGAAGACACCCAGACTGATCGTCTGGGACATTCAGCAGGGCCTAAGAACTCTTCTCTGAATGATGATGGGTCTGGACTGCCCTCCCTGGTGCCTTCTTAGCGATTCTGAGCCATTTGCAGCGGGAATAAGTGGTTACGGAGTCAGCAGTTGTACGCCGAAGAAGCCAAATTATTGCTTTTATTTTTGCCTTTGCCTGGGGTCAGAATTCCTTTTTGTTTCTGATTTACCTTTTGTTTGAGAAACTTGGGCTGACTTCTGTGTTCAAAGCATCGTTTAGTCATCTCCGGTCAACCAAACCTTCCTTTGCACCGATGCGTGTTAACCCTGCATTTTTCCAGAGTTAATTCTCAGACGTTTCTTCTCAGGACTTCATAAGGTGGTCTGAGTGAAGGAAGGTATTCGTTTCATGAGTGAGCAAAAATAACAGTCACAGCAAACACTGTGTGTTGGGCACTGTTTTTAAGTGCTTCATGTAGTTTAACTCTTTCATTCTTGAAATTACTCATGAAGTAAGTGCTAGAATTACCATCCCCATTTTATGAATGAGGAAACTGAGTCAGGGGTGGGTTAAGGAATTTGCTCAAGTGCCTCCACTACTCTTGGATTTGAAAAACAGTGGGTCATGGAAAGCACAGTCTGTAAAACAGAAGTCCCTTCCACCTTGAGTCTCTTTGGCTTCCCTTGCGGGTAGCATGGGAAGCCCTCGTGGAGGATGATTCTGGTGAAGCTTTAGGGAGGTGCCGTGGTGCCTGTGTTTGTCACCTGTGCCCTGGACCAAATGGAGCTGGCCTGGCGCCAGCTTCCCTTTGTGCCTCTCTCTCCGGTGTGCGGAAGAGCTCGGAGGGCCAGGGACCTGCATGGTTATGGCATCCCCTCCAGATCAGACCTTTGGAAAATGTGTTAAGGTCCTGCTTCCAGCTGTTGGAGGAACAGGTACCAGTGTGGAACGTTCCGGAAGCCAGAAAGCCGTGTGTGTCTGTGTTGGGTAAGGGATGGAGAAAAGGAAGGAGATCGCCACATCATGGGCACTTCCAATGGTTGCCCCTTCTGTCCACCCCGTGTCCCCCGCCCCACCCCGGTTTTTAAAGTTCTCCTTTTTAAACCATAGGAATACCCATAGGCTTGACTTCATTCCTAAGGCCTCACTGTATTTCTTTCCACTGACACTTTTTATTAGACAATATACACGCTCATTTTGAAAGATAAATGCAGTGCGTGTGTATGGAAAACACCTATACTCACCATATGTCAGGCATTGCTGGGCACTTTACATTTATTCCCTTCTATAATTCATGCAGCACACCCACACATTAGGATTCCCCTCCCCACTTTTGACACGGGCAAAATAAAGTGAGGGTGGGCATGGGGAGGGATGTTTAGGAAGTGTTTCCATGGTTTCGATTGTAAATGGCCAAACTGGGATAAGCCTCAGATCAGTGTGTCTTCAGAAGGGCTGTTGTCAGCGTACAGTTTATCTTGGGAAGTATTTTACAAACGGAGAAGGCGCCCAGACTTCCAAGGCCGTGTGTCGGTTAGGATGTCTGGTTGTGACGCCCCGATCCACACACTGGCTTCCGCAGCTCAGGGAACGTACTGGAAGTTTCCCGTAATTGACAATCCCAGACCTGTGGCCAACTTTCAGTAGGACCCTGTCCTTCCCCAAGTGCTTCTCTTCCCCTAACTACTGTGGGTTTTAGACACGGGCACCCTGAATTCATCCCTGTGACCTGGGGGTTTTGATTACACTGATTGTAAAGGATGATTGGAACCAGCCCTGAGGGTGGAAGTGATGGGACTCTTCTCCAGACCCAACGAGCTGGGTAATCTTGGTCCTTTTGGGAAAAGAAGAGGAGAAAATGCCTGTGAACAAGCAGATAAGGATGTCCAAATGCCTCAGAGGTCACTCACAGCCGGGCAGAGCCCTGTAGAGATGCAGGAGAAGGTGAGGGAACCTGAGAAGGCAGGAGGCCAGGCCCGGGAAGGTGATGGGCTGGTGGGAGGGGCCTCATCCCCACTCCCTGCCCTCCACCTACTTCCCGATTTACTCGAAACCCAGCCACCCAGGGATCCACCCGCTCCATCCTTTCTGATGCTCTTCATGGGTTCCCACTTTAATTACCGCCTTTCCAGGCACTTTTCAAAGAGTCCAGTCTTATTACACATCACATTTAAGGTGGAAATTTCCCCTCCTTTTCTACCTGGCTCTGTTTCTCTTTGCATTTTCCCAGGGTCTACAACAGAAGTGATTTTGCTATGTTCTTTCTTTTAGTTTCTTTCATTGTCTTCTTTCCTGGCCTGATAAATTTACAAGGAAAATAATGTTCCTGACATGTCTCCTCCTTTGATTTATTCTTTTAAACATTTATTTTGCATTTCTTATTAAAGTTTTGGGTTATTTTAGTTTTTTCTTTTTTAAATTATATTTATTGATTATATTTATTGATTATGCCCTTACAGTTGTCTCAGGTTTTCCCCCTGTGCCCCCCTCCACCCAGCAGCCCCCACTCCCTCGGGCAATCCCCGCACCATTGTTCATGTCCATGGGTCATGCGTATAAGTTCTTTGGCTGCTCCATTTCCTGTACTGTACTTTACATCCCTGTGGCTATTCCATAACTTCCTGTTTGTACTTCGTAATCCCCTCACATGGTTATTTTGGATGCTTCTCACTCTTGTCCCTAGAGATCTGGGTGTGGCGGTGGCTCCAAAAATGGTGTTCTCTTTAATCTCTTTGCCTGGCGTCCTCCCAATATGAAGAGGGCAAAGTGTGTTAGCGGTCTCAGCTTCCTCCTGGTGTCTCCCTTTCTGATGTTTCAGAGTCTTGGCTGTTTTTTCTTTATTGCACACTAATGTGGTGAATAATGCCCTTTTGACACCTGTCTCTCAGGCGCCTTGGGAGTGTGGGAAGTGTCTCATAAATTTTGGTGGCACGGCTTGTGATAGCTGGCCAGGCACGGAACTCCCTCCCCCGGCACACTCAGGGGTCTCTTGTTCCTCTTGTGAGACGCTCTTCTAGGGTATTCAGTAAGATAGTACTCAGCACAGGGTAGATGTTCAATGTTCTTCCCTCTCGCTCACCCCAACGCCCCTTTTTCTTTACTTCATGCGTGGGGTTTGGGGGACCCCCTGGACACAGTGGGAAGGAAGGAAAGTCTGTTCTGGGGAACTGGAAAATGCTGGATAGAGAAGGGGAGAGGGATATTGGGGTGGGCAGTGGGGGCAGGAGGCTTGTCCACACTGGCATTTTGTGTGAAGGAAAAGTCTCAAAACTTGGGTTTTTTGTTTATGTGCTTTCTCTTTGGTTTTGAACATGTGACTGTCAGTCTGCTTTGCAAACTTGCCCTGAGGGCATGAAAGATGCTCCTCATTTCTTCCTGTTCCCCCAGCATCCTGTCTTTTGGTGGGGGTGGGGTGGGGCTTCCTGATAACAGATTTCCCTGCTCATGAACCTATGTCCTCTTAACGCTTGTAATCTCAGAATGTCTGCAGGCCTTGTACATTCTGTCACTCAGAGTGACAATGTCGCTGGCTTGGGAGTTGGTGCATCTGCCTCTGAGCATCGGCCTGGGCACTCCACTCAGCCTCTCCGGGTATCGCGTGTCCTCAGACAGAATAGGGGACCAGAGGATGATAACACCTTCCACGTGGGCTACTTTGAGGATTGAAGGAAATAATGGTATCCAGTGCCTGCCCTAGCACGTAGTAGGCCCTTAACAAATAAGACATGTACAAATTTCCTTTCCCTTTAGAAACAAATACGACTTCTCTTATTTTTCCTAGAAAGAAGATGGTAGTTATTGATAGTGGTACTTAGTAGTAGTTGTAGTACTAGTATCGGTAATAATAGTAGTCATAAGCTTTTGGTTAGGCTCCCATGTGAAAGTCCGTAATGATTTCTATATAAGAACCTGCCAGGGTAGTAGATAGAAAAATAATATACTACTAATAGTAATAATATATTAATAATAATTATTATATATTATATTAATATAGTCATATTAGTAGTGTGCTATGCTCATTATAATATGCTAATAATAATGCTACTTAGCCGAATTATTCCTACAGAAATGTATGCATACAATGCCTGTTAGCCTAATGTAACGCATGGTTAGCAATAAAATGTTCGTTACAGGTGAATTTCTAGGTGAAACGGCGCTTTTCCCTTCCAGCAGCAAAATTTCCAGAATCAAAATAGAAACAAAAGCGCATGTTGGTGTTACGGAAAATGTCCTAAACTCGTGTGTTTTCCCTTCTCAAACAATAAGACAGTTACTTCAGCTCATTTTCACCCTGGGAGCCCATGCAGCAGCCTGTCACCACGGGCAGTGCAGAGGCAGGAGGGCCCTGTGCCCTGCTGTGAATGGTCCTGGGCTGTCCCCCTGTAGTTCTGTGGCCGCTTTGCCTCCTTCTCCCTCAGCCTTGCAGCGAGCTGCCAGGCCCCCCTCCAAACACCTGTGTGCTGGTGAAAACTTGACGGTGGCCGGAGCTTTTTCAGGATAGAGCTTGTCGACGTCTTCATTTGAACTCGTATCTTGTCACTTGTGAGCTTTTCTCTTTGACATCTAGAAAAGTGGTTTCTTTCTTCATTTAGAAGGCTTGTCTTTATAGCTCAGACAAATTCCAAAGCAGAGCTCTTTCCTTTATGGTGTCTTAAGGAAATTTTGGTGGTGCTGTATAAAAAGAAAAATTGCCGCTTGTTTTTGGTAGAATTTCTACCTGATATTCACCCTGAAAGATCATGTGCCTATGGGAATTTTAAAGTCCTTCCCCTGCACACACACACCCCCCCCCCCCCCCCCGCCCCACAACAGATCGAAGCTCCTGAAGTAATGTGAATAAATATTCTGGCTAGATATTGCCAAGAAAGGAATCAAAACAGCCTTGGGAAATACCTGCCAATTGTACCTTCTATTTCACTGAACTTTGGAAGTCGGCATGTCAGAACGGTAGAGTCTCTAGGTGTGGAGTTTCTCAGTTTTGGGATGGGCAGGATGAACTTAAACTTGGGTCAGCTTCCAGAGAGGCCTAGCTTGGTCTTTTATCATAATTTTGAAGTCAAAAACATAACTGGAAATCTCTGGGTCATACAGATTTTAAATGTTTCTGATGAGTTATAAATATCTCAAGGAAATGAACCATTTTTGTAGGGTTTTTCTAAATTCATTTAACAAATATTAATTGGCTTCTGAGGCCGTTTGGTATAGAGTTTCAAGGTTGAAAGTATTTTGGACTTAGAGTAAGAAGATGTCGTTTATATTCCTGCATCATCATAGCGTGATGCAGTTTAAGTCCCAAAGTCTCAGCTTCCCTCCACAGATACTGTGGTTACTGAGTGGCTGCCGCGTTCCAGGTGCTATGCCAAGTGCATGGATGTGACCAAGACCAGGCTGGACACTCAGTCCCTGCCCTCACAGACTTTACAACCGGGCAGGGCTTCCAACCTCTCTCAGTCCCATTTTCCTGTTCAGTGTTTGTCACATCTTCTTAAGACCTTGTTACATAAACACATTTATGGTAACGCAATGTTGATACCACTCTCCTTAAGTAGCCGAGGAGCCGAGGAGCCAAGCTATGCTGAAGTCTGGCTGGGTGCTCGTGCCGGTATGGGAGTCCTGGTTCCCTCTGCCAAGTGTGAGAGGGCTGTAAGCCCATACCAGCTCCTCGCTGGGTAGAAAAGGGAGGCGGTAACTTTCTCACTAGGTCCTTTTGAACTCAGATATGAAGATTTTCAAAAACTGATTTTCTCCGTCTAATAGAGCTGAGCTCTGCCTGATACGGAAGGCTTCACGGGGGAGGTGACTGCCGAGTGGGGTCTGGAAGGACGTTTAGGAGTTGACCTGCTGGGTAATTTGGAGGAAGGGCATTCCAAAAGGCCAGTCATAAAATTGCTTTTATTTTATTGTGAAATGTACATTATTTTATATCTGGTATGAAATTCTAGAAATTAAAAGACATTTCAGAGAAATATTGAGGCATCACTGTGAAGACTTGCCTTTCAGAAGAGCATTTTAAAAACCCGCCCTGATCAATCCCTACCTGCCCTAACTTCTTGCTGAGGTTGAACAGTGTGACCTCTTGGGTGAAGGTCACCAGCCTACCCACTGCACTTTAGGCCCTGAAATGTTTGCCTCTCCAGTGCTTTTTCAGAGGTTTGGATTAACCAGTGAGTCCGAGGTTTTAAAGATCTTCTCTAGTAAAGCATAGTAACACCCATTGGTTGAAAGTAGACTATGTCAGTCACTTCACTTAGGAAGGAGCAAGCCCCTGCCTTCCTGCAGCTTACACTCCAAGAGGAAGAAAGACTGTGGTAAAAATAACCTTGCAAGTGAGTGGTAGGGAAGGAGGCTCTTCCTGAGGATGGGAGGAGTGTGACCTGAAGGGAGAGAAGGCTCTAGAAGGAGGAGAGTGCTCAGAGACCCTCCGGATGGAGTGGGGAGAGTCAGGCCCCCAGCCTCCCTCCATGGTGCTGCTTTGTAAGGTCAGGATATTTCTTACCATTGCCCATCTCCTGGAAAGAAGAGCTCACCTTTTCCCAGGTAACCTCTCCCAGCTTTGGAGAGCCTGAAATGGAATGCCAGAGGCTGCATCTAGGACTAAAGGTGGCTAATTCCTCAAAAGAGAAGTGCGCTTTGGCTATGGAGTAGCAATATCGAATCTCGCCTTGGTAGCTCACGGTGGGCCAGTTTGGAGATAAGTGTATTGGGAACGCTTCATTATTCCAGTTAATGCACCCGAATAAAAACCTTGGTGTTCCTTTGCATTTTACAATGAATGTGATCATAAAAAAATTAGAGTTTTTCTCCAAACGAGGGCCTTATTAGAAGACACATTCCTCATTTTCCCACAGCATCTGAAGAGTGCGCCCTACTTACACCAGGAATTCCTCGTTTCCTAAGGATCCCGACTTTTATCATTTAAAAGTGTGTTTTTGCTACCTACTAGATTAAAAAAAAAAAAACAAAAAGAGGCTGTCGGAGTTGGCCTCCAGGCAATTTAATGCTGCCTGTGGCTTCCAACACTGCATTTACTGTTTCTGCAGATTCTCTTCTCTTTCCCCATCCTGTCCTGGTTGTGGCAACTTAATACCGCGTGTCTGTAGGTGTCTGCTCCTTTTGCAGGGAAATGGTGCACAAATTAGATCAAATAGCATTTCCTCCTGACAGCTTGTTTTGTTGGTTTTTTTTTTAAGTGGCTTTGACAAGAGTCAGAGCCAAATTATTAAATCACCAGGGCGACCCTTTCTGTTCACCAGCCGCTAATGAACTTACAAAATTGGGACCTCATCTGGCAGACAAACTCATTTTGTTTGACAAATAGCTTAAAACTGTTTGTAAACAGGAACAAATTGCGGTGTGTATTTTTTTCCCCTCCAACTGGTCTTGTGGTTGGTGCGCGTGGGTTTTAGAGACTTTTTTTCTCTTTCTGCACCTCAGGTCTGTAGAAACGGAGCCCTGGATTTCTGCACGCTGTGGTTACTTCCCTTTGTGTCCCTGTCCGTCTGGGTGTGGCTGTGGCGCACAGCAGCCATTCTGGAAATGGGGGGGGGTGTATCAGAACACTAAGCCTGCGTGTGAGAGAGGGGTGGGCCAGTCACTCATCCAGTGACTTCATGAGCATCTCTGAGGTCCGATTTCCATATTCATAAAATGGATAGTAAACAGATAAAATAATGAATGTATGGGGTTGGCCAAAAAGTCCATCTAGTTTTTTCTGTAAAATAAAAGACACATTTTTCATGATCACCAATAACTTTATTGATTTGGATATTTTGAGTATGTCAGCCATCTCCCGTGTGGTATAACGTTGATTATTTTCAATTAATGTCTCAATGTGATCGCTGTCCACTTCAGCTGGTCTACCCGACCACAGAGCATCATCCAGCAAGACATCTCCAGCACGAAACTGCACAAACCACTTTTGACACGTTTGATCAGTCACAGCACCTCCTCCATACACTGCACAAATCTTTTTTGTGTGTTTCAATGGTGTTTTTTACCTTTCTTGAAGTAATAAAGCATACTATGCCAAAAATGTTGCATTATTTTCTTCCGTCTTCAATATTAAAATGGCGGCACAGAAATTCACCAATTTTGATAAGTTTTTTAAAATGCACGTTGATATGACAGTCACAATACAATCAAACAAAATTGTTTCAAGTGAATTTAAAGACAGCTAAGCACTACTAGAGCCATCCCAGTGTATGGTATATAGGAGGTCTGTCCGGAAACAGTCCTGCCATTGTTAACTAATGAGAATGGTTTGTGCAACCTTGTAAACTGGCAGCCAAAGAGAGTGGACTGGAGTGCTCATGTGTGAACCATGACGACTTCACTGTACTAGTCAGTGGGGGAGGTAGATGCTGTTGAGTGAGCATGTGTACTGTGTGGCTGTCACATTCAAAATGACTGAGTAGAGCAATGAATCTGCATCAAATTTTGCATTAAGCTTGAACATTCCTCTGAGGCAGCTATTCACATGATTCAGAAGGCTGCAGCTATGGGCAGCTGGTGATTGGCAGCTTCATCACAACAGTGTGCCTGCTCATGCATCATGTCTTATGCAGAGTTTTTTAATGAAATATCAAATCATCCAGGTGACTAAGCCCCACTACAGCCCAGATTTGGTGCCCTGTAACTTGTGGCTTTTCCAAAAACTAAAATTACCTTTGAAAAGAAGAGATTTCAGACCATCAGTGAGATTCAGGAAAATACGATGGGGCAGCTGATGGAGATTGGGAGACTGTGTGAGGTCCCAACATGCCTACGTTGAAGGGGACTGAGGTGTCACTGTCCTATGTACAATGTTTCTTTTTTTTCTCTCTCTCTTTTTTAATTTTAATCATTATTCAAGTACAGTTTCTATCCTTTACTCCCATTCCAGCCCACCCACCCATCCCTCCCCTCCTCCTTACAATGTTTCTTGTATCTTGTATCTTCTTCAATAAATATCTCTATTTTTCATAGCACACGGCTGGATACTTTCTGGAGAGGCCTGGATATAATGTGTACGTCTACTATATACACTGTATATAGCATATATATCATTTGTAAAAATATAAGCTCTATACGTGTGTGTATATGTGTGTATATATGTGTATGCATATGAACGGTTTATTTTTTGCCTATTAGTGCTGCAGTCATCCTTTTCACTCTGCAACATACTATTGCAAAATGTCACTTTCACTGTAAATTTGCAACATACTCTCTAGCCTTGCATTGAGTACCTAAACTCTAAAGTAGTTTAAAAAGGCAAATGAGGGCATTAGCCATCTTGACCTTTACTATCTGTTTCCTCAAACTGAGAAGATTTGGAAATTCTTCAGTTTGTTGCCAGGGGTTCCCGCTCTGTGAACAGGAGGTAGAAAGGAAAGTAAGTGTTCAGGACTCAGATCGCTGAGTGTACATTCTTGCTCTGTCGCTCACTGGCTCTGTGATGGTGGGCAGATTGCCTAGCGTCCTCTTCTATAAAAGGAGGGTAGTCCTGCCTGATTTACAGGGTTGGATTTCAGCAAGACCTCGTATATGAAGCACTTAAATACAGTGCTTGGCAGGAAGACACTGTTCAATATATGATAGAAAATACTACTACTGGTAATATTATTTTATTCCTTGGCAGTAAAGCAATTATTGCAATTGTTAAACAAAAGAAGACATAGAAAAGGTTTCCAGTTAAATTGACTATCGTTGGCCTCACCGAGGAGGTGACCCCTGAGGATGGGTTGGCAGTTGCCCTGAATCATCACACACGAAAGGGAAAAAGAGGAAGGAGACGGTGAAGGATGGTCTTAGCGGTTCAGTGTTGGTGGATTTGACCAACTTCGGAGCTCCTCCTGAGCACGAGTCCTCTTTCTCACCCATTGACGACTCTAACCCCCTCCCCCACCCCTTCTTGCCCTCATCTTCCGCCAGAGCCTGCTGAGCGAGAGCCACCCGGGGATTTAGAGCCACTTTTCTGCATAGACTGTCAGCATCGGGCAGTGGCGCGAACGCCGAGCTTGTCCTGTTCCGCGGCCACGTCCCTGTGCCCAGCTAGGCTGTGGGCACCGTTTCTCAACCACAGGAGGCTGCGGCGGGTATTCGTTTGGCTGAGTTGAAAGACACAACCTCTTGCCCGGAGAACCTCTGTTTGACACCCTTACTCCTTTCGTGGAAACTTACTTCTCAGTCTTCTTTCCTTCTCTTTCTTGAAATGGAATTTATTGGGATTACACTGGTCAATAAAATGACATAGATTTCAAGTGTGCAGTTCTGCAGTACATCATCTACACATTGCACGGTGTGCTCACCATCCAAAGTCCAGTCTCCTTCCACCACCGTTTATCCCCCTTTACCCTCCTCCACCTGCCCCCAACTCCCTTTCTGTCTGGTAGTCACCATACTGTTGTCCGTGTCTGTGAACTTGTTTTTTTTTAGTCCCTCCACCTTTTCACCCAGTATTCCCCGCTCCCATCCGACAGTCTCTTCTCTGTGTCCACGAGTCTGTTTCTAATTTGTTTGTTAATTTCGTTCATTAGATCCCACATGTGAGTGAAATCATGTGGTATTTGTCTTTCTCTAACTGGCTCATTTCACTTAGCATCCTACCTCACCTTCTTTCTCTGTCCCTACCCTATGGCTCAGTCTGCTGTCCAGTATGTCTCAGACTGCTCCTCCAAAATTGTTCTTTTCTTGAGTGAGTCCCTTTAAGCAAAGGGACTCACTCTCCAGACCCAACTACATCTGCTTTGCTAAGTGCTGTGACAGGACACCTGGAAGAGAGCTGTGTGACCCCTGGAATGACCTGGAGGGAGCTCATGACCCCTGGACTTAGTTTTGTACCTGGACACTGGAGACAGGGATATCCGTGACGTGGAATTGTTGTGTAGATTAAAGCAGGCAAAGCATCGAAGAGTCTTGCCTGCCATGCTTGTCCTTGACATTGCTCAGGATAAATAAGCGTGACTGGTGCGATCTTTATTTTTACTTGATTATTTTGATAGGGGCTAATCTGCATTATTAAGTCCTGGCTGTTCTGATGTCACTGATTATTTTTTTAATTGAGGTATAATTCACACACCATAAATTTCACCCTTTTAAAGTATGCAGTTCAGTGGTTTTTATGGTCAGTGGTTTTATATTTTCAGATATGCATACGATGGTGTTATTTCTCACTACTGTTTAATTCTAGAACATCTTCGCTACCCCCAAAGGAACCCCCTACCATCAGCAGTCCCTTCTCATCCTCTCCTTTCAGAGTCCCATATAAACACCTATGTCCGTGCATTTGCACTGGGAAATTCTTGAAGGGGTTCTCTCTCTCCCATCTGGAATGCTTCCAAATCACAAATCCTTCCAGGTTTAGATCTGTTAAACATTTGATAAAATGTGTTGACTGGAGGACGATGATGAAGAAGAAAATGAAATGAGGCAGCAGAGCCAGACCACAAGAACTGAAGGTTTAGACTTAACGCTGATTTTGCGTCCTGGATGGCTTGGGTCAGGACACTCCTTTGTCTGACGGTTTCCTCGTTCAGACCATCGTGCTGGGTTAGAGAACAGTGCCCTCCCCAGTCTTTTGCGTCTCTGTGTGTGTGTTTTTGCTTTAAATGTGCTCGTTCTTTAAGTTTCTTGCTGCTTTCTCTTATCCACAAAGCCAGAATTGCTTTCGTTCTTCAGTTTCAGTGTGACATATAGAAATAAAGATAATGTGTCTGTTTATTTGTGTATGTATAAAACAGTGGCATTTTTTTCAGGCAGCTGTCTCGTGAGGACTGATGAGATAATTCACGTAAATTACCCAGCACAGGGTCTGGTACTTAGTAAGTGCTGGATAAAGATTCTTCGGTAGGTGGACGATGGGTCCCCTGGGGTCCGCCAGTGGACATCGGCCCATGTGAAACCCACTGAATGGGTCATCCCAAATGACCCCAGCTGGAAACATATTTGATGTTGGGAACAGGGCCTCTGGTGTCTGCTTTCTCTCCCTCGTCACCTGCACTGGTGTGCGGAACATGTCAGTGTGAAATTATAGATTCGGGAAAACAAATGCTGTGAGAGGAGCAATTCACCTTATCCCGCTCTCGTCAATCGGCATGGGAAATGAAAAAACGTCCAAACGAAGACAAATTTATTGGAGACCAAAACCACCAGGTTATTGATTCTTAAAGCCAGACAGCAAGGTTATGAATTGGGTGATAAAAATGGAAAGCATTTAGCTTGACTTCTAAGATGGGGACGGCTTTGTGTGTTATCACAGCTATTGGGTTCTCCTGACAGCCCCACAACTAATGAAGCTGCACTTATTAACTAGGCTGTTTACTCTGTGCGCTGCATCTGTCTGCTGTGTTGTGTGAGTGAGAAATAGCTGAACAATTTGACTTTTTCATGGAAGCCTGGATGCCAGAGATTTAATCTCTAACTTTGAAGCTGGCAGGCACGTGAGCTGCAAGTTCTTACCTGGAGGTTGTTAGAAGCCAGGAACAGGTCTGCACCCTTGCAGAGGAGGGATTTGTAGCTCCTGGTGGGTTTTGGAAGTGATAAGCAGACGCTGTGTTTGCGTGTTAGAGATCAGTTATGGGACCCACATTTATTTTGATTGGATGCTGAGGCCCAGAGGTCACACAGGAAGTTGCTGGCGGAGCAGGACCAGAACTAGACTTCCCGAAGGCTGGTCTCATGCTCTTTCTTTCACACTGTGAGAATGTGGAGACCTGTGGTAGCGTTCAGGCCGTCCTGTCCGTCCTCCAGCTACCTTGAGTCAGTCCTGCTGCGCTTTGACAGACGGCCTCTGGGGACTGGGTATCCCTGACCCCATGGAACCGAAATGCCTCCTCCTCGAGCTCTGCCTCGTGGTGCTTCCCTTTCTTGACCTTCGCACGCTCGCGATGGTGACTACTGCAGGAGGAGTTGTGTCCTCCCCGCACTTCATGAGCTGAAGTGCTAATCCCCAGCACTGTAAAGAATGTGTTCCTACTTGGAAATGCAGTCATAGCAGACGTAATTAGCTAACACGAGATCTTACTGGTTTAGGTTGGGCCCTGATCCAATATGGCAGCTGTCCTCATAAAGGGGAAATGTGGACCCAGACACACACACCAGGAGAATGCCATGTGGACACTGGAGGTGGGCGGCCACCGCCGAGGGACCATCTGAAGCTCAGACACAGGCCAGGAACAGGCCCTCCCCCTGGCGCCTTTGGAGGGGGCGTGCCTTGCTCACGCCTTGAGCTCAGAGTTCCAGCCTCCAGAACTATGGGACAGTACATGTATGTTGTTTAAGCCACCCTGTTTGTGGTCCTCTGTTACTGCAGCCCCAGGACAGTCATATGGTGGGTCACTAAGCATTCTACACCATGGAAGTACCGTTAGTCACGAGAGGGGGAAAAGTCAGGGGTTGACTGTGCCTTCTTACCGCCTACCAGTTCTCTGTTTTTTAATTATCAAACTGTCATTACGTACTTGATTAATGAATTCATATGCATGGTGTAGCTGCTGTGTGCCGGATCGCCTGCTGGGCGCCTTGGCACGGTGTTGAACTTTGGTTCTCCTCCATACTGCGCGTGTGATGTCCGGTGTGTTATTTAACCCACACTGAGCTGTGTTGTCTCCGCGGTGGAATGCTCACTCACCAATAGCAGGAGTTGTGAGACGATCAAATGAGATGATTAAATGGGAGCGCGCTCAGGTGCCCAGCAGAGAGTGAGGCATGTTGTAGGCTGTTGCCACTGTCGCTACAACAGTTACTGTCGCTTGAGCTCCCTAGGTGCCCGGTTCTAGAAATTTAAAATCATTATGATTAATAAAGGAACATCCTTATGTGCACAGGGCAGAGGGATTTAGAGAACCTTAAGAAAAGCCATTCTTCTCAAACAAGTACTTATACACAGGTGTTCGTGGTAGCACGATTCTCAATAGCCGAGAGCTGGAACTGACCCAGGTGTCCATCAACTGCTGAATGAGTAAACCAGAGTGGGGTGTCCGTGCAGTGGGATGTTACCCAGCATACAACGGAGCAGCATAGTGATACCTGCTGGAACATGGTCGAACTCGAAAACATACAGTGAAAGAAGCTGGACACCCAAGGCCACATAGTGTGTGATTCCACTTATACAAAATATTCAGAACTGGTGAGTCCACAGAGACAGGAAGTGTATTGGTGGTTGCCAGGGGCATGCGAGGGGTAGGGAAAAGGGGGAATGCCTGCTCAAAAGGAATGAAATTTTCCTTTTGGAGTGGTGAACATTTTTTGAAATCAGATAAGGTGGTGGTTGTACAACATGGCGAATGCACTAAGTTCCACTGAATTGTTCGCGTTAAAATGGTTAATTTTATGTTATGTGAGTTCCACCTCCATAAAAAGAAAAGGCCACTTTTGTTTAATTGTGAGGATATGTGTTTATGTGGCCTAACGTAGGGGAACACGGAACAGGTTAAAATGTATGACTATCGAGGGCCATCACACGCTATCATTCAAAAACAGTGAAATCAGGAGGCACTTCACGCACTCTGTCATTTTAGAGACGTAACGTTTCTGTCTAAAGGGGGAATTTCCTTCATGAGACTCTCTCTCCCTTCGTGGCTCTGGTGACGCTGTGGCTCTTCCTTCCATTGCAGCTTGTGACCAAGACTGGGTGACGGGCCACCCCCAAACCACCCCCTGTCACAGGGGAGTGGTGCTGCTCTAACCCTGAGACCAGCTGTGATTGGTTCCCTGCAGCTGGAGGTCCCGCCTCTCAGCACAGTGCAGCCCCACTGTCCTGTCTGTCCAGGCCGCTGGAACAGAGCACCACCGACTGGGTGGCTTACAAACGACAGAATTTCCTTCTCACAGTTCTGGAGCCTGGGCCTCTGAGATCAGGGTTGGGTTCCGGTGAGGACCCGCTTCTGGTTTGTAAAGTGCCAGCTTCTCCCTGTGTCTTCACGTGGCAAAAAGAGTTCCTTTTATAAAGACATTAATCCCATTCGGGGGGCTCCACCCTAATGACCTAACTGCCTCCCAACGACCACACCTCCTAATACCGTCATACTGAGGGTTAGGACTTCAATGTATGAACTTTGAGGCAACACGAACATTCAGTCCATTGCGCCCACATGCAAACCAAATCAGCACTGTGGCAACATGTCCTGTCCCCAAAGCAATACTGCCATCGGGATGGCTCCGAGATGAGCCCGCCAGCAGAACCTGATCAGGCTGGCCTCTGGGCTACACGCTTTCCTCCAGCTAGAGTTGTTCATTTTCTTAAACAGATGCTGTAGTCACTGCTCAGAAATTTTCAGTAGCTGCCCAGGGGCTGGAGAATGAAGTTCAAATTCTCTTTCACTTACCATTCACAGTCATCCTAATCTTTTTCCCTTCTATCCATCGGCCTCCTTATTTGACTCTGAAAGGGGGTGACCGGCGGCCATTCCCTGGTGCCAGGTCTGCCCTTGCATTTCCCCTAGTGTTTCCCTCTGCCAGGGGTGACTTCTCTTTCCTTCCCAGCCCCTTGAAATGGTGCCATCCTGTTTGGCTCAGCTCAGATGTTTTTTCCTGAGAACCATGTCTTCCCCAGGGCTGCCTTCTGTTCATGGTCATGGCGTCTGTGTCTGTCTGTCCCCCAAGTTCTCACAAGGCTCCCCAAAGGCAGGAGGCACCCACCTCCGTATCCCCAGCCTCAAGCCCTGTGCCTGGAATGGAGTGTAAGCCCGGTGAACATGCGCTGTGTGGAAAGGGATGAATGGCAGGGAGTAGAGAAAAGGGGAAGGCAGAGCTGCCCTCTTTTTACCGTTTGCTACAAGAGTTATTTACATAAAATCTCCATAGGCCTTGGAACGTGGAGGGAAAATAGATTCTGCAAGTTGGACACGTAGTCCTCCACCCGTCAGGAGGACCGAAGTGCATTTTGCAGTATTGGCCCTTGTTAAATGCTTATGAGTGTTTGCTTAAGCAGAATTGAGAATGTGAAGCTTGCCTGCGTAAGCCATCCTTTACCAGAATGAAAATCAAAAAGAATGGAGACCAAAACACTCCAACGGCTGGCTTCACGGGTAGCCTGGTGGATGTGATTAAGAGCTGATTAACCATTCAGAAGAAAATATAAAAATCAGCCTTCCGGAGCCGTGGCCTGACCCCAGGAAAAGTGCACATCCTCAGGAAAGATCAATTTGCATTAAAGATCTGTTTGGCGATGCATCGTCAAAGAGGTTAATGCTGTAAGTGGAAATTTTTGATTGCTTCTCGATCTTTTCTCCCTTTTTGCTTCTCCACCTGTGTTACCCCAAGGAGAGCTCCCAGCTACAAGCAACATTCCATCTCCCGCCTATTGACAACTCTATTCAATTTGAGCTCCTGCCCTCGGAAAGCAGAGTCTGGGTCGCATGGTGTAATACAAGGGATGGAAATTAAGGAAGGCACCCGGGATGCAGACCAATGCGTCGCGCTTCCCCAGGCCAAGGGTGGTGGCTTTGGAGGAAATGATTTCCACAGTGAAATCTGCAGTCCTTCCTGGCATGTACCGCATAGAAACATGCTCTGAGCTGTCTGATGAGGGATGGTGGTGCCTTAGAGTGTGGTTCCTCAACCTTAGTCCTATTATCATTTTGAGCAAATAATTATTGGTTGTTGGGGGCTGTCTTGGGCTTTCCTTGTAAGATGTTTATCAGCATCCCTGACCTTTACCCACTAGGTGCTAGTAGCACCCCATTCTCCCCAAAGGCCCCTGGGGAGGGGAGGCAAAGTTACCCTCAGCTGAGGATCATTATCTTCGTGGCTCACTGTGTAGCTAAGTAGGAGCTAGTCCAGTAGAAAGTGGAGGCAGCAGGAGGAAAGTCAGGGGAGTGTGAAATACATGGCGGAGGGAGGTCTTTAATGCCAGGCCGAAGAAAGCACATTGGATCTGAAGTAAGAAGGCTTGGGCTTTGCCCCAGGGCCCCTCTTCCCAGCCATGTGGCCAGACTCACTTAGCCTTTTGAGCCTCCGTGCTCCTACCTGTAAAGTGGAGTTGCACAGACTGGTTGCAAAGCCTGAGTGAATTAAGATCATGTGGGACTATCAATGCGGTACCTGGTATCCCTGTTGCCCAGTAGGTGTGGCCTGCTTTCCTGAGCTCTCACATCAGTTAAATCCAGTTCTCTCTAGGTCCGCCTGCTCAGGATGCTAGTCATCCAGCCTGTGTCACTGCACAGCCTCCTAGGTTCTCTGTTGCAACTCCATTCTCATGCCTGAGGCCAAGTTTACTTCCCTAAACAGGGTGATGGGAAGGCTCAGAAGATACTGGAACTCGTACTGTTCATCACTGTCGCTCTTGAGCACTTGAAATCTACCAAGTTCAAACTGAGATGGGCGGCACTCTCTCTGTCTGTCTGTCTGTCTCTCTCTCTCTTTATAACTTCACCACGCCCCACGCCCCACCCCAGAGCATGCCGCTCAAATCTGCTTTGCAAGTATGCTCCCCTAAGTGCCAAGCGTCCTTTTGCCTCTGTAACGTGTTTCCACAGCCCATTTCTTCTATGGCTCACTCTTACTACTTCTGTAACTTTCTGAATAAACTTCCTAATGTAATTTGGAAAGAGGAGAAGGCGCTCCCCCTCTCAGGAGCAAGCCTGTGCTTTCTCTTCCCTCTCGTCTCCCCCCAGGCCTGTCCCCTTTGCCGTCCTTTCTCCCGAGCTCCAAGCGCCCTTCTGCCTGAGCCCGTGCAGCCCAGCGGGCGCACTTCTGCTACCTCTCTGACTTTCTAAATGGACTTTCTCTTGTAATTTGGAACAAAAATTGAGATGGACTGTTAATATAAAGTGCAGTCTGGATTTCGAAAACAGTATGAGAAAAAGAGCATAAAATATCTCATTAATATTTTATATTGATTACATGTTACAACACTGATACTTTAGCTATGCTAGGTTAAATAAAATATGTTATTAAAATGAATTTCTATTATTCTAAACTTTTTAAAGGTGGTAATGGAAAACAGGAGTAGTTTTGCAAGAGTAGGCACTGACTGTCTTATCCCAAGAAGCGCATTGATTTTTCATGAGAGAATTATTTCCTGGTATTAACTTTTGACATATAATTTGTTTCAAGGGGCAGTTCCTTTGTAAAGAATAAAAATGGTGCTTTTATAAAGCGTAGTAACATGTTGAAAAATGCACTGTTTGTTATAATAATCAATGATAAAGCACAGTATTTTTTGTTTTTTCTTCTGGTGGATGATAGGATGTTCTTTCCTTTTCAATAGTTCTGTCTTTACAAATACACGCTGCCCTTGGGCAGGACCAGGCAAACCCATGTCAGTGCCTTTTCCTCCTTTGTTATGGGTTGAATGTTTGTGGCCCCCTAAAATCCATCTATTGAATCCTAACCCCCAATGAGATGGTATTAGGAGTGGGGCCCTTGGCAGGCGATTAGGTCACAAGGGTGGGGCCCTTGTGAGTGGGATTAGCGTCCTTATGTAGAAGAGGCCTGAAAGAGCTCCCTCCCCTTTCCTGCCATGTGAGGACAGAGCGGAAAGACTGAACCAGGAGCCGGGGTCCTCAGCAGACGTGGAATCTGTGGGCATCTTGATCTTGGGCTTCCCAGCTTTCAGAGCTATGGGGAATCCATACTTATTGTTTAAGCCATCCAGTCTATGGTCAGTATGTTATAGGAGCCCAGATGGACTAAGACGCCCTTCTGTCCACTTTGTGCCATCACAGCAAGGGGGCAGTCGTCTCTGTGCTGTTCTTAGAATTTGACTGGTCGAGCAGCTGAAATCCAACTGATTTGTTGTAATGTCGTGATGAGTACTACTACAGCATCTTACGTTGTGTGCGGTCGTATCTTGGACTTCACTTGATCTCCTTCGACCCTTGCAGCAAGCCTGCTGCCAGATATCGCCCTGTGCTTTTATGAAAGACGGTGGGAGCCTCCGGGATATCAGACGCCTTGCTCGGATCCTCCGGCCGATGTGCAGGGCCCAGATCCTGGCTCTCAATCCTTTACAAATGCTGAGAGGCCCATGCGAAATGCAAGTGTGCCTTCGAGTTTGTTTTTAACATGACGGAACCAAGATGGGCAAAACTCTCAGGCCGCCGGCAGTGTGTCCTAATTGGAGAATGGTGTGAAGTGGGCGTTGGCAGACTAGCCTGGAGACCCCAGAAAGGCCTCTGCCGCTTGATCTGGGACATCACAGTGGTTCCAAAGACAAAAGAACGTGCTCCCCTGCAGCAAGAGGATTTGACTTCGCAGCGGGATCAAGACAAACTAAGTTGGTGGGAATGAACCTTAAAAGACGGCGAACTCCATGTTTTCAATGTTTGTTCCAAAGCATATTTCATGTGGCTTTTCCTCTTGTAGTTCGCATGATCAGTTTTTAAACAGTGCCTGCGAGGCCAGAAGCCATTGTCCAAATGCAGAAAGAAGCGAGGAGCGCCAGTTTGACAGGCCAGAGAGCATCGGCAGAGCGGGGAGATGCTGTGGCACCTGAAAGAGGGAGTGAGGATGTGACTACGAGACCATCCGTCAGGACGGATGCTCCAGGCCCAGAGGCAGAGGCCAATTGCCTCCCGTGGGTTTCTCCTCATGGGGCAGAGCGAGGAGGAAAGGTGACCACAGTGACCTCAAATGAAGCAGAGAGTGTCTGAGGGGCACATCATTGCCACAGGGACCTACTTAGGGGGGTGTGAGGACTTTGTTTCTTATATTCCACATGCTGCACCGTCAGACAGCTTGTCGGCAGGTTTTGGTCTGAAAGCGGCTTATTGAAAGGATACTGGAGTGACAACAGGCCCCTGATGGCTGAGGCTCTGTCAATACTTTCATTCATTCAGGGGTTCATCCATTCATTCTGGGCTTGCCCCCTGGGTGCCCGGGTACACACTGAGTATAGAGCAGTCATGGTTTTGCCCAAGCAGAGACTGAAATCTAGTGGGTGGGGCAGCCGCTAAACAAGTAATCAGATAATTTTATAGTTCCAAAATTTGATGAGTACCTACCTGAAGGAAACAACCAGAGCTCTGTGGGAGGTAAAGGGAAGCGGATGGGGCCAGGAGGATACTCGATGGTCTGAGAAGACCTCTCTGAGCCAACAGGGTTGAAGAAGGAGAAGGACTCAGTCAAGCAGGAGCAGGGCTATAAGCTTTCCAGGGAGAGGGAACATGTGTGCAAAGGCCCTGAGGCATATTCCAAAAGTGGCGGGGCCCAGGTGGCTGGAAGGGAGCAGAATTAAAGGGAGAGTGGCCAGAGATGAGGCTCTAGGAGTCAAGCCATGTAGGTTCTTGTAGGCATGGCAACGAGTTTGGGATTTAAGAGCTGAGGGGACACATTTCGTAACATTTAATAAGTGAGTTAGGAGGCTACTGCAGGAGGCACAAAGGTGACCTCATGGTGGCTTGGACTCATATAGTGGCAGTAAAACTGGAAAGCAACAGATGTATCATTCCGTAGAATACATGCTGTAGAGGGAAAAGGGCAGGACCTGAGGATGCGTGGATTTGATACCATGAGGGGTGAGTGAGGTTTCTGGCTCCAGAAGTGGAGTAGGTGATAGTTATGACAGTGGGAAAGATCTGGAGAGGAGCGGGTTTAGAAGGGGACGTCGGGGTTGAGGTCTGAGTCACACGAGGAAGATCTTCATCCACGTGAACTTGAGGTCCGAGGAGGGGCCAGACCTGGAGAGACGAATGTGGGAGCCGTCGGCTGGAGGTAGTTTTATAAGCCACTGAGATGGGGGGAAAAAAAGATGGGTCCCACCCTGAATCCTGGAACACTCCTGGAACTTACCATTCAGAAAAGGGGAGGTTTGAGAAGAGAAGACGTGAATGTAATAACTATCTCGGAGGACAGGCTGTTAGTTTGCCAGAGAAAGTTAGCATTTCTGAGCAGCTGACTGCCCCTGTGAAATCAGAAATGATTAAGGGGAACAAACCTGCCTGCCTGATAGTGTGATTTCCTACCCAACATTTGGTTTCCCAAGTAAAGGCGTGGAAAGCAAGCGTGGTTGTGCTCATCGATTCGTGGCATTTTTCCAGGCTAGTGCAGTTGGGAAACAGGAGGTGCCCGTGGTTCCAGAGGGAGGTTGTAATAATGAACCATGGCATCTAAGCCAAGTTAGAGAGACCGTAAAGAAAATTGGGGCCGGGAGGGGTCGTGCAGTCCGTGATGTCAGTGAAGAATGGGTGTAATGGCAGCCCGGGAAGACTGACAGGTGGGCGGGGCAGGGGTGCGGATGAAGCTTAAATGCTAAGGTTGTGCTGCTTGGGGTGACAGTCAGGTTCTGGAATGTGCACCTGGTCCGTGTGAAGTGGCAGACGTTTTGAACTGGCCATTTTTGTCATGGAACTTCGGTGGAGAGGCAGAAGAATGTGTGCTGGGAAGTAGAGCTGCCAAATGACAGTGACGAGGATGGAGAGAGGACTATGAGCCACAAGAGGAAAGGGGCTTCCTAGGAAGAGCAGGAGTGAGATTCCCTAGTGACAACTGGAAGCCAGCAGGGCAGAGACCCACACCCTAGTCCTTAGGTACCTGCCTTGAGGAGCAGGGGCAAGGAAAAGCAGTGATCCAGGCAACCGCTAGACTTTCTCACAAGGGCAGGAGGTAGAAGGAAGGGAGAAGAAGTTGAGGATAAAGAGGAGTTTGCTGATCGCAGAGAGGAAGTGCCACAGAATTCCATCGTTGGGCTTGGGAGCAGGGAGCAGGCTAGAGCCTGTGCGAGGAGTGGTTTGTATGAAAATGAATCCCCAGGGAGGCTGCTGGCTGTGGCTGAGCTAGTCAGTCATTGATCCATTCAATAAGTGTTTACCGGTCACCTCTTATATGCCAGATACTGTGCCCGCAACAACAACAGAAACCGCGATGGCCGAAATAGACAAGGTGCCCGTCCTTGAGGCAGCCGGCTCCGTTGAGGAGACACGGGGGGTCATCCGTTTGTATGTCCTCTCGCAAAGAGCTGGGGCTCTGTTTTCTCAGGCAACACTGACAAGTTGGAGTCCCAGGGTTTCCAACGACTCAATCAGTGTCTTTTTAGCCTCTCTTCGTCTCAGTTTTCCTTTTTATAGTAGGGGTGTAATGATGCCTCCGTGGGTGGCATTATTCAAAGGTAGGAAAAGTGTTTTTGATGGGAATGGGGCAGGTCATCAGAGCCAACGCTAGTCCAGAAGGTGCCTCTGCTTAATTAGACAAAGGCACTTTTCCTTCCAGAAACGCTGCTTCCATCGGTCAAGAGAATTGTAATAAATATGCAATCAGCGAAGTCCAGGATGTGAATGGTTCTCCAGGGTGCAGTGGCCAGCCCCTGCAGGGGTGAGGTGAGGAGGGCAGGTAGGCGTGGCGGGAGGCCAGCTCTGCTTCATTAACCAGTTATTTACTAAGTGCTTTAGTGCAGTCACGTGCCACTTAATGATGGGGATATGCTCTGAGTAATGCGTTCTTGGGCCATGTGGTCGTTGTGCGAGCATCACAGAGTGACTCACACAAAACCCGATGATGCAGCCTAGTACGCACCTAGGCTATACGGTATGCCGTGCATATGTGTCCCACTGTAGACCGAAATGTTATGCGGCGCACGACTGTTCAGACCTCTCAAACCGTAATGTGCGCTCAGATCACTGAAGATCTTGTTTGGTTGCAGGTTCTGATTGAGTGGGGCTGGGCTGGGGCCTGAGATTCTGCCTTTCTGACTGGATCTTTGCTGCTGCTGCTGCTGCTGCCGCCGCCGGGCCAGGGACCACACGTTGGATAGAGATGGTGAAGTGTACACCTTTGTCTTAGATGCGGGTCTCGTGGAGAAGTTTAAAACACACCCGATCCTCCGCCCTTCAGGGGTTTCCGCCTGAGGAAGAGAGACTAGTGCACAGGACATATTTAGAAGACAACTAAGTGATCAGGAATGTGCTGCTGACACCTGAGGGAGTTCAGGCAGGAAGGGAGAGAGAGGCTCCAGGTCTGGACTTGCCAGAGAGGTTCTACCGCAGCCGTAGGCAGGACTCGAAATCCCCAGTGGGGGAGACGGGAGGCTGCAGGAGAGCCAGGGCGTATGTGGGGGGCGGCTTGGGCAAAGGCACGAGCTGGCGGTATGCACTGGCAATAATGCAGATGATGATAACGGCGAAGCTAACTTCTGCCGAGGGTCGTCTGCCTGCCATGGAACTTGTTTTACAAGCTCAGTCCAGGTCTTTGTGCTCTTAGGAACTGGGTAGCACCTTGTGAGAGAGGGTCACTGGAGACTGGGGTAACCATTTGTGACTCCAGGGCGCACGTCTGTGAAATGCCCGTGGGATCAGTTTGGGACCCTAAGTGATTCTGAAGGCTCTCGGTCGTTGGGTTCCTTAGACTTTTTTTTTTTTAGGTGACTTAGATTTTTGTCCCTTCTTCATGTGCAGTGTTTCCAGACAATCCACCCATCTTGAACACTCTTGAACAGTCATTCCTAACATCCACGGTGCTAATTAAAAGACAGCCTCTGGTGTTGATTGGGGAGGTCTGGAGCACGGTGTTTGGAATGCAGGCTTCTGACTGGAATCTTTCAAACAGTAACCAGCCACCCCTGCAGGGTATGTTCCCAATTAGGATCCTGCTGATGTTAACTCACGGCACCTCGCAAGGAAAGTAAAACTAACACGTGCATCCTACATGGTCTGCGTGGGGGTGTTTTGAATCACAAGTAACGTAACAGGAAGACATGGTGATTTCAAGCTTTTAAATATTTTTAAATTACCAAAGCAATCCAAACCCCTGGTATATAACATTTAGGGAAATATATTCATGTAATTTAAATGACTCATTCTGTACAAAGAGATGAATTTCAGTGCTTATACTTATCTATATTTCATATCCATAGTTATGGAGATATTTATACACGTATATACCATTTATTACACTGGACTGAAGGAAACTTGCGATCACATTTTGTGTTCAGCTTTGGATCCTCTTTTTGTGGCTTAATGGATGGTGATCATTTTTCTGGCTCCTACAATGTTCTCTATGAATGTGACATTTGTTTGTTAGGACACGGGAGGGGCAGATGGAGTAGCCGTTCCGGAGGAGAAATTGGCTGTTGGATTTGAGGCAGGAGCAGCTAGGGAGGACTCTCAGAGCCCACCCCCGTGAACAGGGGTTCAATCCCCGTTTCACCAGGTAAGGGCAGGGTAGAGGTGAGTGTTCTTCGGTCGTCTGCGCACGTTTGGGCTGTAATTTCCAGCCCCCCCTCGAGTTTTCGTCCTTTCTTCTTCATTGTGTATCGGTTCCTGTGTTGACTTTCTGGAGTAAATTCTGATATAAATGGAGATTTTTCTTTAAAATATGTCTTTAGTGCACAGAGGTGTCATTTAAAAGTCAAATCCGTGAAGGAATATTTTTTTACCTGCTGAGTTTAATTTCAGGTGCTAGTGTTATCATAAAATGCAAGCCAACCTTGACTCTGTTTTAAAACTTTATATAAATTGTGCAAATTGAAATGAACTTATGCAGATAGAGATAGGAAAAGGAGGAAAATAGTGTTTTAAGTGCTTTTTTAAAAATATGTTTTTTTATCCTCAACCAAGGGCATTTCTTTCATTGCTTTTAGAGAGAAAGGGAAAGAGAGAAACGTCGATGTGAGAGAGAAACATCCTGGCTGCCTCCCATACATGTCTGAACTGGGGTTGGGCACCCGGACCGGGGACCACATGTGTCTGGACTGGGGGTCGCACAGGCCCACACCTGGACGGGGATCAAACCCACAACCCAGGCACGTGTCCCAATTGGGAATTGAACCTTCAGCCTTTCTGTTGCTGGACAAAGCTCCAACCAACTGAGCCACATCGGCCAGGGCTAAAGAGTTTTTTAAAGTGTTATTTAAATATTAATGCCACTTGCCCTGGCCAGTGTGGCTTAGTGGATTGAGTGCCAAACTGCAAACTAAAGGGTCACCAGTTCAATTCCCAGTCAGGGCACATGCTTGGGTTGCAGGCCAGATCCCCAGTAGGGGGCACACGAGAGGCAACCGCACATTGGTATTTCTCTCTCTCTCTTTCTCCCTCCCTTCCCCTCTGTATAAATAAATAAAACCTTTAAAAAATATATTAATGCCACTGGAGTTCAGTTTCATATATATGTTCCTACTTTCCCCTAAAGTGTAAATTCTGTAGCTTTCTGATTATATTTCTGTGTATTATACTTTTTTCCCCCTTTGGTATGGGAGCAAACATTGGTGATATATTTGACCCTGGGAAAGATAATACTCGTAAGATTCAATATGAAGGATTGAGGTCTGGTCAGAAGCAAAATGCCCCCTGAAGGTTGTTCGAGGCAATCCCCTAGGGAGAGCAGAGCCCGAGGTGTCCCTGCCATAGGTGCCTGGGACCTTTGGCCAGTTAATTCATCCTTTCAGGCCTTAGTTTTCTTATCCATAAAATGGGGATGAAAAATAGGTTACTCTGAAAATTAAACAAGTGAAAAAACATAGAAAATTGCTTGACACAGGGTAAGTGTTAAGTCAAATCCGTAGATGCTCCTACGGATTTTTGTCCTAGCCATCTTTATTATTATAAGTGAACTGTTTAAAAAAAAAAAGAAAGCATTTTCATGCGGCAACTCCTGACGGAGGACTGAGTAGGTAGGTGGTTTGGGTTTATGTCAGCCACTCAGCATGGCAGTCAGTACCTGTTTGTTGGGATCTGTTTTCTCCCAAACCCTATGGTGGGGGAGGGGGAGGGGGAGAGAGAAAACCCTAAGTAAGGCTGCTCTAGGGTTCCCAGGGAGTGGAGGGGGGTCTCACCCTGTCTTTTGCTTGATGGGTCTCTGCTAGTCACTCAGGGGATTTCTCATTTAAGCCTCCTAACCACCCTCCCAGGCTGAGGGTGTCGCTTTGTTGCATAAATTAATAAAGTAAAGCTTATCCAGAGACAGGGGGCTTGCCAGGGCCATAGCTAGTCCACTGTGGAGCCAGATTGGAATCCAGGTCTGTCTACCTGCCCCGCCTTCTTACCCCAGCATGCCCTCTTCCTCAGAGACCACCTGCGTCTCCTCGGTTCTCCGTCCTCGTGACCAGCCGAGTGTGTTTGTGGTTTCCCACTCTTCCCCAAGGGCGGACTTCTCTCAGGTCAACGTTCTTTGTTTAAGTAGGCTTTGCTTTTTTTGGCTTCGCTTCCCGGTGCACACGCTCCAGACCTCTGGTCTTCCATGTGCTGCGGAAGAGGGCCATTTAGGGAAGTGTCGGAGTGCCTGCGGAGGTGGGGCTGGCCTTTGACAGCCCTGATGGGCCCCATTAGGTGTTCGTTGCCGGCAACGTGCTGAACACAAACTCCTGAAGCTTCGGAGGGGCTCCTCGGGTTAGAGTCTGATTCCACTTGTTCGTTCAGCGGGCGGTTATCAGGCACCTGCTGGTGACGGGCCGTGCGCTGAATCTTAGGGAATGCCAGGTGCATCCGACAGGCCACCTGTCTCCTGGAAACACCAGGGCAGGCGGGGAGGGGAGACAGTTCAGCCAGACCATCATGATATTGTTGTGTCACCGAATCACATGCTTGTGATTTTGTAGTAAATGAGTTGTAGTAAAAAAAGGGCATTATTTGTGCCAGACCCTGTGTGTTAGGAGGAGGTGGAGATGGGATTTCATGGTCTGTTGGTTTTTTGTTTTAATAAGGTGCTTTTTAAAAAAATACTTTATTTATTTTTAGAGAGAGTGGAAGGGAGGGAGAAAGGGAGAGAAACATCAGTGTGTGGTTGCCTCTCACACGCCCCCTACTGGGGACCTGGCCTGCAACCCAGGCATGTGCCCTGACCGGGAATTGAACCAGCGATCTTTTGCTTCACAAGTCCTCGCTCAATCCGCTGAGCTACACCAGCCGGGGTGGTCTGTTGGTTTTTAATTCATTTCTAAGGCACACGAGTTTCTGCTTATACACTCATGTATGGCTGGCTCCATCTGTGTTACCTTCTCCCCGCTCTTTTTATCACATTTCAGCTAGTCTTACACAGTCTAAGGATTGTCCCTCTGCAGACTGGGGACGGGTTACGTATATGCTCCTCCCCACTCTCTACACATTTCAGCTGTTTTCCATGCCTTTCTGGACCTCTTCTTCCATATTGGACATGAACGCTGTCAAGGCGGTCCCTGCTGAGTGTGTGTAGGCTTTCCATGGTGATGGGGACACAGTCTCCTGCAGGCGATGTTGTGGCCTCTCTGTCTGCCTCTCCTCTGACTGTGTCATCCATCAGCCCCGCGTGCCTCCCACAGTCCCTGCCAGGGTCGTGGGCCCTGTTCTGCGTCCTGACCACACGTGGATCGGTCAGCAACTTATCGTCCTCCCACAGAGGTTCCTGCAAATCTCAGTCGCCACATTCCAGGAGCTCCTGTGGCTGTTTTCTGTTGGTCTCTCTCGTTGGACTGTGCTCTTTGAAGCCAGCCCTCCTCCTCCTTTTTCAAAGCACAGCACCTGGTTAGTGGTGCTTGGTGTACGCCAGGTGCTAACTAAGTGCTCCTTTAATGAGTGTGTTAGTTCAGGCTTCAGAAGTAACCTGTAGTATCAAGTGCACGTGTGTGGGGTTGTGCGTGCACTTGAGAGGGAGATTCCTTACAGTTCTTATCATCTTTTATTTGTTTTTTTAACTGCCTCAGTTTTGACAGATCGCAAGCCTGAAGTGTCATCTCCCGGGATAAAAGGTTAGCAGGAAACCTGGACGAGTCGGACTGCTCTCAGGATCTCCAGGCAGACTGTCTCTGCAGCCTGCACCCCTGTACTGTGCTGAGAACTGAGCCCTTCCCCTCTGCTCTTCCCTTGCAGACAGTATTATGAGGGAGGCCGAGGACTCCACACTCCGGGCACAGACGCGGCGCTGGGCGTAGGGACCGCCCCCTCTGAGAGGATGCTGGCGATCTGCAGAGGGAGGCGGAAATTCCTGGCTGCCTCGCTGACTCTTCTCTGCATCCCAGCCATCACCTGGCTTTACCTGTTTGCCGGGAGCTTCGAAGGTAAGAGGAAGCTTTTCCAAAGTGAGAGGGAAAGGGGGGAAGAAAGAGAACGAACACCGGCTGTCCCAGTGTCCCAGGACGAGCCTCCGAGTCATCAGATCCCTGCTTGTCATTGTGTGGAACGGAATGCCGGTGCCCGGTCACAGGGACAGACGTGCCCAGGTTTACCCAGGTGGTTGGGGGGAGTCGGTAATGCGAGGAGAAAAAGATAAACACAGAAGCAAGATACGGTGCACCTGGACGCAGCGGCGTGGTGGAGGTCACACACATGTCAGATACCAGCTTTGCGAGCGGAAAAGGTTGGGCCCTCGAGGGATCACGTGGCTCTTCATGGAGCCAGGTGTTTCGTTCTTTCTCCTCCCATCTATTCCTTTATTTGTTCCCGTAGTCAACATTTTGTTACGGTTGCTTCTGCTGGGGTTCAACACCTCTGCTAAAGCAGGGCTGGACGGACGGTGATGAGGCACCTGGACCTTCACAGTGCGGTGGAGGGCGCAGCCGGGCGACCGAGCCCCGGTTGCTGCTCGCTGCGGCACGTGGTGTGAGGCCGCCAGCGCCGGAGGCTGTGGGAGACGGATGTCGGAGCTGTGGGCTGGCCGAGCTGGGTGTGAGGCCTGCTCAGTCATTCTGACGGGCCCAGTACGGAATGCAACGGAGGAGCGGCCCTCCCCAAACAAATGAAAACCAAGGCTAATCCCGCCTCCTTCCAGAAACCAGTAGGAAAGACAGGCCTCGGACCCGTGCTTCCAGCCCGCAGTTTCCTGTGTGTTGGGTGTCAGAGGTGACTTTCCGAGCTCTGGGGACAGAGGCACGGCGGTGCTGCCGAGCAGGCTTTCTTCTCCTTTACCCCACACTGGAGTTAAAAGAGAAAACTGAAAGAAAATAGGGCTCCAGGAAGTCGCTCCTGTGTTTTTAAACATTTTCTTTATGCATAATTTTATTGACAGCTCAAGGCTACCTTTTAATTAGGAGTTCCACTTCGCTTTCTGAGATGTGCCCTGAGTTAGCTAGACTGAATGTAAATGAGGTGGAGCTGGGAGCCTGCAGAGCGGGGAGGGGCCCAGTGACACGCCCCTGTCACTTTCTTGTCCCCACTTCCCTGCAGGGGGTGGAGCTTTCCTCTAAGCAGCTGGATGGAGTACATTATGCCTTGGTGGGATGGATGGTTAATTTTGGGCAAAGGGATCAGAGGGAGGAAGGTGAGTCAGTGATAATCCTAGAAGAGCTATAAGAAAGCATTCTTCTAGGGATGATGGAGGAACCTTTATAAAACAAGGCTAAGAGCACCCCGCTGCCAGACAAGGTTTAATACATTGAGATGTTGACTTTCACAGTACAATAGGAGTAGCAGTAGTAGTAGTATGACAATAATAACAATGGTAGCAATGATGACAACAATATAAACTAGTAGTGTTCTGAGCACTTCTACCTGCCAGTCTTCGTTGTAAGGACTTTACACATGTTAAGTCTTTCTCTACAATAATCCATTGTAGCAGGTACAGATGAAGAGGCAAGGCAGAGAAGCTTCAGGGATCTTCCCAGAGCCCCATAGCTAGTCAAGATGGGGCCTGGATGACTGGACTCGAGAGCTGGATTTGTAAACCAAAAAACTGTGTTGTAGGTTGGGGCTTCAGTGAGGTAGCAGGCTTCAGCAACGGGTTTGATTAGTGTCACGTGACATTTCTGGGTGCCTTGAGGGAAGCTGCAGAACGTTGATTTGCACTCATTGATAGAAACTTAACCCTAAAAGATTTGAGCAAAAGGGAGACTTGGGAGCTAACAAAACTTGTAAGTTTGAAGACAGCACAGGCTTCAGGTAGGGTTGGATCCAGGGGCTGAACGGATAGTCATGTAGCTCAGTCTCTCTTCATCCTTTTGCTCTACTTGTCTCTTCTGTGGTTTCTTTCAGGGTAGCTTTTACCCTGAAAACAGAAGAAGCTTTAGTTTACAACTTATTCTCCCACTCCCTGTAGAAAGAGGGGTTCCTCCTCCCCCTAATTCTCCAGGATTGCCTCTGGTTCCTTGTCCAGACCCAAGTCACTGTGACTGGGGAGGCTGGTGAGGGTGGCCCCGAGCCTTGTGCCTGTTTCTGGTCGTAGGGTAGAGAGGAGTTCCCTGAAACATGTGGAGTGACACTGTGACACCGGGAGAGGGGCGGCCCCAAAGGTAAGTGGCGCAATTTCCCAGCGGACAGACTAGACGTTGATCTGCGTTCCGGAGAATTCATAACTGGCTGTGCTCAGTCATGCGCTGATGTCACCTTGAAGGGTCTTTTCCAGCTTCTCGTTGTCTTGCCCACCCTGGCTGATGGAGTGACTGTGATCCTTGGCTTTGAGTGATTGTATTAGACTAGAAGATAGATCACAGGAAGCTGGGAGGATTGAGAGAATATTCTGAAGCAACGTGCACAGACTGGGCGTCAGTGCTGTACCTGTAATCATGAAGCTTACCAGTAAATCCTACCCTTGGGACAAAATCAGAACTGCTCTAAATAGGGGCTGGGTGATGGGCACATGAACAGAAGTATTCTAGCTAGAATGATAAAGGTGACAGATTTCTTTTTACGGGTAGCAGTCCACAGCTGGGCCACTGCATTTATTTCTGGAGGCTATACTTTTAGAACAGTCTACATAATTCAGCACACTTAGGAGAATCTGGGTGAATGACAGGGCCCATTCAAAGCTTGTTACATTAGAAATAGTGGAAAGAATTGAGGCTGTTTACTTGGGAGCAGCAGAGGTTCCAGGTGCATATGATCAGCTTCAGCAAATAGTCAAAGGGCTGTCACCTGACAGGGAGACCAGGCGCACTCCGATGGCCCCTGAATCTATGTCGGGGCCATCATATCATAATGGGGTCCAGCTTATCATAACGACAATCATTCTGTCCGGTGCTGGACTGAGCTGCCCTGGGAGGGAGCGAAATACGCACTGGG
>CM052539.1:8931583-8945926 GCA_028533065.1 Trachops cirrhosus
GAGGTTCCAGGTGCATATGATCAGCTTCAGCAAATAGTCAAAGGGCTGTCACCTGACAGGGAGACCAGGCGCACTCCGATGGCCCCTGAATCTATGTCGGGGCCATCATATCATAATGGGGTCCAGCTTATCATAACGACAATCATTCTGTCCGGTGCTGGACTGAGCTGCCCTGGGAGGGAGCGAAATACGCACTGGGAGTCGTCGTGTGCAAACACAAGGCAGTATGGTGGGAGGGAGCTGAGCGTCGGGACAACTGGGCAGGGCGACCTGCTGACCTCCTGACCCCAGAGATCCTGAGCCTCTGCAGAAGGCTACCGAGGAGCTCCTGCCCGTCACCGCAGCCATCAGCGTGCCTCCAAACGGTCCTGCGGAGACATTCCTCTCTCTGTAAACAGAACTTGGCAATCATTTATTGACACCCTTGAGTTTTCTGTTTCTAGGCAGGTGGAGCCATAAATAAGGTGCAGAGTTGCTGTCTGCTTTCGTGGAAATGCTCTTCATAGTTAATGAGGGTTTACTTACTTTTTTCAACCCTGTGTAATTTCAATGGATCTCCTGAGAGCAGAGCCGAGAGCCCACCCTGAGATGCAGACGCTCTGCGCGTAAGTTTGGAGTTCGACTGCACGCCGCACAAGGTGTTGAGCGAGCACGGGGTGCGGTCAAGCCTCTCAGGCTCTACATCAGCCAGAGTAGCTGGGGGGCGTGGGGCACAGCCCCTCCCCTTTCAGAGCTTCGTCTCCTGCTGTGTGAAATGACATGGTAAACAGGAAGCACACCTCTTGAGGTGCTAACATCCTACAAGGTTCTGATTCTAAACATTTAATGTGCAGTAGAAAGGGCCTTCTCCAACTCATGGCAAGGGGGAATGGCTTCTTGTGATTTGCTCCTGCATGTGGATCCAGGACCAGTGGGTAAAGTGATGGGGGAGCAGATATTTTCTCAATGTAAAAAGGAACAGCTGCTCCAACCAACTGGGTTTTCTAGGTACCGGAGTCCGCCACCTGGGGAAGGGATGAGCTCCCCATTCCCAGAACTGTTTGTCAAAGGCTAGCCAAGTGACCGCTTGGTTAGGGATGCTCATCGGGATATTCCGTTGGCAGCTAACACCCATGTGTTCTAAGTTCTGCCTCTTGCTTTGTTTCTTCTCAAGTCTACCTCTCTTCCTCTGCCATCTCAGTTAACACCCCCAGCTCCTCGGCCCCCAGGCTCCACACTCCGGAGTCCTCATTCTCTTCCTTCTTCATTCCCTGCATCACATGGTTGCCTCCCCCGGTTGCAGCTAATCTTGGCCTCTGGCTCCAGGTTTCCCTGTGATGCCCACTGAGGCCGCAGCATCTCCACCCTCCAGAGAGCAGCCAGAGCTACGTGCTGAATCACAGCACCAGTCTGCGTCTCGCTGGCCCCCTGGCTCCACCTCCTAAGGTCCTGCTCGCACTCTCTGTCCAGCCATCCTGGACTTGCGAGTCCTGGGGCACTGCCCGCTGTGGCCTCAGGTCTCCTCACGTGCTGTTTGTTCCTTCTCCCTGGGCCCCGGCTGCCCTTCCGTTCCTCTCCTCTGCCTGGCTCACTCGGCTCCTCCTCTCTCATCTTTAACATGATTGTTCTTCACCCTCGACTCTGTTGGTTTCCTCTGCTACACGCCCCCCTAACTCCTGTACTTCCCCCTCCTTCATAGCACAACCCTTGGTTTTTCTCATCTGTATAACCCCCTGTCTTCAGGACAGGTTACCAGCATCTGGAAGGAAGGGAGTGATTCTCTTGGGTTCTTTCCATCTCTAGCTCCGACTATGGTTCCAGGAGATGAGCTGGTCCCCAACAGTTTGTTGAATGAATGAAAGAGGGAAGAAATGTGCTTTCTCCTGGCTTGAGTGCCCACAGTTCTCCCCATTGCCTGCTGGATTAACTCCACACCCCTTTTCATGGCTCTCTGGTCTTGCACAGGCTTTTCCCCTTAGCTCATAATTTCCCTTCTCACTGGGATGAGTGTCTCATTGAACTCCCTGAGGATAATTCCACTTGGCTACCTCCTCATTTCTGCTCTTCTTTTTTTCTGCTCAATATACAGTTCTCGTCTCCCTGACCTTCCTCCCAGCCAACACCTTCACTGCCCATGTTCAATGTCATTTCCCTCTGGTGTCTGATTCCATATGAAATGCCTGTGGCAGCCCTCAGTGAGGGATATTTTGCTTGTTTGGTGTTTTTCTAGCTACCTGCTCACGAGTGCCTTGAGACAAGAGACTGTTTTATTCACCTTCACCCTTCCAGTGCCTGAAAATCACTCTTCGTGGGCCCTTAGGAAATGCTGACTGGGAAGGACTCTGGGCATTGAGGGAAGCAGGAGGCACGGGCAGGCGAGGCTTCTCCCCGTGTGCTGAGCATCTGTGCTTTTGAGACCTCAGGAGCGGGTGCCAGGAAGCCCCACCTTCCTCCTGGCTGTGATGTTAATTCTGGGACTGGAGTGATTCTGTTCGAACGCACCTCTGTGGGAATTAGATCCTGCCTCTTATTTTCTGCCAGGATCCCCTTTTCTCACAGGCATGTGATTTTTATTTGCGGGTGCGGTTCTTTCTTTTCTGCCCATCAAGGAGCTGGTGTTCAGCTGTTACTGAGTTATCAGTACGAGGGAAAAGGGTGCTCGTCAGCCATTCGGAAAATTGTTTACACATCCCGCCCTCCCAATAATTTATGAGCAGCTCTGTGTGCCGGCTCAGTGCAGAAGCTCTCCCTGGTCAGGGAGTGTGCGGAGGCTCCTTCAAAGCAAGTGTCTTCAGGAGATGCACGGTCCTGGGCATTTAAAACCAGTGTCATGTAGAGGCCCAGAGATTAATTTCTGAGTGGATTTCGGCTCGCACCCACCTTTTGTCATTCCTGAAGCCTCGGCTCACTGTTCCCGTCACTCTAACCAACCCAAACTCCTCCTGAAATGAATGGCTGGAGAGTCGCCATGATACATTCCAACAGGAAGAAATGGGGGTCCTGACGTGTGGACGCTTTGAGGAGAGGTGCAGTGGGAACCAGGCAGTTGTAAGTTCATGCGTTTGCTTTGCTCTATCATGATGAGGGATCGGGGGCGTGTGAACAGTGCAGGAGGGGTGACAGGGGGTCTCTCATCCAAGCAGAGCTTGTCTGAGCACGACTCCTTTCCCAGCCTCAAGTGCGCTCCCCCGCCCCTGAGCTGAGAGGCTGAACCGGGAGGTTGGTGAACGCTGGCGGTGCACGGTGCCCGCGGAGACTAGACGTGTGTGGCAGCTTCGACGGTAGCCAAGCCAGCTTGCCTTTTCGCCGGTAGTACAAACGGATCACTTAATAAGAATGAAGGGGTATAAGAACCCCTTAATGTAAGTTATGGGGTGTAAGAACACAGCATGTGGAATGTGAAAGGAAATGGAAAGTGTAGTATAAACGTTGCGAATATTTTTTAAAATCAGAGATGAAGGGCTTTCGCGGCCACTGCTTGGTAGCTGTGAGTGCCGAGCTGAAGAGCAGGCCACGGGGGAGGCTGCCGGTGTCCGTAGCCCTTATGTTGAGTCAAAAGGCCTCCCGTTAAGGGCTTGGAATCTTAGTGGGCAGTTGAAATCTATCCCGATTTCACTTGGTTGTGCGGTGGTTGCTCAGGTGACTCTACTTAATTCTTCGCCTTTCTGCGTGAGGTAACGGTGGTACTGGGCTGGAGAAGATGACCCTGTCGTATCGGTTGGCTGCTTCCCTGGTGGGGCTCCTGGCCAGAGCCTTGGGCCAGGCAACAGGAAACCTGGTATGAGGTTCCCGTGGCTGCTGTAGTAAGTTACTGCAAATTTAGTGGTTGGAGAAAGCCCCCCACAGATTACCCTGCAGTTGAGGAGGTCAGAAGTCTAAAATAAGCCTCCCTGGGTTAAAGCCGAGATGCCGGCCGGGCTGGTTCCTTCCGGAAGCCCCAGCAGAGGCCTTTTCCAGCCTCCAGAGGCTTCCGTGGTCCTTCCGCCCACCTCGGCCCTTCCTCCATCTCCGCGGTTAGGGGTGTAGCACCTGCCAGCGCCGGCTCTGACCTCTGCTTCTGCCTTCACATCTCCTTCTCTGTGAGCCTTCTGCCTCCCTCTCGTAGGGCCCTTTGATCACATTGGGACCGCCCGGATAATCCAGGATAACCGACCCACCTCAGAACCCTTAATTTAATCGCGTCCACAGAATCCCTTTTATCAGGTAAAATAGTGTGCTTGCAGGTTGTGGGGATTAAGACATGGACGTGTTGGGGGGCTATTATTCGGTCTCCATACCCCGTCCCCCAACCCCCGTTCCATTCTCCCACAGCCCCCTCCTGCTGTTCTCGTCCTTAAAGGGGGTTGGGCCACCTGCTTTCGTACGGGGACATCTCACCTTGCTCTAGGAGTCTTGGGTTCTGTCATTTTCATTTGAGGTGGAAATCCTCGGCAGGGCCTGTGGCTCATGAAAAAAGCATCGTGTTCAGATGTGTTGGTCTGTTCGAACGATTTTAGACCATACCACTGTGTCTATAACGGGTGCTTAATCAATAACCAATGATTGAGGTTTCTGAAAAGAAAGACCAGAACTTCTGCTCTTTGGGGTCCTGGTCTTTAAGTGAGTTCATTCCAGATACCTGTATAAGAGAGGGATTTCACGTGCTGATGGCTGAGTGGGTTAGTTAATTGTAGGTAAAAGATAGCCGTCTGTATAACTACTTTGGAGTACCCTTTGGTGTTACCCCCTAAAGTTGAACCTGCCCTGAGACCCAGCAGTTCTATCCCCGCCACAGGGACGTGTCCGGAGCAAAGAGGATGTTGTACATTTGCACAAAAGAAGTGTGCAAGAATGCTCACATCGGCGTCACTTGTAATCGTCCCAACCGGGAAACAACTGAGATGTCCACCCACAATCACATGAACAGAAACGAGTGGCGTATTTATCCAGCGAAGTACTACAGAGCAATGAAAATGACTATGCACGGGGAGTGTTGCGATTAGGAAGATAGGCAGGGAGTACATACTGCGTGATTCCAATGATATAAATACACAGACGGGTTAAAATTGATCTAGGGGTAGAGGCCTGGGCAGGGCGTAGGGAAGATTTTGGGGTGCTGTGTAATAATTTATTTTTTTAACCTATGTGATCGTTATGTAGGTGTGTTCATTTTGTGACAGTTTAAGTTTTTCACTTATTCACTTTTCTGTATATTTTTAAAACTCTATGCAAATCTTAATAGTTACGTATCTGAATTTGGAGACATTTTGTAGGTTTTGCATTCTGTTCAGATAAAAGGAATTTTGTGAGCCTTTGGGATTTTTCTGAATCTCTGTCACTGTTTAACTTTGAAATTCAAATGCTTTTTAAGCATGAAACTTTCCTTTTGGGATAGATGTTGAACATTTTTATTTAACCACATTTTCTTTTTTCCTTCCTGATATGCCTCACCATTTGGACCACATGCCCCCTCTGAGGGTCTGATCACAGCACGGATGGCAAGATCTGAAGTTTGCTTGCAGAACCCTAATTCTGAAAGGGTGTTTCCGTCTGTTGGAAACAAACCCAGTGGTACAGGCACACCTCGGAGACACAGAGGGTTCTGTTGCAGACCACCCCCATAAAGCAAGTGTGACAATAAAGGGAGTCACCATGTTTTTGCTGGTGGAGGGTCTTGCCTTCAATTGGTTAAAAA
This sequence comes from Trachops cirrhosus, assembly GCA_028533065.1. Classification (NCBI taxonomy): domain Eukaryota; kingdom Metazoa; phylum Chordata; class Mammalia; order Chiroptera; family Phyllostomidae; genus Trachops; species Trachops cirrhosus. Next base: position 8,937,237 of record CM052539.1, read on the forward strand.
AAAATAGGTGACATCGTGAAGCACGGTAAAATGAAGTATGCCCGTGTTTCTGCTGGAACTCTAGCACTGACGTAGCTCCAGTGACTACCAAAGCAATATTATTTCCGGGCATGGACATCAAGCCATATGAGATAAACATTCCCATCTGCAGTAGTCAACAAGTATGCATCTTCATAAATTCCGTGTGCCTGGAAAGAAGAAAAACTTCTGGTATGGTACTGTAGATGATACAGAAACACAAAAAGAATATCCAGGCTGGAGCAAAGTACGTTTACGGTTGTTCGTATGGAAAATAATACCATAGTTAATAAATAACAATGCAAGAATAAACTTGGTTTCGCGAACTCACAACTGCAAACCTGCTTGTGCCCCACCCTGGGTACTGCTTATCAATAGCTTCGATTTACAGCCTGAGAAACAGTTGGCTGCGCCTGGTGCGCAGTTGTGTTGGCTTTGGCCGGTGCACTGCTTTAGCCGTTCTTGATTTTATAGTAATAGTTAAGCAGCGGGAGATAGCACATGAAAGCCATGATTTCCGGCTTCCACATCTGTCCTCCTCGGCCCCTGCGTGGTCCAGGCGCTGTTGTCTCGCGCGGAGCCGACGTGAGAAGAGAGAGCCTCCGGCATTGGCTTGTGAGGCTTGTCGAACCTGCCTGGCTGAGCTGGGCTTCGGTTTTGGACCTTTTGACTTACTCTCCACCATGCGCTGGGCTAGGGGCTTCACATACATTATCTCCTCTATTCCTGCAAACTCACGCTGCCCCCATTTGGCAGATAAGGAAACCGAGGCTCAGGGATGTTGAGGTCTTTCTCCAGGGTCACCCAGCCGGGAATAGGGGCGCCAGCATTCACACCCAGGCCTGGCCTGAAAATGCCCATCTCTACTGCTTGGGTCTGTAGAAAAAACTGGTAGATGACACTTCAAAGTCAACATTCTCAGGCATTAGATAAGGACAAGACAAATCCTGAGACAAGGGAAAAGAGGCCATTGTGGATGAGAAGGCAAACAGTGTCCTGTGGCTTGCGGGATTATTATGAGCCAATATAAGCAGAAAATTCGATTAGTCCTTTAAGGCAATTTGCATTTTGTTTCTGCCAGGGGCTCATGCAATTAAGAGCCAGAATGGACGCTGGGATTCATCCAGGCAGCCTTAAGCCTAAGCAGATAAAACCTTTGAAAACTACACAAGGACTTTATCTAGGGCAGGGACTGATGCTGGGGTGAACTTGTCCCTCAGTGATAGGTGACACTATTTAAATCTCAGAGTGACAATAGACCAGTGGCTTAACATCCCTGCAGGTCAGTTTCTTCTCCCTGAAAAGGGGAATGTAACATGCAGCTCACACACTTGCTACAAAGGCTGTAAAGTATCTATTACAGAGTAGCGATCACTCAACAAGTGTTAGTTCTCTTTTCGCAGTTCTGAGAAGGTTGGAAGGTCACGAACCTGGTCCAAATTAGGCCCCGGGAGGAAACTGAGGCTAGAGGGCGGACCAAGCTGAGCTCAGAGCCCCAACCAGAGATGTGGATGGGAGCCACGTCTGATAGTCCGCATCACCGCTGGGTTCACAGCTTGCCACCGGCTTCTCTATCACCATCTGCAGTACAGACAGACGCGTGTCGCACGTGTTCAGTTCTGTCATCCTCCCTGCAGACATCGGCGGCACTCCCTTCAGGTGTGTGGGGGCAGGCATGGGAGGGGGGACTGAGACACACGGTAGCTATGGTCACGGTGCGCCTGCCACTCGCTGTGGGCCCAGCGGCCATGATTCTATGACTTCACCTAGGTGACCTGTGGTGAGAACTTGAAAGAGGAATGAAGAGGAAGGGGATGCAAAGTGGAATCACTTCTCTAACGGAAGATGGGTCTGATGGGGCCGTAGCTGAGTCAGCACGTGTGGGCCTTATTCCCAAACCTCTGCTTAAATGCTGTGTGTCCCTAGCTGAGTGACTGAACCTCTCTGAGCCCACATTACACTTTCAGAATTGGGGGGTGCTGTTCCCTGCTGGACAGGGTTTTGTGCAGATGAAAAAGGAGGCCGCTGTGCCTAGCTTAGAGTCGGTTCTCAGAGTCGTTTGCGTTCAGCTGCGTTTGATATGCTGCCTGTGCTCTCTGAGCATAAAGTTGCTGATGGACTCCATGGAAGACACCTGAGGATGCAGGGCTCCTTCTCTTTCTAGGGTGGGACCTATAGAGAGTGGGTATTTGGCATTTTTGCTCCAGCAGAGGGCACTCCATGTCCCATCTCCTACAATCCCTATTTTCTCCTTACGGAGCAGAGCCAGTGCTGGGTGCTCGCAGGGACACCACGGGCTGGACGCCTCTCCATTGCTCCCGAGGTTGGCAGTTTTGGTTAGGTAGCATGGTGCTGCTGAACATTAGCTTTCTCATAAATGTTTAACCCTCCCACAACCCCATTAGGGAGGGAAGGTATTCCCTGCACCTGAGCTCACTCCCAGGTGGACAGAAAGGATTAACATATGAATGGTAGGGCGGTGGTAAATGCTCCAAAGAGGAGTAAAGCAACCTGTGATGCATGTGCAAGTGGCAGGGGAGAGGCTTGGCGAGATATGGGGAGGAACAGTGCTCTTTCAGGAGAGGCCTGGGCAGGCCTCTCTGAGCCAGGGGATCAGTGGGGAGGCCTTTCAGGCAGCAAGTGGACAGCACTTGGTGCCTTTGTGGAACAGCAAGGAGAAATGGGGGCTGGAGAGAGGAGCAGCCGAGGGGCGTGGTGGGCGAGGTCCAGAAGGTAGGAAGGGGTCCGCCCCACAGGCCCTGTGTGGGTCTGGAACCCCGCACTCTGACTGCATCCCTGCAGTCTGGACTCGGCTTTGGCTGCTAGCCTCAGAGGAACCTGAGCCAGTATCTCCTTGTCCTGTGCCTAAGGAAGTCACCCAAATCTCTGGTGTAAGAATCACTGGGGGCAGTTGTTTACCAGGCAGGTTCCCAGCCCACCCTGGGGCACCTAGGAAAGAATACACTCCTGGGACTGCGAACTGAGAGTCCGCAGGAGAGGCTGCCGTGTCTGTGTTGGTAACCAGTGTGTCTGGTGAGTGGCTGTCTTCTGGCCAATGTGGGAAGTCCGACTGGCTCTAGTGAAGCCTCTCGGGGGCTGATCTCGTGGGCCCTGGACTTGGATTCAGTAATGATCAGGTGGGTGAGGGCTGCACTGAGTGAGTGCTGCTGTTTGTCTTACGCAGCAGCCCGGCTTTGGACTTGATCTCCTTTGACATTTGAATGTTAGTCCTCAGGCCGTTCCTGAGGGGGACATAATTATCCTCCTCCAAAACAGCATCTGTCGTTCTGTGAATCTCTTCCTGTGTTAATTGCACCTCGCTTACATAACTTCCCTCCTCAGTGGTGTTGTGTAGACTACAATAATGGGCTGCGTTGCTTAGAAAAGTGCTAGATACATTATTAGCATTCACTGTCTTCTATGTCGTTCAGATGGTGAGACTCACCTTTCTCTAGTCATCTTTGAGCCCTTGGTTAAAAAAATTTTTTTTGATTATAGTGGACTACAATATTCTGTTAGTTTCAGGTGTGTAACACAGTGATTCAACGTTTTTATACCTTATGATGTCACCACAGTGCGTGTCGTACCCATATGTCACCATGCAAAGCCATGACAGAGTCTTGATTATATTCCCCATGCTGTACATTACACCCCCCCCCCCCCGCTTACTTATTTTTTAATGGGAAGTCTGTACCTTTTATTCCCCCTCAGCTTGTTCACCCAGCCCCTCCCCCCTCCTCTCTGGCAGCCATCAGTGTGTTGTCTGTATCTGTGTTTCTACTTTGGTTTTGTTTGTTTGCTTGTTTAGATTTCAAAGAAAAGTGAGATCATACTGTATTTCTTTCTTTCTCTGACATTTCATTGAGCATAATATTCTCTAGGTCCGTCCGTCTGTCTGTTTGCTGTTGCAAATGGCAAGATTTTATTCCTTTTTATGGCTGAATACCATCCCGGGGTGTGTGTGTGTGTGTGTGTGTGTGTGTGTACACGTGTGCATCTTCTTTGTCCATCTATTGGTGGACACGTCGGTCATTTCCCTATTTTGGTTATTGTAAATAGTGCAACAACAAACATAGGGTTACTGTTTTCATAATCCTCATTAGCAACTGTTTATGGACCTTTAGCTGCTGGACCGGTATCGACTCCTCTGTTCCTCTGGTCTGTCCTGGGCGGTACCAGCTGACACTCCCGTCATGTAGAAGGGGAAACTGAAGCGCAGGAAAGTTCGGTGCTGTGCTCGAGGGTCAGAGCCAGTAAGTGTGGAGCTAAGATTTAACGCAGGCCATCATGTTCTCATGGTCTCTCCAAGGTTTTACCCGCCTCTTAAATTGCCTTGATTCTGGATCTTTCTCTCTTCTACGTAAGGTCCTGTGAACGCAAGAAGCATCTGAATCTGTGGAAAATTTTTGTAAGTTTCTCTGAGCCAAACTGATGACAGTTGCAGATCTCAGATGCTCCCGAGAATAACAACTTTGCAGTTTCTTTTATGCCTGTGAAATGAAGGCGGGGGCTCAAGGAAAATTGCAGGAAGGTAGGAGAAAGCAAAGTGGAGACTGGATTACAGGAGAGTTACGATCCTGTGCCCTCTCGAGGGCGGTTATGCCTTCCAGGGCACTACTCCTGGCATCTCCAAGGCTGTTAACCTGGTTGCAGGAGAATGGTGGGCCAGGGCTGCTTAAGAACCTTCCGCTGAAGAGGTTATAGGTCTGGGGCGAGACCGCCCACTGTGACCTGCCCAGTTAGGAACCGATGGTTTCTTACAGCACCCCACTTTGTCCCCAGTCCCTTCACTGTCCCTGGAGACTGGGAAAGTTGGTCATTTTTATGTATGAATAACCTGTGACATACAGTTGGAAAATGTATTATCCTCCAGACTCAGCACTGTTCATCTTTTCAAACCGGGGGCTTTCCTTGCTTGCCTCCTGGGCTCGTCTGCCAGTTGCCTCTGCTCTGTTGATGGTTGGGTCCAGCCTGCAGGGGCAGACAAGGGTCACCGTGTTCTGGGAAGCCGAGAGAACTGAACCCCCTCCCTTTCCCTTCCCAGAGCCATACCTGTGATTTATGCTCCCCAGAATGCTGTGTTGGCTCACTCCGGTGAGATTTGGGGCGATTTGGGTCCTGAACTCCTTAAACCAGCAGTCCCGGAGTGAACGCAGGCTCCGTGTGCCCGGAGCGGCAGGGCGCACGTGGGAGTCGGTTCCGGGCTGTGGTGAGTGAGACAAGTCTGGAGAGAGATGCGCACCTCACCCACAGCTTAATTTCATGTTTTGGATAAACACTCCGAGGTGAGTGGCATGAAGGGGTGGATAAGTAAGGATCTCTCAGAGTGAGAATGACAAAATTTTTATGTTTTGCTCTCACCAGTCTCTTAATAGAGTCCTGTTCAGATGTCTCTCTGGTGAACAGAGAGGAGTTTCCTCTCCTCTTTGGTCCACCCCATGGCCCCAAATAATCTCTGCATTGCTTTCCCACGACAGGCAGTCATCAAAAAGAGACCCTTGAATTGCTTGTTGCCTCTACTTGGTCCCTTGTTCAGTGCCCAGGGGAAAGAAGCAGGGCTGCCTCAGGCTTTGAGACAATTCCTGGCATCCAGTCTCCCCGCAGGGCAATGAACTTGAATGCTGGCATGCACTGGCTTTGTGTCTTGTCCTAAGGACTCACATCTCCTTCTCACAACAGGTAGGTCCTATCACCCTCCTTCTTTTATAGATCAAGTGCAGGATATTAAGAACTTGTCCTGGGTCACAGCCATTGAGTGCGGACCCCGCTTGTCTGGCTCAGAGCCCATGCACTGCTTTCTGTCCCCGCTCCTTCCCTTTTGTTTCAGTCCATAGCGTGTGTGATGGACGGAGATGAGTACGGTATCTTCCTGGACGTGGGGATGACGTAGGCATACAGAAGTCACCAGGTGTGGCGGGTCCTATAGGGACACAGTGCAGCCTTCATGGGCCAGAGGTCAGAGAAGGCTTCCTGGGGACGGTGCCCCTGGAGCTAAGAGTTGACAGGGCAGTAAGAGAGTTCTGGGGCCCCACGAGAGGGCATTTTGTCCTTGGGGAAGACACAGAGGCGTGTGGGAAAGCCTGGGCAAGAGGGAAGTGGGAAGGCTTCCCATGGGTGCTGAGCGTTGTGGTTGCTTATCAGAGAGGAGCGGCCGTCTGCTCAGAGGACAGCGAGCCGGCGTGGAAGGTCCATGAGCTTCGCTCTGGGTTGGACCCCTGCCTGTGCCACTCAGCAGCCGTGTGACCACGGGCACGTGTCTGCCTTTCTCTAAGCCTCAGTCTTCTTGTGTAGAAAAGGGAACAACTGTATCTTCTGTATAGATTTATTTCCAGGTCTGAGTGTGATTTATGCAGGCAGCTGACACGCATTGGTCTCTGAGCAAATTGCAGCTAATTGTGTCCTGACTTTTATTTTTGATGAGGTCATTTATCGATACACTTCAGGTCTGTAATTGCAAATAAAATGTAGTACCAAAAAAAAATCTCTTTTGGCACAGAGTTGTAGCCCAATAAACACAGAGCAAAGGCTTCATTTGCATGTGGTTGGACTGGATTCGCTGGGAGCAGGGCGTAATGGGAAGAGGCACAAAGTGAGAGAGGAGAGAGCTCTTTCTCCCTCCCCGCTGCGATTCCAGGCGCTCTGGCTGTGCTGCCTCGGCACCCCGGGCCTCTGCAGCCCCTCCCCATGGGGTCTGCCCCTGCCCCGGGTTTAATGAGGAAGTCCTGGCCTGGGTGTGCGGGGTGGGGCTGGGTGCCCCTGCTTCAGCCAGAGCCGTCTGTTCCGAGGACGGGAGCCAGCACGCCGGGCCCAGTGGCTCTGCCTTTCTGCACTGGGCTCCAGCAGACCTGCGCCTCAGGAGAGTCTCCATTCCCCTAGGGGTGTTTGCAGCAAAGCCCAGGTGACTCACAGTGCATCTTTCAGTTGCTGGGTTTGTGTGGACATTTACGTTCCTATCGGCCTGGAAGTACTTTGATGGTTCAGACCGGCTTTGGGGACTCTTTAAATTCCCTACTGTGTGTTGTACACAGTGTGGGTGATTCAGTAGCTGAGATAGTGGTCCAGTCGCAGTCACTTTTTAAATCTGTCTTCTTTAACCGACCTAGGGAAGCGTGTTATTGCATAACATATCACTTTTTTTTAAAGGTTAGGTGAGTAGATACAGATAACCATATGGTGGTTACCAGAGGGAAGGGGGTAGGGGGAGGGAGTAAAGGGAGCCAAATATATGGTGATGGAAGATGATCTGACTTTGGGTGGTGGACACACAATTCAATAGACATCATATATCATAGAAATGCACACTCGAGACCTATGTGATCTTACTAACCAGTGTCACCCCAGTAAATTTCATTAAAAAACAAGCAGACTGTAATCTGCTTAGGAGCTGGGCAGAGAGGCCCGGGCAGGCCCCGCACCACGGGAGTGCCCCTTTCACATGTGTGTGCTTTGTGCCCAGGGCGCTGTCTGTCACACACAGCAGACACATTGGCTCATCAGACACATGCTGATGATGGTTCGTCTTCCTGTCCGACAGTGCCGGATGAGTCCCCTTCACCCCGGGAGGGTTTCTCCTACTTGAGGAGGTGGTGCTGGTTCATTCTGTGAAATGTGAGGGTAAGCAGTGTTCTGCCAGGGCCCACCCTTCCGGTCCTTCCACATTTCCCAAACCTCTAAGCCCAAATGTCAGATGGTGTGGGACCTGGCAGTCAGGAATCCTGAGCTGACTTGAGGTGGAAATTCACCCAGAGTTTGGGTGAGTGAGGATTAGTAGGGAGTAGGGGGGTTACCCTTTTGCTGCCTTTTTTTTGAATGGCCTCTTCCTTGAGAAAGGTCCCAATACTCTGCGGGGAAGACCTGTGTCACCCCGATGCGTTTGCACAGCCCTTCACAGATGCTGAGGCTTCCTCTGCGCAGGTGCCAACTGATTTTGGAGCCTTTCTTTCCTGCTCCCCTGCTTTCCTGTTAGATGTTGAATCGAAGATGTATTAACTACCCTGTTTGTTTGATATCGGGCCAGAGTCTGAGAAAGACACAGATAAGGTTATGCCCTAGTCCCTGCCTTCAAGGAAAACTGTTCTCATGTGGGTCTTAGGTGATAATGACCTTCCTCCGTGTGGTCATTCCTGGGAATAATGGGTCCTTGGAGGAAACCAGGACATTATGGGATGGAGACTGTTTAATAGGTAAGGGCAGTGACGGGATGATGAGCAAGAATTTAAGTCTAAGCGTAGCAATCTCTTTTTGAGGAGACGACTCCCAATGGCAATCCAAAATAATTACTGTAATAGAAGAAGAACTTATAAAATAATTAATAGGGGTACGTACGCCTGTCTTTGGGAGTCCAAAAGGAGGGACACGTAACCCTCTGGGGATGTCAAGGAAAGCTGCCTGAAGAAGGTGCCTCTTGGGCTGAGTCTGGGAGCAAGACTAGGAGTAGATCATGGTGAGCGGAGGCGGGAGCCCACACCTGAGCTATTCTTGGTTGGAATCACGCGACGGCAAGGGGGTGGTGGTCAGTCTGTCCGCTGAGATCACCCCGTGGCACCCGCTGTGGTCGTTGAGATCAGCCTGTTTAACCTCACAGGTCAGATGTTCTCTGGGGGAGAAGCACTTTTAGAACTGTGCTACCAAGCACGGCCTCAGCTGGCAGTTCTGTGTTAACTTTGGAGTCT
>CM052539.1:8946026-8979666 GCA_028533065.1 Trachops cirrhosus
CCACACCTGAGCTGTTCTTGGTTGGAATCACGTGATGGCAAGGGGGTGGTGGTCAGTCTGTCCGCTGAGATCACCCCGTGGCACCCGCTGTGGTCGTTGAGATCAGCCTGTTTAACCTCACAGGTCAGATGTTCTCTGGGGGAAAAGCGCTTCTGAAACTGTGCTACGAAGCACGGCCTCAGCTGGCAGTTCTGTGTTAACTTTGGAGTCTGCAGAAATCCTGTCTTCGCACAGTCAGTGTTTGCACATCCTTTCTGCGTCTGCACCGCGTTTTCGAGGCACTCTCATCCCATCCCCCACCTCCCTCCACGCCCCCATCTTTGGCCCTCAGTGATTCTATATTAATAGCAGCGATTAAGCTGCCTCATCTTGTCAGGGAGGAGATATTAATCTTCATCAGGCCCAGGGAGGAGCTGCATGCTCTTCTGCTCTTCCTGCCCCGCCCCCTGCTCTCCCCCCACCCCACCAAGCCTCGAGAGCTCAGGGCTGCTCCAGTGCCTGTGGGAATCTGTAATCTGCTTCTGCAGATGCATTTCAGGGGGTCACTTCCCAACCCCTCTCTCTTCACCTCTCTGCATCCAAGCATCACGCTCCGTAATTGAAGACTGCTGTCAGGAGATGGAGGGAAGGGGAAAAGGCTCCCTCAGATGGGAACTCCCAGCTTCATTGTCCTTGCCGCTGCTGGGGAAGTTAGAGCAGGACAGTACCACAGCTGGAAGCTGTCAGCTTTTTGGGCTTATGAAATCCTATCCAGCCCTTGGAGAAGTACGCCCGTGCCCAGGCGCCTTTTTTGTGCACTGTCTCTGTGATTAGCAGTGAGCTGAGGATGCTGGATGCCAGGGGCCGGAGGTGGAGAGGCGGAGGATCAGTCGGAGAATCAGGATGGAAAGCAGCCCTTGCTCAAAGCTCAGCACCCCAGGCTGCTCCGTCGTGTGAGCTGGCTGCCCACAGCAGCTCATCCCGCACAGGCGCTGAGCTTCTGTCACGTGCCAGGTGCTGTCCTGCTCTAACATGCTGCAACATGAGGCACGTGGTCTCATTTAATCCTCACAAACAAACTTGCCGGGTGGGGATTGTTATTCTGCTTTTCAGGTGAGGAAACTGAGGCCTGGGCCTGTAAGGGCAAACAGGGAAGGAACCAGATTCCATCCCGGGCATCTTGAAGCCTCCATCCTGCTCTGCCCGCTGAGGGTGACTGTACAATTTCCCATCCACACTGGAAGGCTGTAAAGAGTGAGGGAGGATGCTGTGCATAATCAGGCCAGGGGAGCAGGCATCAGCGGGGACAGGTCCCCGGTCCCCAGGAAGCCTCTATTCCAGCTGGAGGCAGAGCGACATGTCCCTGCCTCTTGGAAGCTGAGATGGCAAGGTAGACAGGGTCTCCTCTTTCTCATTTCCCTCCTACCTCTCCTCCCCCCAGGAGTCTGCTGAGGCCCTAGGTCCTGCTGACTTGCCTGCACCAGGTGTGGGAAGGTGGGATTAGTCTCTCTCCAGGGGACGAATCTCCAATCGCCCCCGCCCCTGGGGATGAGCCAGCAGCCTGCACACCCAGACCACCTCCCAGGAGTTCTTCAGCTCCGTCCTCAGTGGGATCGGCCTTTTCTCAGCCTGTGAGCGCACCTGGGTTGGGGAAGTGGTTCTTTTTCTGAGAATAGGCTGTATTTGCATTCCACGAACAATCTTCTCACTCAGGGATTCCCAGGACATTCAATTAGCAGAAAATGACAGCGCTAAGAACCAAACTCAATTACCTGAAATACAAGTATTTATTGTAAGGAATCAAACAGCCTCATCTCTGCCTTCCCACCCCTGGATCTTATCCTCACGCTGAATCATATTAATGCTGGTTTCCTTCGAGTTGGTAGCTTTTTTTTTTTTTTTTGCGCAGATGGTCTCAAAGGCACAGAGTACGAAATAATGTTACATTATCGGCACAAGGCAAATTTGTGCGTGGCTTTTCCCCGTGTCATTTGCTAGCTCTCCAGGCTGTGGAGTGTGAATACGGATTCTGACAGAGGCTGTGCCCTTGCCTTTGGGGTGACCCCCATCCCCCTCCAGCCCAGCCCTGCCGCTCTGCTCCCTTTGTCTCCAACACGACAGATATTTTTATGCCTTTAGTTTTGCCCACTCTCTGCTTTTTCCCTGAGAAAAACCCCACTGTCCAAGCTCAACCCCGGATCCCTTGTCCTTGCAACTGTCTCCAACTCATCACTCTTTGCTCCTGCTGTCTCTAAGTGTCCCTGTGTTCAACGGAGTGGCAGTGATATCACTACTTTGTAAAGTTGGGTTTTTTTAAAGATTTTATTTATTTACTTTTAGAGGGGACAAAAGGGAGAAAGAGAGGGAAAGAAACACTGATTGGTTGCCTTTCGCACGCCCCCAACTGGGGACCTGGCCCGCAACCCTGACCGGGAATTGAATGACCAACCTTTTGGTTTGCAGGCCGGTGTTCAATCCACTGAGCCACACCAGCCAGGGCCACCGGGTAAAGTTGTTAAGGGGTTAAATAATATACTTAGAGCACAAAGAACTGAGCCAGCAGGCAGTGATTAATTTTAATAATTACATTTGTTATTAGATGTTGGGAGGGGGATAAAGTGCCAGCACTCAGTGTGTGTCTCTCTGAGGAAGAGACAGCTCCTCTTAGGGCAGGGCTATGTCGTCTTACTCAGGGCTGTTTCCCCAGGGCCAGAGACAAGGTGCGTGGTAAGTGTTTGGTGAAATCAACGGAGTGAATGAGATAAAGTAAAGTCCACATGGGGAAGAGAGGTTTTGAGAAGGATGTTTATTTTATTTTATTTATTTTTAGAGAGAGGGGAAGGGAGGGAGAAAGGAGAGAAGGAAACATCAATGTGTGGTTGCCTCTTGCACGCCCCCATTCGGGTACCTGGCCTGCAACCCAGGCATGGGCCCTGACTGGGGAATTGAACCAGCGAACCTTCGCTTTGCAGGCCGGCACTCAGTCCACTGAGCCACATCAGGCAGGGCTTGAGAAAGATGTTTTATTCCCCTAATACCTGGGAGTCGGTTGGGGGTGTGGCTGCAGGATCTGAGATTAATCAGGAAGTGTTCTGAAATGAATGGGAAGCAGATGACAGGCAGGGGCTGGTCTGTCCAAAGCACCAGGGTCATCTCGGCTGCTGCAGAACTGATCGGAATGTTTACGTGGGCTGCCGTGACCTTCTGTGAAGATGGGAGGAGGATCCCTTCGGACCTACAGGACACGGGGGTCTCGGGTGCATCTGGGAGGTGTGGTCTCTCCAGTGTCCCGGGGCAGCCGGCGGCATTCGTGTACATCAAGGCAGAGAAACCTGAATCAAGTCAGCCAGGCCCAGAGCTCATTGTGTAGCTCTGGGAAAATTGGCCCTCCTTTCTCCAACCCGTAAATTAAGCTGGGTGGTGGTGGGAGAGTTGAACAAATTTCATGTGGATTGCCATCATCTCAAAAGGTTAAAAATGAAAATCAGCTGGAAATGGGTCGCAGACCTCAACTAAACATAAGAGCTAAAGCTGTAAGACTTAGATGGAAAAATGGGCGTACGTTTTGTGACTCTGGATTAGGCAGCCACTTCTCAGATGACACCAAAGGCACAAGCAAAAACTGAAAATAAAAATAAGTTGGACTTCATCAGAATTTAAATATTTCGTGTGTCGCGGGGCACCCGCAAGCAAGTGAAGAGACAATCTAAAACCAAACAGAAAATATTTACAATCATATATCTGATAAGGGACTTGTATCCAGAGTAGATAAAGAATTCTTACAGCTCAATAATGGCAAGACAAATAACCCAATTAAAAAATGAGCAAAGGACTTGAATAGACACTTCTCCCAAGAAGATATACGAACAGCCAATAAGCCCAGGAAAAGATGTTCAGCATCATTAGTCATTAGGGAATGCAAATGAAAGCCACAGTGGGGTCCCACTTCACACCCAATAGGGTGACGATTATCAGAAAGATAGAAAACGAGTGTTAGAGAGGGTGTGCAGAAATCGGAACCCTTGTATGTATGTTGCTGGGGGGATGTAAAATGGCACAGCTACTTTAGAAAGCTGTTGGGTAGTTCCTCAAAAATCTAAGCATAGAATTAGCATATATCCCAGCAATACTCCTCCCTGGTCTATGTCCAAAAGAATTGAAAACAGGTACTCCAACAAAAACGTACACACAAATGTTCACAGCAGCCTGTTCATCATAATCAAAAAGTGGAAAGTACACGGATGTCTATGAACCGATGAATGGATAAATCCAGCGTGGTGTAGTCATACAATGGAATATTATTCAGACATAAAAAAGGATTGAAGGATTGACATGTGCTATAGTGTGATTGAATCTTGAAGACATGAAGTGACAGAATCCAAACACAATGGCCACGTGTAACGTGCAATTCCATTCACATGAAATGTCAAAACAGGCCAGTCCACAGAGACAGCAAGCAGATGAGCGATTTCCAAGGCTCAGGGACGGGGAATGAGGAGTGACTGAATGGATCAGGGGTTTTCTTTTTGGGGTTATGAAATTGTTCTGGAATTAACGGTGATGGTTGCACAACTCTGAGAATGAGCTGGAAAACATTGATTTGTATAATTTAAAAGGGTCAGTTTTAAAAATATATGTATTTATTGATTTTAGAGATGGGGAGAAGAGAGAAGGAAACATCGATGTGAGAGAGAAACATCGATCAGTTGTCTCCATTACACGCCCTGACTGGGAATCGAACCCATGATCTCTCAGTGTATGGGACCCTACTCCAGCCAACTGACCCACACCACTCAGGGCTAAAAGGGTATATTTTATGGTATATGAATTATCTCTCAATAAATGTTTTATTTGTTTTTTAAATGTTGCAGCTCAGGGTTAAAGCAGGATCAGGACCCTCAGGTCTCCAGTTGTTTCTCTTGGCCTCGCCCATGTGCCGTTCCCTGAGACAGCCCCCTGGTTCCTGGGGACACCGTTTGGAGGGCCCACGTGGTCCTTCTGGCTTGGCCATCATCTCTGTCCAGGGCGCTGACGTGAGGGCCCATGTGGCAACAGGAGGGAGCTCGGAGAGGTTGCTTTCTCCACCCGCCCCTGACTCTGGGGCTGGGAAGGGGTGTGGCCGCCAGCCTCCCAGTCTACACGGGAGGCGGGGGCATTGTGCTGACCTGCACTCAGTTCACAGAGCCATCCTGTGCGGGCGTGGAGGTGAGGGTTATCCGGAAACAAAAACCTGAGCCCCGCACGAGCCCTCTCTCACGGAAATGTGCAGGGTGAAGGGGCTTCCCGGCCAGGTCTTGGGACCAAGGGAACCAAAAGACACAGTGGAAGTGTCTCTCGAATGCCCACAGGAGTCTTCCAGAGCACAGTACTGTAGTTTCAGCGCCTTCCTTGAAACCCTTTGGCAGCCTCTTGGCCCTAACAGGACGAAGTCAGTGTCAAGGCCCCTGGTGACTTGGTCCCATTGCCCTGCCCTGAGCCGCTTCGTCGGTCTGCTCACCTGTCACAGGGTCTCCCGTCTCTCCATCCCCGTGACCACACGAGTGCTCTTTGCTGCCATCCTGTCCATGGGACTGCTATTTGTCTTTCGAGACGCAGCCTTTCACCTTGTCACGTGTTGAATTGTGTCCCCCTCCCTCGCCAAGAAAAGACGTTGAAGTTCTAACCCCTGGTCCTTGTGAACATGACCTGTTTGGAAATGGGGTCTTTGCAGATCATCAAGTTAAGATGAGGTCAGGAGAGTGGGCCCTCATCCGATATGACTAGTGTTCTTATGAAAGAGGGAAATTTGGACACAGAGACACATGCAGAGGGAAGATGATGTAAAGAAATAGGGAGATTGTCATCTACGAGCCAAGGAAAGCCCAAGGCCACCAGAAGCTGATGGAGAGGCCTGGGACAGCCCTCAGAGGGCACCAGCCCTGCTGATGTCTGGTCTGGGACTTCTGGCCTCCAGACTTGTGAGAGGATGAACACCTGTGGGCTCAGCCACCCGGTTCACGGTGACTTCGTTTTGGCAGCCCTAGGAAACTGGTACACACCGTCTGCGTAAGTCCTGTGGCCTCCCTGCTTTTCTCCGCCAAACCATTGTCTCCCGTGTCCTCTAGCACTTCGTCTTTTGATTTTAATGCTTAACACATTACATTGCATTTACTTCTGTTTGTCTCTCTAAATAGTGGTTATCTCTGCATTCCTAAGGCCTAGTTATAGAGGAAGGATGATGATGGTCACACAGGTGGATGTGTGGATGGGTGGGTCAAAAAAAAAGTGGTCATTCTCTCTCAATTTCCTGAATCTGGAAGAGAAAAAGATGACTTCTTTGTATCAAAGTTTGAAATGCAAATTAACATTTAAAAGATAGATGTGTCATCTCTGTTTGAGTCGCTGGCAGGCAGTGCTCAGGCATGCATTTAGCAGTGTAAATAACTGTGAATGTGTTAAAAAGTTCACCAGTGTTTAAGTTCATTAAATTAATGTTGTCATTTTGAGCTGCTGCGCGTGCTGCAGGTTGTAAACTGCTCACTGGCGTTCTGTAACTCCGCAGTAGTCTCGTCCTCAGCAATGTCGGGTGCATGAAAAATGGGAGAGTTGCTTTACACCAAAGAGTCCCAGACCGGGGATTGTAGGGCTGGGGTCTGCCAGTTAATGCCGTATGGATTTTATTTATTCATCCATCCAGGCATTCAACTAAAATTTAAGTGCCAACTGTCTGGTCTGCTTTATGTCAGCCCTTCCTTTCTCTGTCTTGAGATCATTCTTGCCTGGCTAATGAGCCCACCTGGGCATATAGGTGAGGGCACGAAGGGCCGAAAGCCCGGATTCACACCTTTGACCCGCAGCCTTGTCGGCGGGGAAGGCCCGCCGTCCTTGTGTTCTAGGCCCCTCGTCCCAGGACTTGCCCGGCTCCCTCTGCTTTGCCCGCCCCTTTCAACGCTCTTTCCTTCATCCCTCCCACCAACGCATGCAGAATTTTCAGGAGAGAAAAGCGTGCATTTGGTTGTTGCTGCTCCTCTAACTGGTGGATTCCCACTTGGCATCATCACTGTGGCACGCTCCGTCGCCCACGCCCCTCTTGCTTCCAGCCCGTGTGTCTGCGCACCCGTCTACTCTGCTGCCCGCGACACTCCCGCACAGCATCCTGCCTGTCTTTCTCCGCCCCCACCCTCCCACGCTGTGCCCAGCGGCTCCTCCCTGGTTCACACTCTCTTCACCAGGCTTCCTTTGCCCCTGCTCTCTCACATTGCACTGGGGACTGCACTGCTCTGCCCTGACCCCAGGTTTTCCTTCTGGTGCTTGCTGACTCCCTCGGTCCCTTCCCTGTGTTGGCTGCCCCCGAGGGGCGGGCTCAGTGACGCATCCCAGTAGCACTGGTGTCTGGGGCTGAGGCCTGCTCAGGCTGAAGGTGGTGCTGGGAGCTGTGGGTATGAGTGAGGTGCCCCAAAGACACCATAATGTGTGGGGGTGGGGTGCGAAAACACGGGGGCTCAGAATGGCTGTGTGGACAGAATTTTTTCTTTTAAGTTCAGCACAGATACCATCTTCTAGCAATGTCTTTGTCCTTCTCCAGTTTCCACACCTTTTTCCCTCCCTTTATCAGGACTTACTGGTTCAACCTCGTATACTACCCTTTACCCAAGTCTGCCCGGGATTACAGCTATGTCTGTCTGCGTGTAGGGTTCTTGGAATCCATACTGACGTTTTCATTTTTTTAATCTCCACACCTTACAGAACACTGCACATTGCAGGACTTCCACAAGTGTCTGTAGAAATGAGCTGGCTGGGAGAAGAAAGGCAGCAGGGGGTGGGGGTCTAGAACGTCTTTGCACACTGCCCACATCCTGACGTCATTCCACGAGAGGTTCAGGGACGGTGTGCCTCCCTTTCTCCCTGGACCTCGGGGGCTGTGCTGCTTTCACGTGGTGTGCGCGGCTGTACCAGTCCCTAGAGAAGAATTTTAACAAGGCTCTGATACGTAGCCTTGGCCCATCTCTGCGGTGTAAATGCTCCCACCAGTAGGCGCCAGCTGCAGCATACCCCTGGAGCCGGGCTGCCTGGGCTGCCCTTCTCTCTTTACCTCGCTGATTCTTGGTTGTCGCTGCAATTTAACTCAGATGTTGCTTCTTCCAGGATGACTTTCTTCACCCGCGTCCACCTGTGCCCCCCCGGCAGAAGCTGTGTTCTCCACACCTCCTTGTTCACTTTGGTTATAAATAGCACTTCTCAGACTGGATCGTAATTGTGTGTGCTCGGATATCTCCCTTCTGCTTTCTGTACTCGGTGGGTACCTGCTGGGTTTTCATTCATTCCTCTAACCCAGCCCTAAGTACAAGCTCAAAGACATAGAAGGCGTTCAACAACTGTTTGTTGAATGAAGGCATGCTTTGACTTTGAAGGACAATGACCTTTGTACGTAGCCCAAGAGGAATGTTTCATGTCGAGGCCAGTTCTAATCCTGCACATTTAATTGATGGTTGCCAGACAGACACATCTGCTCAGGCTGGCGGAGGGGGATGGTCGTGTTATCCACGAGACAGAGGTACATGCCCAAAACCCAGGACCAGGAAGTAGAGCTCAGTTGTCACCTTCGGTGCTTGGAATCAAGGCTTTTTCTTCCAGGATGTAGGACGCTGAAGCCGTAGGGTCTCTGTCGTTTTCTGTCTCCTTGTCTCCATCTTCACCCTTGGACTTCCTTCCTGTCTTTCTTTTTCTCTTGCTCCCCCACCCCCTATGCTGTCCTTCTCTGCCTTTCTTCATTCGTCGGCTGAGTTCTTCCCCCCTCCTCCTATCCAGCTTCCTCTGTCCCTTCTGCTTCTACACAGCCCAGTATGGTGCACCTGCCCCAACCCTGTGTGTCTGCCGGCTTAGGCACCTGCCCTCAATGACAGCTTCTCTTGTGTGTGCCTTATTTACAATTTCCATGAGAATAAACAGGATGGGCTCGGCCCTGCTGGTGCAAGCTCCCAGCCACCATCTTGGCTCAGGGGTCCCCGGCGGGCGTCATCAGCAGAGGGGAGGGCAGTGTCAGGGTGAGGACACACGGCAGGGATAGATCTGTCTAGGACATTTGCATGTTAGGTATTCCCCTCTGAACGGTGCAGTCCCAGGCTGGGCTGAGGCTAAAAATGATATCGACCCGGAGTTGGGGTGGAGTGGCCTCTTCGTGCTCAGTAAAACAGTCATAGGTCAGGGCGGAAAGAGCTCAGCCCGCTGGCCGCGTGGCCTGCTAGCTCTTTGTCGGCGTGTTGTTCCCGCCCAGTAAGAACCTACGTCTCCCGAAAAATAATCGTGCTTCAGCTTCTGGGATTGCCTCTGGGAGTCCAGTCACCACACCAATTAATTATCCTCAGTGCGAACAGATTTCCTATAAAAGCCTCCTCTCTGTTTTTCTTTAGCCTCATTGCGCACCTTGCAATTTGTCCAACCTCGATCCCCTCATAAATTGGTCACTGTCTAGATTTCTCCCCAGCGTCTGGTTTGGCTCTGCCAGGTGTGGTCTTCTGGTGGGCCAGCTGTGGTTCCGAGGGGCCTGCACTCGGACAAGGGGCTTCTGAGCCGGGAGTCCTCAGAGGAGGGGCGGGGTCTCTGCTACGGTCTGTCTCTTTGATTGATGCCGCAAGGTATTGACTTGCTTGGTCGTTTGCTCTCTGGACACCGTTAGTCAATGTGCTAATAAGGGACTGTGAGCTGACAACAAATAATAGCAATTTGGCTTGATTGGAGAAAAAGCATAGCTCGTACCTAGAATTGTCTGCAGCGCGTTGGAAAAGGCTGTATACTCTGCAGCATTATGATTGAGCCTCTTTTTGAAGGGTGTATATTGTATAGCACAAGATATTGCGGGAACCTAGACGTTAGAAAGAGGAAGTCTTTACAGCTGAGATGGAGGGAATGAAAGCAGAGTGATGAGCAGTGAAAGCAGCTCTCAGAGGTGGGAATTAATGGCAATGTAGTGGGGAAGCCCGGCAGGGTTGGAATGGGGATGCACAGCCTGGCTCTCTGGGAGGTGACTTTGGAGGAATGTGTTTGGGGGAAAAAAATAGCACATGATTGGTTAAGTGGTTCCATGTGTGGTTTTCGGTAAGCTGTATCCTTAATGCATTGTTTTCTTATTCATTTGTTATCAGAGAAATAAATGCCGGTTGGTTTCTTCAGTAGAGTCACGAGTGCCTGGGGTCGCTCACAAGTGAAGTGTCTGCTGGGTTGGCAGCCTTCTCAGATAACCTGTGACTAAGGGGACTCCCGTCCCGTGGTAGGTGTCCTGCAGGGGTTTATGGGTCCTCCAGGGCTCCTCTGTGGCTTATTTTTTGCATTTCTACAGTGTTGCCACCTGACCCCCAGCAAGTACGGAGCAGATGAGGAGAGCTGGGTCAGGGGAGGGTCTGGGGCCTTATCAGTACTGGAAGGAACAAAGCTGTATGCGGTGGTAGCAGCTGAGAGCAGACCTGCAAAATATGCTTCCCAGAGGCCCTTGGTGGAAAACATTGGTGACTGACTGTCCGAGAGCCTGTCAGAGGCACTAATTGTGAGGTCCCCCGTAGGTCTAGAGTATTGCACCATTGACTAGACTACACAAGTAAATGGTACCCTGTGATGGCTGGATGAATGGATGAAAGGGAAGGGAGGAAAGAAGAGACCCATCTAGGATCACCAAACAGATGCAGTTGGTCTACTGGGAGAGGAATATAAGATCCATAGCAAAGTGCAGTATGTGTCGTGTGTCAGCTGGGATTCACTGGGGTATTGGTAATAGAAAAACCAACTAACGGTGGCTTAGATAAGAATATATTTGTCTTCCCATACACGCAGTTGGAGGTGGACGGTTGTCTCCATGGGTTCTGTGGCTCAGTGATGTCGGCGCTCTGGACTGGCATCTCTGCAGGTCTCCTGCTCCCTCATCCCTCACCTTTGCAAGATGGTTGCAGAAGCTCCAGGCATAAGCAAATACCGAAAACCATCTTCTCCCTAACAGACGGTTTTTAAATATTTACCACATACCACTGCCTATCTGGCTTGTACTTGTAGCAAGTAACACATAGTAGAGGATATATGTGTGTGTACGTGTGTTTATATGTGTGTGTGTATGTGAGTATATATTGTATGTGTGTGTGTATAATTTTAAGTGAATGCACAGGTATAGTAGCATCACCAGGTAAAATATATACAAGATTCTGTTCATTTGAATTTCAGATAAACATCCAACAATTTCTGGTATAAGTTTATCCTAAATATTGCATGGAATATACTTACACTAAAATAAAAGTACTAGTTCATCTGAAATTCAAATCTAACTGCTGTATTGTATTTTTTTTTTCCCAAATCTGGTGACCCTAGGACATAGGAGTGACTCTCTGGACTTGATCGGAAGGTCTGCCTGTTTCGCAAAGTGAAGGCTACCTGTGTTAATGCTCCTTAGGCACGTGGGGTGAGGTGGAAATTTGAGTGCAGACTGTGCACAGAGTTGGAACAATGTATCCAGAGGGAAACATGAAATTGGAATTAGGCGTTAGTGATGGAGAGTTAACTCAAAATTAAATAAATTGTGGATGGTTTGTAACTCCTTAGAGAGACTTCTTAGTGTTGGCTGCAGAACAGTGACAGGGAAGCCCACTGTCAGCTGGGATTCACAGCATGTGAACACGAGTCCTTTGCTCGGCGACATCTGTCTGGTCACATGAGAGATCTGAGCCGTGTGTCAGAGTGTAGCAACCTTAGCCTGGCATGTACGACGATGCAGCTGGAGCTGTAGACGGGGGCGGGATTTGCGATCCCTGCCACATGTCACTGCATTGGAAAATTTGGGAGAGAGAATTTTCGAACTGGGAGCTTGTTTGAAATACAAATTCCTGGGCTCCACTCCAGACTTACTGCTGCAGATGCCTGGGAGATGTGGAGCCCAGTGTCCTTACATCGTAGCCAGCGCTCAAGGTGACTCCAATGCCCACGTAAGTCTGGGAGCCGCTGCTCTCGAGGGTGGAGGAGCTGTCGAGGAACATCTACTTTGCAGTTCAGGAAAAGGAGCACAGCCAGCCTGGGAAGACCACATGAGGGCTGACTGAGCACCCAGGTTGTTATCCCGATATCTGATTAGCAACCGGCCCTTAGGGACTTTAACTCAGAGAAGCAGGATGGCAGGGATCTGTCCTGCTTCCACGGAGGAATGGGAGGGCTTGGCGAGCCTAGAAGAAGAGGACCAGTTGGTGGTGGACTGTCTCATGTTGATGTTAAGGCCTGGCAAAAGGTCTGGGTGATCGGTAGGTGCCCTGAGTTCTGGTCCTGCCCTGGCCAGTGACTTGCCGAGTGACATAGAACTGCTCACTTTGGTGTCATAGAACTGCTCACTTTGTTCGGTGGACCTTAATTTCTGATTGTGCAAAATGAGAATTTGGGGGGAACAGCCCTAATTCTGATTCTTTCTGGCCCAAGCTTGTTGTGCAAAAAGATGAGAGGGGAAGCCCAGGGATTTCCACCGGGTAGTGAGCTTGAGTTCGGGTTGGCCTGCCTCCCATCCATGTCCTTTCCTCTCGTTTTTTTTTTTTAACTTCCTCCTTTTTTCCCAAGACTTGCAAACACGTCCTCTGGGCAGCTGCCTGCTGAGGATGTGAGAAGAGGCTGCCTGAGACTTGAATTTCAGAGGACAGCCTGGAGTGAGCCAGGGTGGTGGTGGTTGGCAGGGAAGGGGTGGTTGGCGGCCCTCAGAGCTGAGTTCACGTTTCTAAAGTGCGGTGCAGACAAGGGGTGCTGCGTGAGCTGACTAACCTGTGGGAGCCTCAGTCTCTCAGTCTGGGTAAAGGGTTGATGAATCCAAACTTCTAAGGCACAGTCTGGGTAAAGGGTTGATGAATCCAAACACAGGCCCACGGGCCAAACCCGGCCCTCCACCTTGTTTTATCTGGCCTGGCACCTTGTTTCTACTCAGCAGCAGCACCAAGATCTCGCTTAACTGTTAAGGAGTAGTTACATTTATACAATCTTAAAATTACATTCGGCCCTTTGAAGGCAACCTCGAGGCTGATGTGGCCCCCGGCAAAAATGAGTTTGACACCCCTGGAGGTGCTCAGAAACTGATTCCTTCCCGTTCTGCCCTTCTCCCACTCCTGATAGGATCATCCAAAAGACGCCTCACTCCTGCTACCTCTGCATTCAGTACACACGGTGCGTCCACCTTGCATCCTTCCATAACCCATGTCCACAGGTGGGAATCCAAGGTGCCGAGGAGGCCAGAGTGAGGTTTGAATGGATCAGAGGTCTGTGTGTGGTTGGTGGCTCTTGGAGAAGTGCCGGCCAGCGAGGCCACAGCAGCGGCAGGCCTGTGTGAGGACAAGTCGGGTAGCAACATGAGACGACGTCAAAGTCCCCTTTACCTGGACATTGCAGACTATTTTTCCATTTCTTTTGTTTTTCCTTTCTTTGACTGGTTTGTACTCAGGTCAGTTTATGTTATAGTTCCTAGTTTAGAATTTATGTAATCTAACTCTTTATTACTTGTGTTTTTGCCTCCAGTATGTTGTGCGGTGTCTTTTATCTCAGTTTTGACTGTGCTCATGCAATCCTGGGGAGCGGGTGAAATTCTTCCCCACAGTGTGCAGATGAGGCCCCAGCTTCTCCGAGGGGAGGGGCGTGCCCAGCGGTGCTCAGGCAGAGGAGCCCAGATTCAACCTGTTTCGTGTGACTCCAGAGCCAGCGCTTCCTTTTTTTCAGGCAAAGAGCGACTTTTTCAGTTCGTGGCAGTTATGTGATCGTGGGATGGAGGAGGGAGACCATTCTGGCCTGCCTGACCCCACAGTGGTGGGGCTGAGCCGACTTCCTCCGTAGCAGCCAACTGAGTGGGAAGGCAGGATCCCCGTTGCCGATGGCGGGGGGCTCATTTTGAAATGCTGAATATCAAAGGAGAAGAGGAAACTAATATTGGGTTAGCCAAAAAGTTCATTTGTTTTTTTGTATAAGATGGCTCTAGTAGGCACTTCGTCGTCTTTAACTTTATTTGAAACACTTTTGTTAGATTGTATGGTGACAGCTGTCATATCAGTGTGCATTTAATTTTCGTGTAGCCATTTGAACATTGAAAATGGAAGAAAATATGCAACGTTTTTGGCATGTTATGGTTTATTATTTCAAGAAAGGTAAAAACTCAACTGAAACGCAAAAAAGCATTCGTGCAGTGTACGGAGAAGGTGCTGTGACTGATTGAATGTGTCAAAAGGGGTTTGGGAATTTCACACTGGAGATGTCTCATTGGACGATGCTCCACGGTTGGGTAGACCAGTTGAAGTCGATAGCGATCAAATCAAGACATTAATTGAGAACGATCAACATTCTACCACATGGGAGACAGCCGACATGCTTAAAGTATTCAAATCAATAAAGTTGTTGGTGAAATTGAAAAAATTATATTTTGTTTTATGGAAAAAACTAAACAGACTTTTCATCCAAACCAGTACATGGACTGACTACTTATGACTTAAGAAAATTACACCTGAGGGGGGAGGGATTAAAAAAAAAGAAGAAGAAACTTAACACCTGAAAAAAACAAAGCCTACAACACAACCACCAACTAGATAATTAAGGTATTGTTAGATTAACGAAAATGTCAACCTGCATCCAGCTGGGTGTGCTGGCTGGTGTGTTTAAACATAAGCCGCCGATAACCACAGTAATGAGTGACCCCCGAACTGTCAGTTCCTGGGATTCTAGCAGCCAGAGAGGTGTTCTGTATTTATATCCTAGAGGTGGAGTGGAGGTGGGGAGATTCTTAGTGAAAGGCTATTTGGGATACATTTTAATGTGGCTCCAGAAGTGGAAATAGCCCTCTCTTTTGTTACCCGAGTGGCGGATGCAGAGGGAGTTGGAACCTTTTGTAAAACCAGCGCCATCCATTTCTTTAATGATCATCTGAACAACTAACCCTTCTGGGACTATTATGTATAATCGTTCTCTAAGCTATATCCATTTTCCCTGGGCTGTAGATATCTCTACCACCTCCTCCTTTTTAAATAAAACTGATTGATTATAAGAAAATAGATATAAAATGAAGCTCTGAGAGTCTTAGTAATTCTCAGCCCTCAGGTGATCTGATGTTTGCTCTTAAGATGGAGAGGTTCATAAAGGGGAGATTTTCAGGACAAGCACAAAACAAATTAGCCATGAGGATAGGCAGTTTGGGTAGCTGTAAATGAGTAGCTGTCCTTGTCACCAGGGACAAATATTTGACACCCCTTCTGTGAGTACAACCGCATCCAAGGCGAATTCCTGAGGGCAGTGGAGTCTGCCACAAGGACATAATTTAAACTTGACTCCCCTTGAAGCTGTTGAGTGCTGAGGTCAAGGTTACTGGCTGTCGTTCTTCCTATTGTTGCCTTTACTTCCGTACTTCCTTTTCAGAAAAAAGTAGTATGTTAGTAGCTTTTCCTGTTGGCCTCAGTAGAATGCATGAGACCCACATGGACCCATTCTCTCTCTGCATCCCTTCATCCCTCCCTCCCTCCCTCCCTCCCTCCCTTCATCCCTCCCTTCCCACCTCTCTACACCACTCCATCCCTTTCTCAATTTCTGTGACTCTAACCACTCCAGTTTTCCTCCACTTTTCTACCTGTTCTTTTCTGTGTCTTGACCAAACTTGGAACTGAGACGAGATTTCCTGACGGTTTTCCGTTGATGGTGGAGTGGAATGTGTGTCCCACCTGGTTGCCCAGTTCCTGGACTGTCCTTCAGCTTGCTCACAGCCAGTGGGTCCCTGACTCAGCACTCTCCTTTTGTTCTTTTCCCCTCTTGAAGGCCGCTGGTCCCATGGCCCATCTGGTCCTTATGACCCATCCGGTCCTGCCTGCCTCAAGGCTCCTTGAATGCTCAGGGAAGGATGAGGCTGCCATCCTTACTGGTCCAAGGCCATTCACATTCAGCGTTAGGCCTGGCATCCAGGTTTCTTGGCTTCCAGACTAAGGTAGCATTCCTCTTCTTGTTTTTCACCCCCAAGGTTGTTGAGTGAGTTGGTGGGAGTGGTTACAGCTCTCTAGAATCAAACTACCCAGGATTGAATCTTGGCATTAGCTTCTACCGTTTGGATGATTTGAGACAAGTTACTCCACTTCCCTGGACCTCAGTTTCCTCACCTGTCAAATGGCACACCACTAAACACACAGCCACCACGAGCCCCCGTGTGTATTTTTGGCAAGCTGGAAGAGGCAACTTCTGCAGAAAACTGAGGTTTCTGCTTTCTCTCCCCACCTGTGTTCTTTTCTCCGTCCGCTCTCAGGGGTATTTCTGCGTGTACCACTTGGCTGAGAAGGCAGCGTATGTTTTTCCTGAACAGCATCACATGAATTCATCTACGGAGGGCAGCTCATCCCACTTTTCTGTCGTGAGATGGTCGACCCTGTTTCTGGATTCCAGAGCATCCTTCGGCCTTTTCTCGAATTCAGTATTTTTGGACACATTTCCATGAAAGGAGGGGGAGCTCCGGATCGGGGCTGGGTGTAGCAGAGGATTGTAGGGGAGAGGTTCCAGATTCCTCGGGAGGAGGCATCCAGTCTGTTCCCAGGGTCCCACGTTCATTCTGCCCTGCCCCCTCTCCTGCTGCAGCTGGGTCCCTCTGTCGCTCCATCCCTGCATCTCTTGACTCCCACAGTTTACAAAATGTGGGAGCCCCAGGGTCACACGTGTCCTTGCCCACCCCCGGCCCTGGCACAGACCCCGCCTCTCCTCTGCCTCGTTTCACCGTGTTCACCTTGTGAAACGGCTGCCGCTCCGTGGGATCCGGTTGGAGTCCGACTTTCTCATCCCATTACGTCTCCTGCCGGCCCTGGCACCGTGCGCCTCTTACGCGGTAGGGGCTGAATAAATGAAGAGTGAATGATTTTCTAAAATAAGGGTTTGGCACAGCTTGCTATCAAAGGTCTTTTCCAGTTCTATGATTTGTTGCCTTGGAAATGTCTAAAAACTTTAACTGATCTCTTGAGAAAAATGCTGTACAGCATTTACATTCCGCTCCAATACTCCTTTGTTGAGAGAGTGACCTCCTGGTGACATGCGTCCCTGGCCTTCCAGAACTGCGCTGCCTCCTTCTCCGGTATTCTGTCTGTAGGATCTTCTCACCCCTGGAGTTGCTGTGCCTGGTATCGGGGCCACATTCTTTGGTTCATTCTACTCCAGTCAAAACAGGGCTGCTGGATTGCTATTAATTCCTTAGAAACCACTCGCATCATTTTATTTCTCTACTCAGGAAGCTGAATGGGTTTCTGGTGCCCTCTGGACCCAGCCTGAATGCTTCAGTGTAAAGGGCCATTCGTGGTCCTCTGGGAACCCCCTGCACCCCACCGCTCGCGGTCCACCCTTCTTCCTGCTCCAGCCAGTCCAGTTCCTTGTCATCCCTTTCCCGTCACACATGGTGTGGCTCCCAGGCCTGTGGTTTATGCCATTGTTCTTCCCAACTTGCTCAGTGCCCTGGCTGATTCATGTCCCTGGCCATACGGGAGACCCAGCCCTAGCCAAGGCCAAGGTTTCAGCGTTAGCCTCTCATTGGCTTCACTAATTCACAGCCTCTTCTCTTCTGAGAAGCCTTTGTTCTTTAAAATCCTGGCCCTACACTGGTTACTGGGCATCCCACAAAGGCCTAACATGTGTTAATACAATTTGTATCACGTTATTCTGCATTCCTGAATATTCTTTATCTGCTTGAATGGCTTGTAAACGCCATGCTGTCAGGAGCTATTGTCTCCTGCTCCTTTAGAACCTGCCCAGGCTAGCGTCTGCTGGTCGGGCTGCTCACGCAGTTATTTGTTGAATGACAATGGCATTCTCTTAATAGGAGTGGGGACAGTGGAGTTAGATAATGACAGTGAAATTTCCTTTTTTTCCCCCCTACCTAGTGAGGATCTGGCAAGAGAGGAAAGTGCGTCAGAAGTACATCCAAGTCCTGTGGGGATGGATGCTAAGGAGAAAGTTGAGTTGGTCCCAGGGCTGTCTGTCATTCTGCACCTGGGCAAAGGCCATTATTCTCAAGGGCCTCCTCTTACCACTGCATTGTTGCCCCAGGTGGTGCTGCCCTGGCTCGCCCTGGCCGGCTGGGAGAAAGATACCCTGGTTTCGGTTTGACGCAGTCATCGGCCACGGGAGAGCCAAATCATGGAACTTAAGACTGGGAAGGTCTTTTGAGGTTACCTTGACCACTTCTCCACTCAGACATCTGTTCATTTCTCCCGTAATATTTATCAGGACACTCCTATGTGCCAGGTTTTCCACGAGGCGCCGTCATGAGGATCTTAAGAAGCATGCAGTCCAATTTGGAGAGCAGGCATCAACCCAATAGGGCTCACTGCGGGTTGCTGTGGTCCCACCATTGAATGGCCAGTGAGGAAGTTTTTTTTTTTTTTTTAAATTGGTGTGTTGTAATGGAAAACAGGTAGCTCCGCACAACCTTGAATAGAGAAGAATGAGTTACATGGTCTTCATGCCAGTGACTACTTGGGATAAAGTTAGGTGGACCCGGGGTCCAAGTCCTGTGTCACTCTTTTGAGATGTCTGTCCCTCTGGTAAGCTACCGGACCTTCCTGTGTGTCTCATTGTCTTCTGTTGTATAAAGGTGGAATGACTGCTATGTGTTAAATTGTCCTTATGCAAAGAGGAGATTAGGACACAGACACACACACAGATCACGTGAAGACGGTCACCTACAAGCCAAGGAGGGAGGCATCAGAAGAAGCAGACCTTGCTGACACCTTGATCTTGGACTTCCAGCCTCTAGAACTGTGAGGACATACATTTCTATTGTTTAAGCCACCCAAACTGGCATATTTTATGGCAGCCCTAGCCACCTAATATGATGGAATTCACCTGAAGAGATGCAGTTAATCGGAAGGCACTCAGTGTAACGTCTCGGTGGCAGTGTGGACCCTAGAGGGGAGTCCCAGCTCGGCCAAGTACCTAGGCAGGTGCAGGCTGGAGTCTGTGTCAGGTCTCCGTGCTCAGGTTCACCGGCACAGCCCCCTCCCGTGGCGCTCTTTCCGGTGGACCCAGTGCGGACGCACGTAATGCTGGTTACACCCCTGTGTAAATGGCAGTCCCGCCGAGTGTCAGCAGCTTCTCTTTGTTTGGTGAACAGCAGGGCCGGGCTCAGCGGAAGGCACTGTTCCTCCTCCAGACCATGTGGTTGGCCATCCTAGGAGTTTATCCTCAGGGTCTTACGGGGCCACGTTGTGGGGTCGTCATCCTTGGCACCTCAGATTCCATCAGTCTGGCCAAGTGTCGCTGCCTCTCGAAGGCCCCAGCTCGCCCAGCTGGCCGCTGTGCATGTGGGTCCACTTGATTGGTCTGTGCTTGGTGACTCTGCAGACACTTCCAGAGCCAAGTACACATTGACTTCTGCGTTTCTATCTCTGCCTTCCTCAGATGCCCTCAGTGCTGTGGATTTTCCCGGGGGCACTCATCCCCAGGGTCTGCGGGGTGCTACCAAAATCACAATGGTGACATCACCACTTGGGTGTGTGGGTAGCCAGTGGGAGGCAGCTCCATCTGGGGACCAAAAAGAGAAACAAAATCCTCTTCTTTTACTTCTCCAAGACTTTTCTGTATCTTTGCAGGTAGACAAGGCCAAGTAGGGAATTTATAAATTGACACTTTTAATCCCAAAGCAGCTTGATTTTTTTAAAAAAAAGTTACTTTGATTTCAAAGAACTGAGAGCAGGGAGTGAGTTTGGTTGGGAAGCCAAAGCAGTTGGAGAGAGAAGGGGGGATGGTGCCTACGTGCCTGGGGTCCTGTGTGCTCAGAAAGTCTTGATTGCGCACCCCGGATGTGGCTGCAAGAGGAACCCCGTAACCATTTCCAGCTAGGAGCACCGGAAGACTCACTTTCAAATCACAATGAAAAGAGTGTCTCCGGCAAGCTGAACTTGACTTTGTGAATTTTGTTATGGGGCCCTTGAATGTTTTTCCCACTCATCTGAGCCTTTCTGCATTTCACTGATGGGCATGTAGAAGAGCGAATCCAGCTGCCTGTGCCAGTGGGCGGGTGTGGTCCCAGGGGGGTCTCGTTTTAGCCATTGGCAGAAGGATGACAAGCAGCAGTCACACCCAGCCAGTGTCAGGACACTGAGGAAGGGAAGCCAGCGTGGCAGGGTGGCCTTTTCCCCTTCTCCCTCCCGTTTCTTTATTAGGCATAGCTGCATTCAGCTGGACTTGGTCTCGAGGGCTAGTTCTGGTTATCCTGGAGGTGATGGAGTTCTTACTTGATGATGGAGGTTGTGATTTCTTTTTCAGGCTGCTTTGAACCTGCAGTAGTCTTGGGCTGCGAGCGGTGTGGGGGTGAGAGGCTTCTGTGATGGTAGCTGCCTTAGGCGAGGAAAGGGTTGGTCCATGGGGCGCCTGCCAAGGAAAAGAATGTCTAAGATCATAGGTTAGTTGTGCAGTAGATCTGGGGGTGCACGTATCTTGTCTCAATTGGCTGAATCATTTCATTTCTTTAAAGCTTTTCAGTCTTGAGTAGAATTTCCCTCACCTCCTCCAGAGGGCTGTCTGAAACTACATCAAGTTAATTGTTTAATAATTTATCAGTCTTTGTGAGGCCAACACTGACTTGCCCCAGGTCACCCACTGAGTTATTGCCAGGGCTGGGACTTGAACCTGAGACTTCTTTCCCAGACTGATGTTCTTCCCCTTACACTGACCTACTTTCACTGCTTTCTAGGAGTGTTCAGCCCTCTTCTCCCGCCTCTGCAGGGCACAGGGTGCCCCTGAGAGGGAGCCTTCACGTTCCTTCCTGGGCTCTGATCAGAAAACCCCTCTGAGCCATTGGAGGCATCTGTTGGAGTTGCGTGCTGGGGTGGGGGCTGGTCTTTGTCAGCCACGTTCACTGTAATGGGAGGCAGCCCTCAGAAGAGCAAGACGTGCATTTGTATGCAGCCAGTCCAATGGCGCTGAGATAAACGGGGCGCCACGCAAGCTGCACACCCAGCCAGCACATCGCAGGGAAGACACACCGACGTGGAATGCTGATTTTCCCCACCATCTTCTTCAGAAACCTTCCCGGCTGTGAACCTGGCATTGTTAACGTTAGAGGCAGTCTAGCATGGCAATTAAACGCCTGGGTTTGGGAGACAGCCCTGTGTTCAACTCCATTTATCGATGGGTGCATTTTCCATTATTCATCTGTGGAACTCTTGAGGGAAGTCACTTTTATGAGCTTCATTCCTTTCATCTGTAAACTGGGCATATTAATGCCTAGTGCACAGTTTTTACAGTTAATGTGTGAATGTGAAGTACTTTGCACAACGGCTCGCACGTGTTAAGCATTCAGTGGCGGGTAGGCCCGGTCCTCATCGGCGGCAGCATCACCATTAGGATTGCCTCATTGACTTGGGGACGCGGGGGTGTATATAGTAAAGCACGCGGTCCAGAGCCTGGCCTGTGGTTGTCTGTTATAGGCAGAGGCTGTTGCAGTAGACTGGGGTAACTCAAAGATCTGAATAATTGAGCAGACACAACAGAACTGGGAGAGTCTGGGACTTAGATTCTTTTCCCTGCCCTGTCTCAAAATAACCACCTTGCCTCGGCCCCGTAGCTTTACTTACGCGACTCCGCTTTCCTCATCAGTCCAGGGGGCTAGCGGAGCATGGCGTGATGCTGACAGGAGGTCCCGGAAAGGCTATGGCCAGTCCATGGTGCCTGGATCTGAATTGCAGGTGACACCTGTGTCGCTCTTCCTGGAGGGGACACTGCCAGTTTGTCGCAGGATCTATAAATTGTGCATCATACCCTTTAACTCAGTGATTCTATTTTTAGGAAGGTACTGCCCCTGAATATGGACTCCCAGAGAAAAGGGGTGGCAGGGTGGAGTAAAGCCCGTCTGTGTGCCTCATTGGCAGTGCCGTTGAAAATATCTCGAAACAAGCCCTGGCCTATGTGGCTCAGTTGGTTGGAGTGTCATTCTATCCACCGAAAGCTCATGGGTTTGATTCCCGGTCAGGGCACATATACAGGTTGCAGGTTCGATCCCTGGTCAGGGTACATACGGGAAGCAACCGGTAAGATAGTCTGTCTCTCCCTCTCCCCTGCCTTCTTCTCTCTCTAAAATCAATAAAGTTATCTTTGGGTGAGGATTAAAAATAATAAGGAAGGAAATAAGTAGAATATCTCAAAATGGAGAACTCCACAGGTGCCCCCAGTTGTCTGCCGGATTCAGTGTTTTGTCCCCACAGCGCCCTCTGTGGCCGTGGGGACTGTCACGTGCCTGACTTTCAGTGTGTGGGATGTCCTGTTTGGGGGGGGGAGTTGAGTTATGGTGAAGGCAGCAGCACCCCGCTGTTTTCACTGAGGCCTCCGCAGGCCTAGTGATTTCTGAAATCAGCTCTGCAGTCTGCGGAGCACCCCGTCTCTGGGTCCCCTGCTTCAGCCACGGCCAAGGCACTGCCTTGGAACCTCTGCAGGGCCTGGCCTGTGGCCCCGTGGGTCTGGTGGCAATGCCAGAGCAAACCAACTTGTTCAGATCCGGGGCTGCTTAAATGCCACCTAAGCGATTCCTTTGGCAGCAAGTGGCATTCGGCAAAGGGCAGAGCTGGCCGAGGCCCTGAGGAGGAGGTGTGGGGGAGGACGTGGTGCACGGCGTGGGTCGGAAGGCAAGGGCCCGGAGGCTGGCTGGATTTGATGTCTAAAGGCCTCTCTGTGTGTAGACAGAGACTGGTGGGGGCAGGGTCTGGCTGCACGGGCGATGGCCTGTCTCCTCTGCCTGTCTCCTCTGATGGGCTTTGTGCCTTGCAGCAGCTGTCATCGGGGGATGGGGAGGGGTCACTCCCCCTCCTCACCTTAGTACCTAGAGTTCTGCCCAGAAGGGCTCTTCCTCTGAGGATCACTGGGAGTTCTGGCAAGGGACTGTTCACAAAGCCTTGGCTCTGAGTGAGCCCTCGGTGAGTGTTGGTCGCCTGACCCTTCTGGGAAGTGAGGTGAGGTGGGGGTGAGCATTCATTGAGAGTGGCTCTTCTAGGAACACAGCAACCACCTGGCCAGGATTTGGGGGAAAGTCTCCATTTCCAGGACAGCACAGCTGTTTATATACGTGTACTTGCTCCTGATGACGTTCTGCAGATACAGGTCATGCGTCGTTGAAAACATTAGCGTGGAGTTTGGAGGGCTGCAAATAGAGTTAATCTATTCCAGCTGGGTTATCCTTCTTTTCATAAAGTCATTATAGCCCACAATAAAAGAAACACGGGTCCATAAAATGGGAAATTAGACATGTGGAAATTCCTAAGATTTAAGATCTGAAGATTTGGTAATTCAGTGCTTTAGGGGGTCATCTTACTGGATCACCCTTCTGCTTAATATCTGTTGGCAGCTGCCGATGATGCGGATCCAGTGGAAACTCGGCCTGGTGTCCAGATCCCTTCATGATCTGACTGCCTCCTCAGTTCGTTTCACTTTTTTCTGACAGTTTTATTTAACATTCTTGAGGATGCACTGCAAACAACACATGGGTATAAGTTTCTTGTCGCTGCTATAACAAATTACCATGAACTCGGATGCTCAAAATAATGCCGAATTATTCTCTGGTACTTCTAGAGGTCGGAAGTCCAATGTCAGTCTCTCGGGACTGGAGTCAGGGTGTCCACAGGCTGGGTTTCTTCCGGAGGCTCTGAGCACAGAATCTATCTCCTTGCTCCCCACCCCCCCACCCAGCTCCAAGTGGTTGCCTGGATTCCTTGGCTTTTGGCCTCTTTCTTTCTTTGCAGAGGGCACCACTTCAGTCTCTGCTTCCATCATCACACTGACTTTTCCTCTGATGTTCTCTCTTCCTGCACGTCTCTTACAAGGGTCTTGTGATTACACCAGGCTCAGTCCAAGATAGCCTCCCCATCTCAAGTTCTTTAATCATACCTACAAAGTCTCTTTTGCCCTTAATATAACAGTCACAAATTCCAGGATTTAGCACATGGACATTTTTGGGAAGCCATTCATCAGCCTACCCCAGTTTTGTACCTAACATTCTCCCTGCCTGGTACACCTTTTCCTGCCTTCTTTGCCCGCCTAATTCCTCTTCGCCCTTCAGAACCTAGTCTCAGGGTCTTCTCTGGAAGACGGCTTCCTTGCACCTCCTCTCTCTCCCACCCCATTGGTCCGGTAATGCTCTCCTCCTGTGGCTTCGTTAATAACACACGCTGCATTGTGATTATAGGTGTATTCGTCGGCCTATCCCAGTGGGCACCCTCTTGTCCCCACCATGCAGACCCACGCCTGCACATCGTAGCACTCATTGGTTGAGGGATGCCTGGAAAGGGGGACCAGGGCAGGAACCATGCTTCCCACCCCCCATGGAGACGTCCCGAGGCGAAGCCCTTGCTGCTGATTTCCATGCAGCCTCGTTGGCCTGGAATTGCATTTCCTCCGGCGAACCAAGGTCCTTCGGGCTTCAGCGTGTCAGGTTCTATGTTTCCCTGTCCCTTCAGCTGTCTTAATTCCCTCTTTGTTGTGCTGTAATAGATTAGCCTAAGTGAGAGCGAATAGACAATTTCCTATTAACATTTATATTGCTTTTTCTTTCTATTTCTTGGCGAGGCTCTGAAGACTGGGACGGCTGCGGAAACCATTTTTTCATCTAAATAATGTCCCGGTTGGGGACTGGATTCCGGCTTTTCACTGGGCTGTGCAGAAGAGTGGGCGTGGTGGGCTCCTGAGCCCAGGAAAAGTTAAGGCACAGAATTCAATCCAGAAACTACAAGTCAGATTCAGTAAATGTCAACTGAGCGCCTGCTGTGCGTGTGTGTGCCTTTGCTGGGTCTCGGTGTATGATCTAGCATTTATTAAGTGGCTATTATGTGCCAAGCATTCTTCCAAGTGCTTTAATTTTACCACTTCCTTGACTTCTTAGAACTGCCCTGTGAAATGTAGTTCCCATTATTATTCGGGTTTTACAGAAAAAAGAAACTGAGGCAGAGAGCAGTTGCTTAACATGTCTAAGGTAGCAAGCGGCACGGGCTCCAGAGCCCAGTGCTGTACCACCTTGCTGATGGGGGAGGCCCAGCCCCTGCCCCCAGATGCTGCTCGTGGTCCAGAGGTGGCATCTGAACCAGCCTGCACTGAAGGGCAGTTAGGAGACCCACAGGTGTCAGGGGTTTTGAAGGGCGTTCTAGACAGAGGGAATAACAAAAACAAAAGCAGGGAAGTGTGAAAGTTTTTTGTTCAGGGAGGAGTGAGTAGCAACTCAGGGCAGTGTAGGTTGCTTTGTAGGCTGCAGGAAAGGTTGACAAGGAGCGAGACACCCGGAGGGACAGGGAGGTGTAGCCAGTGAATGGATTTTCTAATCTGCGGTTGGAGGTGAGCAGCTGGAGGTGAGGATGATGACCACAGCAAGTGTCCCTCCAATTGTTGAGCTTACAGATGTCCTGGGATCTTGATGAGATGCCAGCTCTAACTCATAAAGGGCCTGAGGGTCTGCTTTTGTGACAAGCTCCCAAGTGAGGTGCACATGGTCGGCAGCCAGGCCCCCGGTTGAGCAGTGAGGGTGTAGAGGGGAAGGAGGCCCTATGGGGCGTGTGAGTGGAGATGCTTGGGAATGCCCTACTTTGTTGTCAGCCTAAAGGGTCAGATGGGTCTGTGATTATGTTCTCAAGAGGAATGGCAGCAGACGGAGAGGAAAAGGGGGAGTGGAGGCAAAGGTGTTCAGCAAAGGAGCAGGAAGAACTGGACGTCTGCAGTTTCAAAGGAGGCTGATGGGAATGAGTAGTGTTTCAGTTACTGTTGAGTTCAGCAGCATGTGGCTTAAACCAGAAGGCAATGTGTCTCTCATCCCAAGACGTCAGGATGTTGGCAGTGTGGGGCGTTGTCATGGTGACCTAATGGTGTCTCGATTCCCCAGAATTCTGTCTTTCTGCTCTGCCGCGCTCAGCTCTCTGTCAAGGCGCCTCAGTGTCCAACATGGCGCTAGAGGGTCAGTGTCCTCGTTGTGGCCCAGCAGCCAAGAAGAAGCGGGAAGGACAGCCACGCTTGGCTGCCATGGAGGCTGTGAGGTCTCATCTTTTCTCTGGTTGCTTTGCTCCCCTAAATGTAACCAGGGTTCTGTTCCTAAGCAGAAAAGGGAGAATGGTTATGAGGCAGCAACTTGGCGGTCCTTGTCACAAGTGGAATTCGTGATGAAAACTTAAAAGAGGAGGGACGTTGACTTAATGAGGTTCTTAGAGTACCTGGGGCAAAGCCCCTCGTGCTGATAGGGCTCTGAAAATACTTGTGCCCTTTGCTTGTCCTAGCTCCTTAGTGTGAGTCTCTCTTCTCTGTCATAGAAAGCCTATCCAGATCCTTCTTGCCTTACAAGATCTCCAGCTCGATGGCCACCTCCTCCGAGAAGCCTGCCAGGCATCTTGAGTCAGAATCAGTCCTCTGTCCCCTGAATGGAGCATGGTATTGGCACCTCCATCTGCCCTCATTTCCTTCTGTTTGTATGTTATTTAGTAATTCCCACTTGTCCTCCTCTTTAGATTGTGAGTCAACATTTGGTCCCTGGGACAGTACCCAGTACAGGCTGAATTTCCGGGACATTTTGAACTTCAGTGAGTAGTTGCAGTGAGTGGGCCAGCTGATGGTGGCTGGGGCAGGTGTTTTTCTGGAGTGCATCGGCATCACCTGGGGGGCTTGTTCCAGCATCTCCCCCTCCCCCAGTGTCTTATTTAGTGCGGCTGTGGGCCTGGGAGGCTAAGGATGCACATTTCCTACAAGTTCCCAGGTGACAGTGATGCTGCTGGTCCCCAGGCAACCCTTCCAGAGGTCACTGCCGTTGAGAAACACACAGGTTTGTGTTTCCTTTTTCTGGGGGCCCTGCAGTGTCAGTCAGGCCTGGAAGCAGACGTGGGAACTAAATGTGGGGAAAGGAAGTCAGTGGATGAACCAGGAGAGAAAATCGGGGGTCGAGGGTGCTTTGGAGGCTTGTTCTAATTTTTGTTTTCACGTGGATTCTGGTTTTACCTCATCTTGGATACTGCCAACTGTCATACAAAGCCAAGAAATTAAAAAAGGCTTTTAATTAAGCTGTGGCACAACGCTTTCTTATCCCCTTGAATCTTTTATGTTGACTGTAAGGACCCTTTTAGACCTAATTAGATGGGTCGGGTTTCCTCATGCTCTGCTCTGCTTACATACGAAGGAAAGTACCGGCAAATGCATTCATTTGGGTATTCCTAAAGCTTCTTCACTTTGGGTCTCCCTCTTCCGAATCCCTTCTCGACTCAGTGTCGTTGACATCTGGTTTTCCGCATTGTGTCACCCTTTGCACTCTTGTGGACGTCGAGTTTCTTACAAGAATCCTGCAAGAAGGCACTTAAGAGTGCTTTGCAGCTCTGTGGAGCTGGCCTACCCCTGGCTCCTCTTTCGAGAATGTTGCTAACACTTCTGCTTCCCCGTGTCCTCCTGCCCCTTCCCACACGGTTTGGTTCACAGGGTTGAAAGAGCGACCCCTGCTGTTGTCTCCCGGAGTTTCGTGGGAGACACTGATGCCCATTCTGCAAGTTCCTGAGCGTGTTCACGGGGGCGGCCAGGGACCACTGCTGGAGCCTTCCCGGTTTTAGACACATTGGAATGCGAAGGGCAGTTTATCTTCGCCTTGATGCACTATTGAAAAATATACAGCATGTGCCAGGCACCTGTTTTTCTCTGTCGTGGATTTTCATTATAACCGCTCTGTTAATATTTACGACGGTCGCCTGAGGGTGGCGCTGTGACCTCCGTCTTACAGATGGGGACCTGGGGGTTCCTGTTCAACTCACGGGCAGGCAGGCATTCACTCCTCAACTATTTATTGAGTTCCTACTGCGTGCCAGTCACCATTCCAGGCCCTGGGAACACTGAAGTGGAAAGCCCCCCGAGGGGACAGTCAGTGAAGGAATAGGTACATAAGACTGAATTGTATAAGTGCTTTGGGAAGAGGAAGAAGTCCGGGAATTCTGGCTGTTAGGGAGGGCTTTTTGAGTAGACCCTAGAGTAAAGTGAGGGTATACTCCATGCAGTTATCAAAAGGATGCTGGTTCCAACCAGAGAAAATCGCAAGTGCAAAGGACCTGTGGCAAGAACATGCTGTCTTATTTAAGGAACAGCAAGTCCGGGCAGTTTTTACCTCCAATACTTGTGACCCCCAAATGTGTGGGATTCATGCCCTCCAGACTAGTTCTCCAGCTCTCTGGATACCACCTGGGTAGCCTACAATTTAATTCAGTTCTGTCGCTAACTACCCAGAGTTCATACAGACCTCATAGGTTAGGGGCTCAGTCTCATAAGGCTGTCCCCGCTTCAGACTTTAGCCACAAGCCCCAGGTTGCAGTCTGTACTTTTGACTGTCTGTAAATTCAGGTGGTTCTCAGAACCTCACGACCCCCTCCGCTGGAACTCAGGAAAGTGCTTTACCTATAATACTGGTTTATTATAAAGGATGCAACTCCAGAACAGCCAAATGGAAGAGATGCGTAGGGCAAGGTACAGAGGGGTGGGTGTTATGTATGCACCCCCGCCATCTATGCTGCCCTCCCAGCACCTTGAAGCATTCACCTGTAAGCTGTCTGAGCCCCATCATCTGGGGGCTTTTACAGAGGTTCCATTATGCAGGCGCGATTGATCACATCACTGGCCACTGGTGCTTAGCTCACTCTCCAGCCCCTCTTCCCTCCCTGGAGGTTGGGGGTGGGGTGGGGCTGAAAGTTCCAACCCTGTAATCATGCCTTGGTCTTTCTGGTGACCAGTTCCCATCCTGAAGTTGTCCAAGGGTCCCCAGCCACCAGTCATCTCTTTAGCTTACACAAGGCACTCTAAGCATTCCAGAGATACCAGGAGTTTCAGGGGCTTTGTTCCAGACACTGGGGACAGAAACCAAGCATGTGTCCATCACAGTGAGGACTGCGGTTGGGCTGGACCCCTGGAAGCTCAAAACAGATTCAATAAATGGCTGGAGCTGGGAGGCAGCTGAACTGAAACTTCTAGATCTTCGGGTTCCGGGTCTGGTTTCGTCCACAGGCAGGCGTGAGAAGCCACTGCAGACGACACAGTTCTCTGTTTATCGGAGTGAGTTTAATCTTTTAAGAAACAGATGTCTCGATTAATTCATCTCCAGTGGCAGCTCCACAGCAGAATACCATGCCCATCACTGTCGCCGCAGTACTGCTGGGCAAGTAAGTGGCCACAGTGTCTGGTTCCTGGGCAGCGGTACAGCTGGCCCAGGTCAACATACCTGCACGTGTGTGGAGGTGCGCAGAGGAAATGACACTGAAATACAAACATTTTCTTTCCAATGCATGGTCTTAAAATAGAATGTGGGACTTCCAACTTCTCTTTCTTTGAAGAACATTGTCGAGAGGGAGGCTCTGGCAGCACAGGGTAGAAGAAAGAACAGATCTGGGTTTTGATCCCCGCTCTGCCGATAATTAGCCGTGGGACTCTGTCTGTCAGAGTTCCGGTACAGACAAGAGAACGCAGGAATTTAAACACAAAAGGACTTGGCTGTTATTAGGTGCCTTGCAGAAATCTAGGAGAAGCTAGAGAGACAGGCCGTGAGCTGAGCTGCAGGTTGCCGTTCTCCGAGCCACACAGAACCAGACCACCAAGGAAACTCGGATTAAGAAGTTACTGGGACGGTCCCTCCCAGAAGGACCACACTGTGCCGGTGCCTTCTGAGTGGGGCGGGCGCCATATTTGATACTCATGAAGCTCGGGGCTGGTCTTGGGGATCCGAGGACAGGTGCCTCAGAGAGAAATGACTGCCCCTCGCTCAGGCTTCCGGAGAAGAAGACCGGCAGCAGAAGAGGTGGTTCGCCTCCCGATGCCCCTCGTTCCCACTCTTATCTCAGCAGGTGTGTCGGGGTGGCAGTGGTGGGTGGGCTTCACAGTAGGTGTCCTGGATGTGAAGGCATTGGGAAAATGTCTCGAATAGCTCTCCACATATGCAGGAGGAACGTTAAAACAAGCCAGTCACAAATGGGGGAGGGTAAGAGGATGCCAAGGTTTCTGCATGTCGCTCAGATTGCTGTGATATTGTTCAGATGTTGGCCCCACTCGATTTTGGAGAGCGATGCAGGTATAATGCAGTATTCAGAGCAACCACTCAAAAAGCCATGTATAGAGATATCCTAAAAATCCACTATCAGTGAATCAAATAGAAATCTAAAAAAAAAGGAATTCTAAAAAGTATTCAGGGACCCCCAAAGGGAGGCAGGAAAAACCCCAGTGAGATGCCAGCGCAAACGCACCGGGAGGGCCAAGATGGAAAAGACTAGCTGGGTCGGATGGTGGCGCGGTTTGGCGCACCTGCAGCTCCCGCACATGGTGGGTGTCAGAGGGTCTGTCCGCTTCACGGACAGCTCCTTATAAAACTGGATAGACACCTGTCCTCTGACCCTTCAGTTCCAATTGCGGTCATTGCCCAAGCCGAATACAGTTTCACTGTTCATGCATAAGAGAGTGGCTAGCAAGGAAAATGGACACAGACCCATAGATGGAGCTGACAGCTCTGGGCGGGGACAGGGTGGGTGGCGGGGTTGAGGAAAAAAGGAAAAGGACTCCTGGACCTGGACAACGGTGCAGTGATTGCAAGGAGGAGAAGGCTGGGTGGAGGTGGAAGAAGGTATGGGGGGATAAATGGTGATGGAGAAACATACAATAAAAAAGGGACTGGCTAAACGAGCTGTTATGTGTTGATACCATGGTGTGTCACACTGAGCAATAAAAGAAACAGATGCCGGGTACATGCTCCGACATCGTGAGTCACAGAGATGCTGCCTGTGCAGGGCTCACCCCAAAGAGTATTGTGTACTTGTGATTCCTAATAGACGAAGCCTGGGGGCAGGAAGAACCAATTGGTGATAGGAATCAGTCAGAGAAATGGCAGCCTAGGGGGTGTGCAGGGGGAGGCTGACTTCGAGGGGTTCTGAGTGAATCACATCATCACCCCAGCATGTTCTGTACCTTGAAGGGGGTTGGGTTATACAGGAGGTCCTCGAATAATGTTGCTTTATTATAACGGATGAGGTTAAAGAGATGGACTCCCGGTCAGGGCTACTGTGTGTATGGTGTTTGCACGTTTTGTGTATCTGCGTGGGTTTCTCCTGGGACTCTGGTTTTCTCCCTCATCCCAAAGATGGGCATGTCTGGGGACTTGATGTGTCTTGGTCGTCCCAGTCTGGGAGTGTGTGTGTGAGAGACACCCTGAGATCGGAAGACATCCTGTCCAGGGTGGGGTCCCACCTGGCGCCCTGAGCTGCCGGGAGAGGCTCTGGCCGCCTGTGACCCTGAACCGGGGATAAGCAGGTTGGAAAATAATTATCTTACTTGTTTGTCTGAATCTTTCTTAAATGTAGGTAGAGCTCACATTTATTTCAGTGCTTCATATTGAAAAGTATTTTGGATCTTTATTTAGAAATTTGGTGGTTTTTGTGGCCAGAAATAGGTTGTAGGAATTGAACTCTTGTTTCTGTTAATTAGCCTATGGCAAAATTGGTTTCATTATACATTGTGTTCCTTAAAGTCCCAGGGTCCAAGAACCTGTGGGCCACGTTAAGTGAGCACGTACTGTACAGGTGTGCACATTTGTCAGACTCCTGCAGCGGCCTGTGCCTTTCGTGGCATATACCTTTTGCGTCAAAGGAAAAAAGGTTCCACTTCACTGAACCCCAGTCAACGCTATACATACCGAAACGCCTAGAGAATAATGAGCTGATGACAAGCTTGCTGTTTTGAAATACGTTTAAAAAAAAATGGGTTGACGGACGGATGGCTAGAAGGATAGGTAGATAGGATAAAGCAAGCAAGGTTAATGGTAGAAAGTTGGTGTAGGGATGGTTGTTCCCCGAAAAGATCTTTCACTTTTGCGGTATGTCTGAAAAAATTTTAAAGACAATATCAGCAAAAATTTAAAACATGTTAGAGGATGTGTGCTCCCTTCCTGTCCTGCATCAGGCAGCCAAGGGTTATTAAGAGAGTTACACCAGCTGTCTGGCTGCTAAATTATGGGAGAAGGTGCTTTTTGCTGAACTGGCTAGAGAGCACAAGGAATTAGGTCACCGTGATACCCGGGTTTGGGGTACAGTCTGGGTGGAGTCCCCATGCACGGCATCCACTCGGTTACTCTGCTTCTCCTCCTCTATCAGGATAGTCCCAAACTCTGATTTCTTGAATGGCCCCATCCCCGCCCCTCCACCCAAAGTTGGTGCCAGCCCTGCAAAGACAACACTATCCGTAACTGAGTAAGGTTAAGTGCAAACGTTTATAGTTGGACCAGACCTGGGGGACCACTTAATCCTATTTCTTTGTGTGTGCGTACGAATTTACCCAAGTCGATTTGGTCATGCGTAAAGCTTAGCTGGTTTTGTAGGTACCAGCAGCAGCCCAAAGGTTTCTGGTGCAAGAGGGTTAAGCTTCCTACTATAGCTTCACAACATTCCTTAGTCAGTAGGTACCGAGTGATTCAAACAACCTTAAAAATATCCCAATCATGTCTCTGTCTCCTGTCCTTTCAGATGGGCACATGTGGCAATATCACAGGGACCTTGCTCTTACCCTGGTGGCTGGTGTCAGGCAAGCAGAGGTCTTTTCAAACAGGGACTGGAAGCAGGATTGCTTGGGGATCACCCCTCAGGCACCATTGCGAAAGCTGGTGATTCCAGTCTCTCCAGATTTGCAGCCTGTTTATAAAAAGGTGGACAGTGTCTGTGCAATACTGTAGCCTGTCCACATTCCTTGGAAGCCTTGCCTCACCCAGGAAAGCTCTTTTCTAACGTTCCAGATGCCATTGAACAAGCCACCATGTCACCGAGAAAACACCCTCCTAAAATTCTCTAGGTGGATATATGGGTAACACAGCCAACAGCAGGCTCCTGGAAGGAGGTTTCTTAGCTGAATGCCTCTGTTTGTCTAGCTGTCACAAAGCATGCAAGCCGTAAAATTCGCCGTTTTAGTCGTTTCCGACTGTACGCCTCCGTGGCGTTAGGTTCATTCACCGTGTTGTGTAATCGTCACCACCACCCATTTCCGGAACTGTTTCATCACCTCCAATGGAAGCTCCGCACCCGTCACCCGGGAACCGCCCACCTCGCCCTCCCCCAGCTCCTGTCCACTTCTGTCCCTCCACCTTCTGTCTCTGTGTATTTGCCTGTTCTCCACACCTCACATACATGGCATCATACGATATTTGTCCCTATGCGTCTGGTTTGTTTACGTGGCATAATATCTCACTGAGGTGTATTCATGTTGTGGCATGTGTCAAAATTTCCCCCTTCACTGAGGCTGAGCCGTGTGTCACTGTACGCCATCCCACGTGAGGTTTATCCGTTCATCTGTGGATGAACGTTTCTGCCTTTCTGTCTTCAGGTGATTCTGGGTGAATGCTGCTGCCTCTTGTTTTATTTTTATCTTTTCATTTTTTTGGTGTTTCCCCCAAACTTCATAGAACATACATATCTCAGTAGCACCTTGGTGGAGCAATATCTACTTCAGGGAAATTTGTATTTACATTTCCAAAATCAGTGTAATTAACAAAGTAATTTAACAAAGTAATGCATCATGATAAGCATTAAGGTACTGCCCAGATACAGTAGGCAGAAAATCAGAATCAAGTACAGAGATTCTAGGAAGCCCCCAGGCCTCCCCACGGCGGGGAGAGGTGGCTAAGAGAGGCACTCTCTTGCACGCACAACTGTTTGCAGACAGCGGCGTGAACAGC
>CM052539.1:8987767-9008359 GCA_028533065.1 Trachops cirrhosus
ATGTTTTATTGAAGAGTTTCTCACTGTAAAACTGTTATGTTAGTATCTCAGAATGGTTTCCTCTCTGCACCTCCCCGCCATCCTGGCTTGCAGGCAAAGGACAGCCTTCGAGCAAGAGCAGTCTTGCTGCTGTCACGACTATTGCTAGTGACGCAGAGAGGCTGCATGTCCCAGACCAGCGATTTTTAACCCGTGCGCTACAAGAACTTCTAAAACCTGCAATACCTGACTAACGACTCGGGGCGCTGACCTCTCTTCCCTTAGACTGTCAAATGCAAAAATGACCACACTCGATACAACAATAGCCGTGCAGTGTGAATGAGTCAGTATTACACCGATTTTTTGGGTCAGGTTGGCCAGAACTGTACTGTATTTTCTGGTGTGCCGCAGAATCTCAGTGATGAGTTTATGTGCGCCGTGCGATGGAAAAGGTTGAAAACTGCCGTCCCAGACTGGGTTGGACTTTTCTGCAGAGATTCCTCCGTTCCAGCTGGTGCCTCTGCAGCCACGCTTGGGCTCCTAGGCAAGGGCCCCAGAGAGGGGCCCCCTGCAAGCCTGCCCAACCAGCCTGCCGGGAAGGGAGGCAGGCCTGGGAGCTGGTTCCGGTACCTTCTCCACCCCTTAGTAGGTGTGTGACTTTGGTACCTTGCCTAATGATTCTGTTCCTCTGTTTCCTCCCCTCTAAACATGAAACTAATACCAGCACATGTCTTCTGGTGTTAAAAGGCTAAAGAATAAACTACAAAAGCGAAGTGCCTAGCGCAGAGCTAGTTGTACAGGAGGTTATAACACGTTCCCTGTTACTGTTTCTATCATCATCATCATTATTGCGTTACTCTTTACACAGTGGCTTGGAGCCAGGAAACCTGGGTTTGAACTTCCGGCTCTACTGTCTGCCGTTGGTGTCACTTTGGGCCAAGGCTCGGACTCCTGAGTCCCAGTGAGATCAGACCGCTGGTGTTCTGGCGTTTCTCTGGGGTTAGGTAACTGCAGCAAGCACGCAGCCGTGCCTGGCCCACTTGCAGCCCACCGCAGGTGGGACGCTCACTGGCGCATTCTCACCAAGCTTCTGCTGTATGCCAGATGGTGCAGGAGACTCTGGAGGTCCACTGGTTCAAACAGGCATGGTCTCTGGTTTCAAACAGCATGCTCTTCCTGAGAACACAGAGGTGACCGCAGAGGACTTCACTCAGAGCTGGTTGCTGAAATGCAAGACTGCGTGAAGGGCGGCAGAGCCAGCCCAAGGCGGGCTCGTTTCTGCCTGCGGGAGCCAGAAGACCACACGTGTGGGTGTCGAGGGGGCTTGAGGGCTGAGTAAGGAGGCCTGGATGACAGGGGGCAGTTCATGGGGTGCTCTGATGAAGGATGAGGTGGAAGTGGGGGAGAGGCCAGGGCCAGGTCACGGGCCATTTGCTCACTGTATCTCTCTCAGCACTAAGTTTTTTTCAGTTTGAGGATCTTATTATCCCTCTC
This sequence comes from Trachops cirrhosus, assembly GCA_028533065.1. Lineage (NCBI taxonomy): Eukaryota > Metazoa > Chordata > Mammalia > Chiroptera > Phyllostomidae > Trachops > Trachops cirrhosus. The sequence goes on from CM052539.1 coordinate 8,989,241, forward strand.
CCAAGGTACCCAATTTTCACAGACCCCTGTGTTAACATACATTAGTTTATCATAACATTATTTAAATGTGCAACATGGTGCAACTTCTGTATAGAGATCGCTTGGATAAACTCTAATAGCAGTATAACAGATTTATGTAATATTTCTAACAGAGCTGCAAAATTAACAAAAAGTTCAGACCACCGGTATGATCTTAGCATTTTGGGTGATGCTGCGTCACTTCCCTAGCATGGACACTGGATGGATCTTTGTGGCATAAAATTTCGAGTGCCGTGAGCCACGTGATGGTTTGTGTTTCCTTGTTTCTTTCCTCCGTCCACATCAGGGAGCTCCAAGTCCCTTTGTAGCAGGTTTGTGCCTTCGTGGGGGGTAGCCGCCTCATTTATGTATCTTGTCTTTCCCTGCGTCTTTTCACCAGCCCGGGGCAGCTGAGGCTGTGTATACAACCCAGGGCTGGCATGACCAGGCACACAGGTGCCAAAGTGGGCGGATGGCTGTCAGATGATCCCAAGTCATCTGCACTAAGATTTCTACAGATTACCATCCAAGTAAAAATCCCAAATTAGCAAACACTTTCAGAGAACATAGGGTACCTCACCGCCCTTACATTTGAGAAACAGAACAGGTGACCAGGGTATCTGCTGGGAATCTCATTGACAGAATCACTCTCAGACAGAGGGTCAGAATTATTATTATTGTACAAATCGTGGTGATTATTAATATTATAGGAAATAGTGTAGCCAGTGCTTAAATCGCCATTTTGACAGCTCTGTATTTCATCTGCTTTCATCGTCACCAACCTCCCTTGAAGGCAGGTATTATTATTAGTATCTCATTTCACAGAGGAGGAAGATGAGGCACAGAACATTCAAGTCGTGGGCCTGAGGACGCAAGGCTGGTGCACAGCCGACCTGGGATGGGGACCTGGGCGGTGTGGCCCCGGATGCTTTGCTCCTAACAACTACAGATACAAACCGACTTTTCAACTTCTCTTTTAATAGCTACCTACTCAGATAACTAATGACCCATCTCCGCTATCCTCTGCACGTGTTTAGGGCACGACAACTTGCTAGAACTTGATATTCAGAGCCGTGCTGCCCCAGCTATGGGCGCTTTCAGATATAAATCTACCTTAAAGACGTACAAGTACAAATTATGCAATTTGATTTTTAAGTGCTTTTCCAGCAATGTAAGTAATGAAGTGTGTTGGAGCTGGCAGGTAGAGTACATTAAATGGAGTTCAATTAAAACACAGTGATATTTTTAAATTAACAAGAAGAAAAAATAAGGAGCAGAACTGAGGAATCGGAGTCTGTCTCCGCAGCCTCCGCCAGCTGATAACTGGGTGGGTGATTGCAGAGGGTATTAGTAACATTTATGCTCTGGGTTTCAAGCGTGATGATAGTCACATTTAACACAAAGAGCACTTTGATTTCGCCTCTGCGTAGCAGGCAGATGACATTTCCAACAACATCATCTTTTCAGTTCTTCTGAAAGCAGATGACAAGGGGGTATTCTGAGAAGACATCTGAGTTGAAGTAATGGCGTGCCTTCTGGGTAGTGTGTCAGTGAGACATGAGAGTCAGGCTTCTCTTTGCGAGACCCGGGAAGCATCTGCCTCTCTCGCACTCACGGGTGGGCTTTGCCCTTTTCAAAAGCCAGGAGCCTTATCGTTGGGAACCAGGAGGCTGGCTCAGCTGTTCAGATGGTTTTTCACATCCCTCCCAAGTCCTTGATGGGGACGGACGAGAGCTGCTCTCAGCGGTAATGACTGTAAAGCCCAATCAATACATGTTTGTTTATCAAAGATCACCTTTGGCCTCCCACTTGATTCTGGAGTTAGAAAGGTGCAGGCAAGTCACTGCTGACTGATTTTGTTGTAAACATACCTGTACCTCTGAATTTACCTGAGTGTGTTTCCCCTGGAAGTGGCCATCCCATCTACCTGTCTACTTCCAGTACTTAGCACCTTTATCAATGTCCAGAGGCTCCATGGAAATCCCATTTTATGAAACTGGATGCATGGCACGTTGCTTTGGGTGGGCCGCATGGGGACCGTGAACAATTTTAGACTGGAATGGGCCTTCTCCTGTTTGGAATCCCTGTGTATTTATCTGCGAGAACTGCCATTATGAAGTACCTTGAATCAAGTGGGTCAAACCACAGAAATATATCATCTTGGCAGTCCCGGAGGCCAGAAGTCCACTATCAGGATGTTGGTGGGGGCCAGGAAGGTGCTGGGGAAAACCTGTTCCGGGCCCCTCTCAAGCTTCTGGAAGTTTCTTGGTTTGCGGCAGCCTTACTTCAGTCTTTCCAGGGCATTCTCTTGTGCACATGCCTGCCTCTTTCCAGATTTCCCATTTTGTGAGGACACCAGTCCTACTGGCTACTGGATTGAGGTCTCACTCTCTGTTAGTATGATCTCACCTTAACTAATGACATCTGCCACTACCCTATTTTCACACAAGGTCCCTTTCTGAGGTACCAGGCTTTAGGACTTCAACACACAAATTCCACAGGGAAACAGTTGGACTCCTGGCTGCCTGTGGTGAGCAGCGGGCGGGCACAGAGAAGATGGAGTCGTACATTCATTGGTCACTCGATGAGTGTTCATGTTCTTTCTTCGTGGCAACTACCGTTCTAAACACTGGAGTTAAAAACAGTGAGCAAAACAGACTCCTTAATCTCAGGGAACATATCTCAATGGGGGGAGAGAGATTGAGTTTAAAAATATAACGTCAAGTTGTGTTAGGTACTAGGAGGAACAATGGAGAGGCAGATAACCTGGGGTGGGCGGTGTGCGAGGCGGAGACAGAGTGGTCGGAGCAGGTGTCTCGGCGCTGGTGGCGTTTGGGCCGCAGCTCCATGGAAATGAGGAGTAAGCTGTGGAGAGGTCTGGAGAAGGAGTGTTGTAGCCAGAGGAGAGCGCTCAGTTGTGTGTTCAATAGTGCATGTTGGTAGAGTCGGTTCCAGAAGGTGTTTGGGGAAAGGGTTTTGAAACACCTGGGAGCATTCGAGAGTGAGTTCTGGTGAGTAAGAGAAGGAAAGGCACACGGGGGAAGCGGAGTTAGGTAGAAGCTCAGACTCTGCCATCACGTTTGATCGCTGCGCTGGCCCGGACACCGTGTCAGAGGCCTCGGGACATGCTGTCCCCGTTTGAATCTCAGATTCACGGGGTTTCAGTGAAGCTCCAAGCCCACTCAGGTTTCCTCCCACCTAGTGCAGAAGTGATCCTCCTCTTGCCGCATCTCCAGTGGGCTCTGCTTCAGCCCTTTCCTGAGCCGCCCCTTGGATGCGTGACTCGGTGGTTCTGTCCAGGGATCTTTCTCCGTTGCTGGACGAGCAGCTCCAAACCTAGGTCACTGGGCCGTGGGGTCCTTTTCCTCCTCTGCTTTTTCTCCTTTCCCAGAGTGCCTATGTATCCTTGTTTAAGTTTTTTATGCCCTTAAGCTGTGCTCCTCAAGCTGACTATATAAGAGAGCCATCTGGAGGATTCTGCAGATGGCTGATTTCCAGATCCCGGTCCATTCCTGCTGAATTGGATGGAGCTGGTGGGTAAGGGCCTGGCAGATATGTGTGTGTGTGCTTTTTTTTTTTACAAAGCTCTTCAGATAATTTTGCTGTTAAGAACCACTGCCCTAGAGCTCTGACACCATTTCCCCAGGGGCGAACTGTTGTATTAGTAGAACGTCAAGGAAAGGGATCAGATGGGGATGTCACCTCTGTTGCCACCGTAACGTCTTGGCCATCACAAGGCAGAATGCTCTCAGATGCGCCTCTTCCTCGCAGCTGTCTGGAAAGTCTCTGTCGCATGGTGCGCTCAGCCCGGATTTGTGGCGGATATGTCACGTACTGACCACGCTCTCCTCGGGTCTCAGCGTGGCACTAAGAAATGCTGAGAGATCTGGGTCAGCTCGGAGGAGCCGAAGAGAGAGAACGAGCAGCTTCTGGTACTGGTGCTAAAAACAGAACTTGAGCCAAGATTTATCTTCTCGTGTCTTATGGACCATTTGGACAGAGCAATCAAAGAAAATAATGAGGTTTCCTAGTCTAGCATCTTTAGATTGAAGTCTTATATAAAGTGAAGAATTCTGTGCAATGTCAGTTAATTCTCCTCCCCCAAATGTCTTGGGCCCACATTCAGGGGATTATTTATATTGAGGTTTTTTTTTTTAATGTTGATGCAGATACTTTGTTGTATCCATTAGCAACACTGATTGGAATTTAGCCCCAGCTTCATTCTCTCTTTTTTTAAACTTTATTTATGTATTTATAGAGATAGGGGAAGGAAGGGAGAAAGGGAGAGAAACTTCAATGTAAGAGAGAAACATGGATTGGTTGGCTCTTGTACGTGCCCCCACCTGGGGACCAAACCTGCAACCCAGGCGTGTGCCCTGACCAGGAACCAAACCCACGACCTTTCGCTTTGTGGAATGATGCCCAGCCAACTGGGCCACACTGGCCAGGGTCCCAGCTTCATAATTGTTGCTTCTCACTCTTCACTTTTTGGGGATGAAAAGCAGCTTCCACAACTGGTGAATTGTATCGCTTTACATAAAATAAGAACAGCCTTTTCCACAATTGTATTTTTATAGTTTGGCATATTGGATTTTTTTATCTATAAGATTATTTTTATCACTCTCATTTGGTCTCCTTCCAAGTCCTCCAGATTCTCCCTGAATTGAGTAAACACCTCCCACTTCTTGTAAGTACTTTTGTGATTTCAGGCTGGCTTTGTGCTCCCCCGCCCTGTCTGCTGTTTCTCTCGGGCTGTGGAGCCCAAGCATCTTTCTCTTTTCTCTGGTATTAGACATGTTGAAGCATGTTGGCCCATCTCTCAACTGTTTTTTTCTGTGGCTCCGGCATTCCTAACTGTGTCTGGCACCCCAGGCCTGCTCCGTCCTTGACCATGGCTGAGTGGACTAAGACTGTACCTGTGGTCCACACCTAGTTCATCTTGGTGCTTGCTTGTGAAGGGCAGGGTACCCTGCCCCCATAATTTGCACAGAGAAACACTGATGATAAGCTGGGGATCTAGAACAGAAGGAGAGGATGGCGTCAGGGCGAAGGCACCACTCCAGGTAGATTTGTTCACATGCCACCTAGAGAGTGAAAGCGGGCACCTGTGGGCCAGCAGAGGACCTCAACTGGGTGAGAGGGAGAATGTGGCTGACACTGGAGGACTGAGAGACCCTCAGGCTTCTGACAGAGAGAGATGGAGGGAAAGGAGGAAGAGGGAGAGAGAGAGAGAGAGAGAGATGTAAAGAAAGCTTCCTTAATTTCCAGTGGGTTTCCAGTTCCTACCAGACTCAGAGTGCTGTGTTTCTATACAGTTTCCCTATGTCAATGGTAAACTGTCTTTTTTGTAGTTGGGCCAAATTGAGTGTTATTCTGTTGCTCACTCCTGAAAGATTGCACACTGGATGCCATTTGGAGCTGTTGCATCTTGAGGACCATCTCCTTGTCTTCCCATCTTTCCCCCAAAGGGATTGTGTGTCCGTCCGGAAGCAGTTAGCCGCATGCCTTGTCAAAAAGCACCTGAAAGCTAAAAGCCAGCACACCTGGATACTACTCCTGGCTCTGCCATTTGCAAGCTGGGCGGTCCCCATGCAAACTGTTCAAGGTCTCTGAGCCTCGATTCCTTCTTCTGTAAAATGGGGATAAATAATGTTTGCTTCACAGAGTTGGGTTTTATGAACACTTTAAACATGGGGAAACATTTTCATTATTTTTCTTGTGTGATATCCAAGCTCTTTATTAGAACCTTGAAGGATGTGAGAAGACTTGTTCTTGACCTTCAAGGACAGGGTTGGAAAATTATGGCCTGCAATGAGTCAAATCTGGCTCACCGCACATTCCTGTAAATACAGCCTATTGGAGGCAGCTTTATTTATGGACTGTCCGCGGCTACTTTTGGGCTACAGTAGCACAGTTGAGTAGTGTCAACAGGGACCATGTGAACCCAGGAAGCCTTAAATATTTAATATGTGGACCTTTGTAGGAAACGTTTTCAACCCTTATTCAAGGATCTCAGAGTCTCGATGGGAATAAAATATCCTCCTAATATTCATGGTGCACATTATTGCAGACTTCAGCTTTTAAATTTTATTGATCTTTAATATATATTTTGGCTTTTCACTTACTTGCCTAGTCTGTTATGCCATCCTGAGCTCTCCTTCATTGTCTTTACAGACCGTTTTTAGCTAGCTAGCTATTTTTTTGGCCTTGGCATCTGGAACCACATGACGTGTAGGTTGAACCCACTTCCTCACACGCCAGGAACTGCACGTGGGCCGTGACATTTCTCGGAGGCCCGCCCACCTCTAACCGCCCGGCTCTTGCTCCCCTGGTTTCATCCCCACAATCTGGCCTCTTTGCAGGAAGCTCGGAGCTACGAGCTGATTCTCTCAGCAAGTACAGTGAGCATCGAACCTGCGTGAGCCACTTTTGATGTTGTGTGCAAAAATATTTTCTGTTACCAAAATATCAACCTACAACTTATACCGTAGGTGTTTGTAATACATCAAAACCGTAGAACTGTCTTTGGGAATAGGAATTTAAGCATTAAGAAAAACAAAACAAAACACCTCCAGGCTTTACAAGAGCCATGGTTTGGTGACAGTATCATAGATACTGAAGACAGATCTTTGTCCCAGGCCCAGGCTGTTTCACTTGGTAGCTGAATGCCCTTGGGCCAGTCGCTTACCTTGTGTTCCCTTCAATTTACTGTCTTCTCAGTTGGAGAGAATGCCTTCTTCAGAGAGCTGCTGGGGGGATTAATTGAGGCCATGAATATAGGAAATTAGTCATTGCCCTGCATGTAATTCTTGTGGGGCGGGGGGGCATGATCTTGGGTAGTTACAGACAATTCTGGCAAGTCCCCCAGGATCAGGCGCCATTTACACTAGAACTCCCGGGGTCAGAGCGTCAGGTTGCCGAGGCCTTAGTCTTGCACACCAGGCAGCCCCTCACCGGGACGCCTCCTTGTTCCCCTGCTCCCCGCCTCCCCGGCCTCTGTGTTCTGTTTGTTTGTTTTCCAGGTTCCCAATTATGTCAACCTCTTTCTTACCTTAGGCTTTCCTCCTGCCCCCCTATTTTGGATCTTCTACCTCTCCCCCTTTTGCCTGGTTGATTTTTTCTTGTTTGTCAAGTCTTGGATCAAATCTCACTTTCTCAGTCACACCCTCTCTGAACCAGCCCGAATTGGGTTCCACTCTTGGGTGAATTTGTTAAAGGAAACAAAAGTCCTTTGCGGTGCTACTGGATGGAGGCAAATATGCCTAGAATGGAAATAAAACCATCCAGGCCGAGGACATGGTGCTAAGTGAAATAAGCCAGAAAAAGACCCATTTGTGTGACTCCACTTACATGAGGTTCCTCGAGTGGTCAAAGCCATAGAGACAGAAAGTAGAAGGGGGGCTGCCCAGGGCTGGAGGGGAGGTGGGAAGGCGAGTTCGTGCTGGACAGGTGCAGAGCTGCAGTCTTGCACAATGAAAAGAAATCTGGAGATGGGCGTGGTGATCAGCGCACAACAGTGTGAATGGACTTAATGCTCCTGAACTCTGCACTTAGAGACAGTTCGGATAGCCTTGGCTGGTGTGGCCCAGTTCATTGGGTGTCATACTGCGAAGTGAAAGGTCCCTGGTTCGATTCCCAGTCAGGGCACATGCCCAGGTGGCAGGTTTGGTCCCTGGTTGAGGTGTATGTGAGAGGCAAACCATCGATGTTTCTCTCTCACATCAATGGTTCTCTCTTTCTCCCTTCCCTTCCCATGTCTCTAAAAAAAATAAAAATAATTATTAAAAAAAATAGTTAAGGTGGTCATTTTTATGTTATGTTTATTTTAACACAAAAACAATTTTTCACAAGAGCGGATCCAGCAGATCACTTGGAAGGCTGCAGCAGTCACAGGAGGAGATCAGGGCAGAGACCAGTGAGTTTGGAAAGCGGACTTGCTGATGGGGGTGGAGAGAATCCGATCAACTGAAGAGGTGATGGGGGAGGTGGAGTAGTTGTAGGGCTTGCTGGGGGGTTGGCTGTGGAGCTGTCTGGGAGTGAGGGAGAGTGCATGGTATTGAGAGTGCTTCCCTGGTCTCGGGCCCTTTATCCATAGAATACTTAGAACTGAATGATTAATTGGCAGGGGTCGATTGTCCTCCTGATGAACTGTCAATAGCACGCAAGAAGAGACTGTATCTGCCTCTTCCACCAAGTGTCCCCAGCACCTCACATACTGGCTTCTGCATTGTAGGGACTCCATAGATACTGGTGAAATGCAGATGGTTTGTGGTCTACCAAATCTGCCTTCCTGCTAACTGACTTGATGCTTAGGCTTCTTTCCAGCGTTGAGGTTTTAGGGATCAATAACTAATACTGCTGTCTTCCACTTCTGAGATGAGAACTGATTGAGAGACGCAGGACCAGGCAGAGAGAGGTGAAACTATTACTTTTTTGTTAAAACCATTTAGCGAATGTGTCTCAACCAAGTAGACTCATTTCCTCTCCCAAATTAGACAGCCTTCGCAGCATAGCAAAGCTCATTAGGTCCCCTCCCTGGGGATGTGTGGCCCCCAACGCTCTCCACTAGCAGACAGCCGGGGAAAGAACGGGGAAGCGAAAGAACGGGAAGTGGGGCCAGGGTGAACATGCGCAGATCTTACCAATCGCATCTCTTCCAAGTGAGCATGCGCAGATCTTACCAATCGCTCCTCTTCCAAGGTAAGGAGTGAGTGGTGGGGGTGGTAGGAGGGGCGGTTTGTTTGCTCTACTAGATAGAGTTCACTCGTCGTGGACCCGCGAGTAGCGAGGTGGAAAGGCTGATAAACATAAGACAGCTTCTCTTGCTGAAATTTTCCGAGCTGGAAGGTTTTTCTCCGGAGAACTTGGGACTGGCCCCTGGTGCCCTGACAGTTTCTGTCCTGTCCATACAAGCGAGCCTGCGGCTAGTCAGCCTCCCGGCTCCTCCGCTGCGTGCTGGTTCTAGGCCAGCCTCTACAACCGCTCTCTTCCTCCTCCTCCTCTCGAAGACCAGGATGCTTGTCTCCTACCCCACCGTCTTCTAACTTGGGGAGCTGCTGGAGAAGCTGGGTGATGGAGCCCATTTAGCTTTAGATCGATAAAAGCTTTTCTAAGCCTGGTAAAAGTTTTCCTCAAACATCACATTTTAAAGAAAAACTCTTTCATATATAAAATGTTCTCAGAGCTAAGTTTTCAGTATTCTTTATTTTATTGTTAACTGTATCACACACGTAGACAATAGCGGGCATTCTTAAAGATCTCCGACGACACTTCAGAGAAATGACAACAAAGATTGTTTCAGCGTGCCGAACGTATCAGATACTCTTGAAGCTGAACAATTCAGACTTCACATGTAGCTGTCTCTTTGTGTCTAAAGTTGTTTTAGGGATTAGAGGCATAAAGGAACATAAGCTTTGGCAACAATATAGAATGAGGAGAGGGCGTGTTAACAGCCTACTGTGTGAGGGGTGGAGGTAGGACTTCAGTTCACTGTGGGTGGACTAATTTTAGAATATGAAACGCATATAAATGCGAGATCCTGATGACTTTTGTTTGTAGACTTTGCATCGAGCTTTTCCTTTGGTCCCGCGGATCAGGGGACACAGTGAGCTGTTCTGCAGAGAACTCTGCAGAGAACTCAGCCAGGCTTTCGTCAGACCTGGTCTGGCTTCGGTCCTCCTTCCTCCGTGTGGGCTCAGCGTGTGGTATCCACGTGACGGATTGTGAAAGGCAGCCATTCTGAGGGTCCAGTAGAGCTCCGGTGGTACTGCATTTTCTGCAGCAGGGAAGTTTAAGACTCTTGTGTGGCTCCCACTGGCCTCAGAATGAAGGCCAAACTCTTCAGTGTGCTACAAGACCCTCTGTGATCTGCCCCACCTGTCTTTCCACGTTGTCTTTCACTGGGTCTCACCTTGCCCTCGGCACCTCGGTCACATGAAAGTATATTACGTCCTTTGTGAGCCTGTGGCCCTTCAGTCTCTAAACCACAAATTCCCCCGTTTTCCCATTTCTTGCGGCTCTCGATGTCTCAATATTTTTTTTCACCACACTTTAGTAGCTGCTTGAAAAAACAAAACACATAAAGTGAAGGAAATGTTATTTTACTCTTAAATAACCACAATTACTTATTTATGAGATGTATTTAACTGTTGGGCACTTTACAACTTCTCAAACCTTGGAATCAACCTGGACACCATTGCATACTGGTTTTCATGCAGTTACTGCTTTTTATCATAGCAAATTCTGAAAACCCAGCTTTGCAAAAAAAAATGTGTGTATATATGTGTGTATATATGCATATATATATATGTATATGGACTACAGTACTGTCTGATGCTGAAACTGCAAACTACCTGGGTTAGGTAGCTCAGGCAGTGCCTTGCAGATGCTGGGAATCACTCTGCTTCTCTGGAAATTTGAAAACATCCTGTGGTGCCTGGTGGGTTTCTTGGGGCACCGTGACCCGCAGTCTGCGAACCACAGTTCTAAGCCTTTGTGTAAGCCGTTTTCTGTGCTTGAACGTGTCTCCTCTCAATCCTGCTCCCTGCCGCTCATTCTCCAACTCTCTTTGTGGATGTGATGACTCCCTGAACCTTCAAGACTAAGCTTAGGAGGTGCTTCTGTGTGCTTCCTGAGCCCACTGTCCTTAATCCTTCCACTTTATCTTTTTGCACTGTAATTTTATCTTTACTTATTTCCTCCCAACTGGGCTTTAAGCTGCTCCATGGAAAAGGCATGTCATATTGCAGATGCTTTATAAATGTGGGAATGAATGACTAACTAACTCACTGGAGCTTGTTCAGAATGTGCTTGTCAACGAGAGGAAATCAAAATAACAGTTCCAAACAGACCAGACGGGTTGACAAGGGCAAGGCCCTTTTCATTTGTATGAAGATGTTTTTTTGTAAGAGTGACCTTAGGGACATGCCTTGTCTCTTGTTTCCCGTGACCTCCTCTGCTCCCTGGCTGCCTGCTTCAGACCTCCCCGGGTATGAGCACATGGCCTCATAAATTACAATACAAATCACAGTGGAGGTCATTTCGGCCCTTTTGCATATATTCATGTTGTGAGACCTTGCTCCGCGTACACATTTCTTTGGTTCAGAAACTGTACAGATAACTTGCTTCCAGTGTGTTTGTTCTTCCTTTAGAGGGCGATCTGTTTGGCTGCCTGACGGCTCGAACTCCCGGCCCGCTGTAGCATTATAGAAGATACAGTTGTGATGCAGCCGTTCAATGCAGAGACGATCGGGGCTTGGGGCCTGGGCACGGCTTTTATCACAGGGAGCAGGACCAGGGTTTAATGCCAGAACCGGAGGGAAAGGTCTCTCCAGGCCTCAGGCAGCAGATGGAGGTGCCTGCATCCTGGTCCAGTGTATTCCCGATGTCGGTTCCTGGAACCATGGTAACATCCCAGAGCCTTCTCATGTGGTGAACGAGAAGGAAGAAGGGCAGGCCTTTCCTGCACCAGGCTAAGTCACGCAGGTGGCTCTTCAGAGCTCCGTGGACATTGTATTTCTTCAGTTTTGCCTTATCCTCGTGATAGGAAGATGATAATGCTATAATCTGCCACAGACGTCTATTTTTACTACTAAACTAAATAACACGGTGCATGAACATTTACTAATAATAACAGTAATACTAATCCCAATGAAGTCCCGAGTCACTTCACTTAAGAACATCATGTCCCCGCCTGGAAGATTCCCTGCCTTATGTAGGCCTTTCCCGTTGGCTTTTATAAAATGCATTTTCCAAATAGCCCTGTAAGACAGAATAGTGTTCCCTGTTAATTGAGGCTCAGTGGTGTGAAATTACTTGCCCAAGGTCAGCACAGCTGGTCCCCCTTCTGTCTCCTCCACGTGCTGGCGCAGTCGCTGCCCCAGGAGACCTGCCTCCCTCACTTCCGCTGCGACTGTGTGGGCCGGAAGACTTCGGAAACACAGCCTGAGGCTTCAGGACTTGAGGTCTGCCGAGATGTTTCATGTGGAAGGACAAGGTCCGCGGAGGGGCCTGTGTAGACGCACCAGGTCTCCTCTCTGGTGACCCTTCTTTATTTCCAGGGAAGATCCGTTTCCATGCACCCTGATGCATCAGTGAGTGCACCGCTTGCAAGGTTATAGAAGCGATGAGCAGCGAAATATGCACTAGAGCCAATTTCAGGGAATGTGAACTAGTGAGAGGGAACTCTGGTCTCTTTGTCCTGCTCCCTGCGTGCCTGGAGACACAGGGAGGTGGCTGTGGGCCTCTGCAGCTCACTTGCCTCGTGTGGAGATGACAGTCCCTTCCCTGCCAACGCAACTCACGTGAAAGATCTAGCAATGCACAGATGCTCCGAATTGGTCCTCTAATGGCCCAGCAGCATAAAGGAGGATTATTTTTATCACAATGAAATGGCCTCATGGGGGGAGGGGCGTCTTTTTAGAGCCAACTTCCATGGTGTATGGGAGAAATGGCCTGACCAATGTAAGAAGATACATAATAAGAATTTTGCCAAGTCCTGATCTCACGCCTAGTGCAGGATGCTAAATACCTCCTCGGCATGATCTCACTTGCTTTTCCCAGCAGTACCACGAGGTACCTGCACCTAAGGACACATCCATTAACCAAGCGTCCCTCCATGCTGCTGTCCAAGTGCTGTTCAGTGCCCACTGCACGTGGAGTCCCCTGTTGGCCGACTTTTCAGATCTGTTTGGCCGTGTTGAGGCCACCAGTTGAATTGTGTGCTTAGCAGGAGTCACTTTAGTAATGTTACCAAAAGTGTTATGGTCTGTCTTCATCATATAATTAAATAATGTAATTATTACATAAAGCAGTGAGATATGAGGACAGGAAGAAGAACTTGTATTTAAAAAAGTGTATTATGTAGTTTGGAACAATGACCTAAAGGCCCATTGCTGTAAAAACAAAACAAAACAAAAAAACAGCGGTCAAGTTCAATGTAAGAAAGACAACTAAAAAATGGGTAAAAGATAAAACTACGACAGGGATTCCAATTAGTTCATAAATATCTTCTAAGTTTTGCCTAGATTTGAAAGATACTGAAGCTGAGAGTATTTGGCAGTTTTTTTGTGGTTTAAGCAAAAGAGGCATTATAGATTTCATAGTGGGCACATTGTTACAGAAATGGCCTTAGCTAATTGTCGAATGAACGCACATCTGTCCAATATAAATCAAAATGAGATCTCCCCAATGAAGCCCACCCTGATGATGCTGTAAGAGGGTCCCTGTGGAATTTTTCCTCCCATTCATTTTACAGACGAGGGCTCTGAAGGCCCCAGAGGACCCAGACTTCGGCAAGAATGAAGAGACGCAGGGATAATTATTTATATTGTTTTTTATCCTGTTGTCCGTTTCTGTCTTTAGAAGGTCGTGGGTCTGATTTTAGATAGCCCGTAAATGTAGACAGGTCCGAGATCTTCCTTATTGCAATCAGGTCGTAGTGTCTACAAACGACACTGATATTTTGAAGTCCCTGAATTTTTCAACCAGGATGAAGGAGAGCGTCCTCACTATACTCTTGGGAGTGGTGACCTTTCTTTGTATGGCATCTTCTCCTATGAAAGGAGAGACATGCTAAGCAACAACTTTCTTCCTCCCAAGCCAAAATCAATGTCATAGCAGAGATAAGCCATCAGATACTTGGAATTTGGCGCTGTTTGCATTTTCTCCTGGCTTCAGGACTGCAGCGTCTTCATCCGGCAGGTGCAGAGATTGAAGTGTCAGGAATAAGTGGGGAGCATGGAAGCCTTCCTCTCGGAGAGACTAATAACCATCCCGTCACCCAGTAAAACAACCCGGGTGTGTGTGCCTGTGCCTGGGTGCACCCCACTGGTTAATCACATTCCTTGCAGACAGGTATTGTGGTGGAATGCATCCTTCTCAGATCTGGAGAGAGAGGTCTCTTCTTTGAGCTCCGGATGTTGACAAATGGTGTATTATGGGATGTGGGCGTATTTCTGCTGAATGCCTGGCTTGATTAGTGTGGAGCTGCATACTCAGAGCCGGCTGGAGCCCCACCCAAACCTCCCTGAGCCGCTCAGTCAGGAAGCGCCTTCTCCCTCCCATTGTGGCTGTACTGGGAAGTGTGCTTTACATATGCAAATATAAGCCCAAGTGTTGCTTAATAATTATCAGCTGGAGATTCTGTTGATGCGCAACTGAAGTGACTCATCAGGAGAGAACCTGAGTTAACCATTCCTAGGCACACTCCACCCACCATTGGCTTCCGACCAACCTCTGAATACTGTGGTGATTGCGGACAAGGGTCTGTGATTCCCCCCATTTTTCTCTTATCCACTTTTGTGGAACCGCAGTCTGGCAGCTGAGTCTTCCCGGCGCTTGTTTAGAATCATGTGGGTATCTTCCCCGCCATCACCCCCTTTCTGTGTTGTGGGCTACAGAAGGCAGAGTAGATCCACCTGTGTTCTCTGTGGTGGGATTGCTGATGGCCCCTTGTGCTCCCTGCAGTAGCTCACCTGCCTAGGCAACTGACAGCATCCTTTTAAAGGACACAGGATGACTCTAAGGCAGGATACGCAGGATGTCCAGATGAAGATAGCAGGGACGCTCCTTTCTGCTTCTCCTCTTCTTTCTTCCCTGTGCACGCTTGCCCTCTGGGGGGCCTGATGGTGCTTTTGGGCTGCTGGGTTAGTTTCGTCTCTTCTAGCTGTGACTGGCAGAGAGACCATTAGGCGTCCAGAAATGGTATTTGGAGTCTCTTAGTATGCATCCGTCTGCAGGAAGTTCCTTACTTTCTTCATTCTTGTTGAAACTGGTCTGCTTATCTTTCTTGTACGTGTGTCCCTTGCTCGTCACTCGGAAATGCAACTTTTATTTTCTGGAAAGAGCTATTTAGAGGCAGAAGACATAGTGAAAACAGTTTTTGGGGAGGAGGTACTTCATTTTAACCTGCTCCTTTTACTGTTTTTTACAGTACATCTTGGCAAGTTCCTTAGTGTCAACAAGCGTCTGTTTCTTCTTTTTTTAAATGAGGATGACAAAAGCTACCTCCAACACTTGGGACTTAAATAAGATAATGTGAGACTCAACCAGAGTGGATGGTTAGTAAGGGAGCTATAATTAATGATCCTTATTTAGATCCGGTTCTATCAATGCACTATTCCTGTAATTGCTCGTACCTATTGATTCAGCCTTTCAAGGCATTTATTGAGTGCCTACTATGTGTTGGTTCTAGGCCTGGAGATACGGTGGTGGATGAGACAGAGCCACAAAAGACCCTAACCCATTATTGAACTTGTGTCCTGGGTGTGGACACATAGGCAGACAAGAAGGTGTGTGTGTGTGGCGGGGGACAGTGCTGTGACGTGTGCCATGGAGAAGAACAACCAGGGAGAAGTGAGAGAAACACTGGGGTGGGGGCGGGGGGTGGTCAGGGTGGGGTTGTTCAGGCTGGTTTACAGATTCTTCTCTGAGGAGTGGTGTTTAAGCAGACTCCCCAGTGAAGAGGGTGGAAGCCAACCGCAAGGGCAGAGGCCCTGAGGTGGGGGAGTTCTTGGCACGTTCGAGAATCATCTGCAGGGCCTGTGTGGCGGGCATAGCGGGACTGGAGGATCATGTTAAGGTCAGAAAGATAACTGAGGTCAAGGTTCTGTGGGACCGTGCTGTCCACTGTAAGGCATTCAGGGTTTGTTTTAAGTTTGATGGGGAGCCCTGTGACAGAGGGTTTGTGCAGGCTAGTGATGGGATCTGAGGACCAATCTTAAATGTCATCTGGCTGCTGAGTGGCAAGTAGACTGTCTGAAGCAGCGTGTGTCCGGTAAGGTGGCTCCTGAATGGGTCCAGGGGAGAAATGGCAGAACCCGGGCTGCAGCAGTGTTGGAAAGAATTGTTGGGGGAAATTTTGAAGGCGGAGCCAGCACTCAGACATATGCTCATGCAGCATTCGTGAGCATAAGAGAAAAAATTCAAGAATGAGCCCTATGTTTTTGGTTTGTGCTAGAGTGACGCTCTTTGCTGAAAGAGGGACCAGAAGGTTTTGGATGTAGGAATCGAGGGCTGTCCTTTGGATGTGGGGGCAGCAAGTGGCTCCTGAGTCCTCTCTTTCCATAATGTAGCGGGCACATGAAAATGTCCAGTGCTTACTGGTGCCATGTGAGACACAAGGGGAGCGAAGGTGATTCAGCATGGACCCTGCTTTCGCCGGCACAGTGTCTGCCCTGAATAGGTGTTGGGGGATGGGTAGGCAGAGTGCGAACCAGGATGCATCAACTGCCCCAAAACGTAGGAAGAGCCACTCCCTTAAATACATGTTGTAGGAGGTGGCAGGAAATCCCGTGACAGTGAGAGGAACGGAGTGGCCAGCTTAAACCGAGCAGGAGAGAGGAGGGTTCCTAGAAGGGACTGTCCAGGGAGATGGTAAAGAGTCAAAGGTAATTCACCAGGTGGCAATCCGTGCAAAGGAGATAGCACAGATACGTAATGCTTATCCCAGGGGCCGGTCATGCCACCCAGGAACCTAGCGCAGGGCCTGCCACGTGTAAGGGCTTTGGAAAGAGTGGTCAGTGAAGATCACTGGTTCTCCGGGGTACGATTCAGGATCAGAAGGTGGAGTCGTGAATGAAGTGCAGGAGGTTTCAGCAGCAATTCCAGAAAGTGCAGCAAGGCCTGGACTGGGGTTTTCTCTTCACAAAGCAGCTTCTTCATCCCCACCCTAACATGGCCTCTGAGGTCAGTCCCATGAGGTGGGCTAGTCTCAGGTGGGCCTCTGTCCTGAAGGGGGCTCTGCTCTTTGGGGCCAGGAACTGGGGTCTTGTACTGGAGGCCCCACTGTCAACCATCTCTTGCATCCTCTCTGTCTCTCTGTGCTCCCCACACGCCAGCAGATGCTTCCTCTCCATTTGCCCAGAGAAATCCTGGCTTTGCCTCAGTGGAGTCAAACTGTTAAAGGTCCTTAGTTTTATTGTTCTTGCTTTTATGTTACTGTTGGAAGCACCTTATAAAAGATTACCATCATCCCAGGAGTAGGACTTGGGAGAAAATAACCATCTGTCAATAGTAGAGACAGTAGGTTTTGCTTAATAGGCATTAGCACAATATTTTACCCAAACATCTGTCTTGCTCTTGGTAATGTCTTATCTTTGCCAAGTGCCCAACCTGAGAAAGCCTTATGTGTGTCAAGCTGAGCTCCTGATAAAAATCTTCTCCTCCTCTCTCCCTCCCAAATCTCTCCCGATGAAACTTTACTCTTCATTTCCACTTTCTCCCTAAGGGATAGTTTGGATTTGTCAGGAAAGAGTGAAAAAAGGAATGATGAGGGTTTTTTTTTCTTTATTTCAGTATGGATACTGGCGGGAATCAGACTATAACTTTAAGGCAGTCAAACTGATAAAGGAGGGTTGGAGACTTCATGAAGGAAGGACAAGAAGACAGAAAAGGAGGGCAGTCGTTTATAGGCAAGGGGATGCTCAGGCAGGCTTCTGGGTGTTGTCTCTTGTTTTTCATTTACACTTGAGCCGGGGGTGGTAACACTGGTGTCGGTGCCTTGGCAGTTTTGCAGGAAAGGGATGTTACTGAAGGAATCCACCACAGTGACAAAAACACTCACTTCCTCTTCTTCGTGAAACGTGTTAGCATGTTCCTTACAGCATCTACTCGTGCCTGTTTGTGAAACGTGTTAGAATATTCCTCACAGCATCTACTCACGTGCAAGGGGAGACGCTGCTTTCTCAAGCTCAACCGGTGGAGACCAACGCTGGAGAAAACGTGACTCAAGTTAATGAGCTAAATGGGGGCAGGAGGTGATCAGGGATGGTTGGAGTGTGAATCTATTGTGCTCTCACACACTGGTTGATTCTCCAGATTTGGAGGGAATGTCTCCTCACATTTTCTGGGGCGCATTGTATTGTCACGCACCAGTGGTTGTTATGAAGCAGCCTGGTGACCTAAGAGAAGAACCTGGCTCTGCTATCCAGTTGTTCAATTGTATAGGAAATAGAGCACCACGTCCATGATCCTCTGCCTTGTTGGGTGGCGATCTGAACGCCGCGGATCGGAGTCTCTCTGTCCGTGCTTACAGTCCATGGATATCTAACCTCAGTAGGATTGGCCAGCTTTAGAAGCAGAAAGACTCAGTTTCTCATGCTGTGAGACCAGTAGTTCAAAGACCAACGGTCTCAAACTTTCAGAACTTAGAATATTTGAACAAAAAAAAAAAACTTATTTGAAGCTTTGAAATCACTGAATCTCAAGTTTCAAAGGGCAAAACACTGACATCATGGCTCATTAGGGTACGTTTCAGTACTTATAGCCGAAATCCAACTCCGGATACAGCAAATGGTGCTAAAAATGTCTTCATTTTCTTGACTTAATGAAGCTCTTTAAGCCTAGGTTCTGGAAAATAATGTCACGGAGGAAAACAGTCAAATCGCATTTAGGCTGTGATGAGGAAACAAGTCTCGGCTTCTTTCCCAGGCCTTGTCGCTGCAGATTCTTTGTTTCAAAGCCCGTGAGGCGCTCTTTTCTCACCGTCGTTCAGTCTCGGCCAGAGATCGCCGAGGCCTTTGCTGGAACGCAAGTTGGCTTTGGGTGCCAAAGACAAAGATAACTAACTCCCAGAAAATCACTTTGGGGAGTTTGGGTGTGAAACATTCCCTGTGTACCCCTAACAAGTGAGCACCCCTTATGTGCCATGATTGCCACTTCCTCCCCACAGCAAAGCTGGGCCCACAGTCTGAAATGTAGGGAAATGGCCTGTGGACCTGTGTCTTCCTGGGACTTGGAAACTGCTCAGTAGTGGTGACACACATCAGCTTGTCATGTGGACATCCAGTAACCAAAATTAAAAAAAAAAAAAATTGATTGTGAAATGGGAGACTTTTAAGATCAAACTGAGTTTTCTAAAATGATTTTGGCTATGCTATTTGTTTCGTAATTTCAAAATGCATCAAAAGGAGCGTTGTACTGTCGCGCCTTTTGTGTTTAAAAATTATTTTAAGATTCTTACTTGGTGAACACAGCCTACTGTGGAATGTGAGGAATCGGAGAACTCATTGGATCGAGGGGACCTACCAGTCGTGAGAAAGGAGCCTGGAACCAGGGAGGCTGGAGGGCCTGGCAGCTGCAGTAGTGGGCCCTGCTTTGCAA
>CM052539.1:9008859-9093155 GCA_028533065.1 Trachops cirrhosus
CTTGGGCTAGCCTGCCAGAGGATGCGAGGCCAGGCCGAGAGACGCCCCATCATCTGAGCTGTCCTGTGAGAGCTCTCAGGGACATCCTAGAGCAGCCAGCCTCTGCCGACCCCCCAGCGGTCTGCAGGTGCTGAACAAGCCACACCCACCTCTTTGGCCAGAACCAGAACAGTCCAGCTGGCCCAGGCCAGATTGCCCACCTGCACTTTTAAGCCACTGCATTTGCGGGTGATTTGTTACACAGCCATGCTAACTGATACAGTGTGCTACTTTGAGAACAAGGTTTCTAAGAACCACACATGCCCTCTCCATGCTTTTGTTTCACCATGCCGTAGCCCTTCCTGAGATAGCCCATAGTTCCCCGGGCGGGGGAATGCCTCATTCTTCAGTCGGGCAGGCAGTGCCAACGGACACTCCTCCAGACTCCACTTTGCCAGCTGCTGAGGCTGAAAGTCAGATGCCCTGGCCTCAAGGAGCTTGCCCTCCAACCAAGGGGGTGGCATGTGAACTAGGGAGAGATAGAGACGTTGATTTCATGCACCGATAAAAGCAATGGCAAGAATCAGGTGGGAAGGTTGCTGTGCCTTACCTAAATTGACAAGGAGGGAAGTAGGACACTTAGCAACTCAACACTCACCTTTTACAACGAGGAAAGACAGGCCCAAACACAAGTCATGGAAGGATCGCTCGTGATTTCCACAGTAACCCCAAGAAGGCGCCAGGCCGTGTTTCCCAGAGCTGTACTGAAAGCTGGACAGAAAGACGCAGAAGACTTGAGGGATGCAAGCAGAGCACTCCTGGGATTAGAATTCAGGTGTGGGCTGGGGAAGCAGCCCCGGAACTGACCATGGCTCAGCCGAATGCCCTGGGAGGTCGGTTGGGCAGGTGTTGGAGGAGGTGTATGAGCCATAACACAGTTCAGAACTGCAGTCTTCTGCAGAGCGAGGCTGAGTTGCCTGAGGTGCTTCCTAAAAACCACCAGAGTCTGGAGGCTCCTCCCTGCACAGTGGTGGGGTCCAGGGAACCTCCTTTTAACAATGCCACGTGTGTGTCTCACGCACACAGCAGCTCAACAACGTCTAGAGTATATGGGCAGTTTCTTAGCCTGTCTGCAGCCAGAAGCCAGCCAGAGCAGCTTTTTAACCCTACGGAAAAGGACATGCTCTTTACATGAGTATCAGGAAAAAACAAATCCCTCTTTCCTTGAGAACACGACTTGGAAATGTTCTCTTTTATGCCCCACATTAAAAGCAGAGTGTGGGCTGGTGACATGGTCATCCAGATCAGGCCTCTAAAAGAAAGTTTTGTTTTTCTTTTGTTCTTCACTTCTAAAATGCTGACTTTCTTCTTTTGGTTAAATGACAGACTTCCTTCCATAGAGGGTGTTAAAAATAGCCTTGATTTAGCAGAAATCTGGGAAGCGATCCTCAGGAGCGGGCGCTGTGGAACCTGGAGTCCGATATGGAACCTGGGAGATGTGTGGGGTCTGGGGCTGTATCTCAACAGCCTGGTACCCTGCCTCAGGACCTGCAGCGTATGGTGGGTTTTAGAGGTAACAGCGCCCCCTTCTGGGACGAGAGGATTTTCAAGTAGAGCTTGGAGAACCTGAGCTGAGATGTCTCTGGGGAAGAATCCGTGCTTTATTTATCCAGTCTCCTCCCCGCAGACACCCCACCCCGCCCCCACTTCACCTGCAGTCTCATTTGGGCTCAGCTACTCTCTGGGGCATTTGTGTCGTCCTCCCAGGCTCAAGGCCTGTGAGTGTTTCCGAGGTCACTGTGCCAGGGAGTTCTCAGTCTGGGATTTCTACTCACTCTTATGCACACCCACAGAATTTCTTTCTTCCTGCAGAAAATCAGAGTATCCTTTGACAGTGGTGTCCAGTTGTAGCAAGTGAAGCCTTCTATTTTCCTTTTCCCAAAACAGCGTTACAGCTAGCTGACGAAATGGAATTTTCTGTTTGCCTGTCTGTGTGTGTTTTGCTAGGTGTATCAGAATGTGATCTGCACCTTGATCAGTGACCACGACACCTGCCTTCCTTGGTACCAGCCCTCCAGATCTATCTGGACCAGATCTATCCTGGACTCTTTACTGCAGATTGTAGGCCTCATTTCCTGCACATCACCTCCCGTCCTAGTGAACCGCCCATGGCCTGGTGACCGGGGAGGGCCCCTCTGGGTAGACAGCATATGAAATTCTGTAATGGTCAGCACTAGACTGTCGAGCCAGTGTGCCTGGGTTCAAATCCCGAGTTTGCCACTTACCGGCTGTGGGACCTGGGCCAGGTGGGTGATTTAGCTGGCCGGGGCCCTCCGTTTCCTCATGTGTTACAGTGAGGTTGCTAAGGACGGTATCTAACACTCAGGGTTCGTGTGAGGCTCAGATGAGTCACTGTGTGTTTGGAACAGCAGTCAGCGACAGTTACTCTGTACGTTCGCCATTGCTCTCGCTGCTTAGCATTGCCCGTATTCCCTCAAGTCTCATCCTGGACCCCGTTGCCTTGGGAAGTGGAGCCTCAGATCACAGAAAAATCTGTAGGGGTTGGAGTTACCTAAAGACAGTGAGGAGAGCAAACTTTTGGTCTCATTTAATTCCACTGAATGACCCTGATTTCTGGGGTTCAAGAAGTCACTAGTATTGACCCAGATCTACTCCTTCTTCATTAGGGTGCACGGTGTCAGTCACAGCACACCTGGGGCCTGTGCACCCCATTCCTAAATCAGGTGTTGCAGCCACACCCCAGTTTTTCATTCTGCAGTGGTTTTTCTAAGTAATCTAGGGTTTGCTTTCCCATGGCTCGGGTTGTGGGACCTCCGGGGTATCCATCAATAACTATTTACAATTAAGGGGAATATGCAGGAATTAAAAGCCACATGCTGCCTTCCAGAGCTGGGGATTTTCATCAGCTCTTCTGAATTATTCACACTCCCCGCTCCCTTTGTCAATGTCGATGATAAAGCGTTGGTGGCATCCCGAGGCCCAGGACCCAACACAAGCATGTCTGTTTTCTTTTTAAAGCTCCAGTAAACATTTAAAAAGTTGACAATGGCGCCCCTGTGGGCACTTCCGTGAGTGATGATGTTGGAGAACGTGCTAAAACGCACTACTTTCCGAAGTTGTTAACCAGCTGCTGTGTAGGAGGTCCTGAGGTCAAAGAGGCTGGTGGGAGTGAGGGTTGCACACGATACTCTTGTTTCCTGACCTCCAGGCTGGTCAGAGCCATCTGTATGAGCACGCACACGTGCCACTGGAGCCTCTAACTCTCCAGGGCACGGCCCATCTGTGAAGTCTGCCTCGGGAAATCGTGGGATGGGAGGCTGCTGGGCAGACTGAGCCCAGGGGATCAACTGCCAGGCCCTCTCTCTGGGTTCTTCAGTCTATGGTTGTGGTGTGGAATGAGTGCTGGCTGAGCCCAGACTTCCAGTCCAGCTCCAACATTCCGGAAAAGACAACCCTGGCTTTCTTTTCTCCCTTCCCTGTTGAAATGAATTTATTTGTTCAACGAATATACACAGCGTGCCCGTCACATGCCAGCGACTCTTCTAGGCCCTCAGAATACAGCAGTGAAACCAAACCAGACCTCTGCTCCCTGGAGCTTACCTTTTCCTAGACGTCCAGGACGAACAACCCGGCGGGGATGGATCTGCTGCCCGTTGAGGTCTCGCTGCATCAGGTGGCCCCAGAGAAGCCACTCGTAATGGTGTAAAAGAAGGAGCACCGGACCCAAAGTCCAGAGACCTGTGTGAAATGTCCAGGACTCGCCAGCAACAGGGGCGGCTTTGGGTCCTGGAGTCACACCACACAGGGGCCAATCTCAGCTCTACTGTTTGCTGAGACCTTGACCAAAGAACTTCTCACCACCTGTTTTTGTTGTTTCCTCTTAGGGTAAGGATAGGAGGTGCTGCAGATAAAGCAATTAGCCCAGGGCCTGGGGCGTGCTGCCCACACCAGGCCGTCAGTTCATTCATGTGATCTGCACCCTTAGCGAACTTAGGCGAGTCATTCTATTCGGACCTTAGCTGTGCCCTTCTATAAAACCAAGTGCTTGTGTCAGCTCTGTGTGGGTGTGTGTTTCTGGTGCAGTTTAAATGGTATTAGAACTCAGGTGATTATCTGTCCTCCACAGAGTCTGGCTGACTGAAATGTGGCTGTATGAGATCATCTTTCTTCTATAGGTACCTATGTGGATATGTGTCATACGTGTAACATAAGTGTGTGTGCGTGTACATAAGCTTGTGTGTATGCATATGCATCATTGGTGTGAGTGAGTGAATGAATGAGTGAATGAATGGGCATCAGCCTTTAAATCTCTTGAGCTTTCTGCATCCGTCATTGCAATCTTTTAGCCAGTATTCCAGCCCTTGCCGGAGACATGCTGCTTTTTCAAATATGTGGGTGTACTTCAAGGTCAGAAAAATGAACTCCCTCCCCTTTCACTACAAAGATTCTATCAGTCCCGCTGCAGTCCAGGGAGATTTTACTTAATTTCCTCTTTTGTGTGTGTCTGTTTTATTTTCGTTTATTTGAGAGTTGTCTCTCCCTCCCTCCTGGATCTACCCATCAACCTGCGTACCACTTACTAATTTCCTTGGGCAGAAACATTTTCTTGCGACTGGTCCCCAGCATCTGCATGCCATTTGTGAGACTCGGGACCCTGGCCGTGTTAACAGTGTGCAGTTGGGACCAGAAAGTGCTTGACTCGCTCTGTGCTCAATAACACTCTGATTTCACAAAGGTTAGCCCATTTAACACACAAAGGAACCTCAGCCAAAATTTAGACATGGGTAGCTTTTCCTATTATCTTGGAATTAGTCTTGATTACCCTTAAATTATTGCGGATTGACCACCATGCAAAGTGGTTTCCCCTTTCATTAATCTTACTAACTGGCTGCATTCATTACAAATCTGTTTTCCTCACCAGCCCGTGCCTTTTTTTCCTGCAGAAAGGCTCTTCTCTGGCAATGTCTTCTTTTTTTTTCTTTTTACAAACCTTACTTCTATGCGAGCATTTGGTCAATGGTCCCACCAGCGCGCATCCTGACGGCGTGCTTCTGCCTGAGTCTCGCCGGCAAAGCCATCCGGATGCAGCGTTTACACCCTCGGGGATGCTCGGGTATTGGGCACTGCTTCTGGCAAGAGCCGTGGTCAGGGTGATATAGCACGTCTGACTCGGGCGTGTAAAGGTGATACAAAAAGAGGACGGTGCGTGTGTTTCCTCCTTACAGAACGACGTCCGTGCGTCAGCGCACACGCTGAAGACTGGTAAAGAAAAGTAGGAGGAGACAGGAATCACACATCTCCTGCTACGCAGAGATCATCCTCGCTGCATTCGTTACTTCTGATTTGTTTTTCTCTGCATTTTCAAAGACACACGTCTTCCTTCTCAGGGCAATTCCAATTCCTGCTTTTCATTTCACTTGACATGGTTGAGCTTCAGAACTGTCCCTTCCAAGGGATGGGTCATGTTCCATCCAGTGACATACCATCATTGTTTTGTTAAGACAGTCTCCTATTTTTGGCCAGTTAGGATGTTTCTGATTTCTTGAAGATTTAATTAAGACTCAGCTCCATTTTTTATAACATGAATTAACAATTGTTATTTTTGGGTCAGAGGTTTTCAATTTTCTTAAGATTCTCGATCATTGTCAGCTTTCTTCTTAGAAGGAGTGTTGCCACTTCATAGCACAGCCAATGAAGGCAGAGAGAGCCCTGGTGGAGGACAGTGTTACGCTGTCGTTGATACTGAAACTCTGCCCGTGACTTTGATTTCCCTTTCACGGCCTGGTTTTGCTTGAAAAGAAAGGATAGTGGCTTCTAAAAAAGGTGCTTGAACCTCATGACCTGCCCACCACAGGTCCCTTTCCTGGGCCTCAGGGCTCCAGCCCGTGAGGTGAAGGACCCGGATGAGGACACGTGCACTGTGGTTCATCCACGGGTGTGGGTGGCTGGCTATCACAGTCGGACAGGGCTTTTTTTTTTTTAAGATTTTACTTACTTATTTTTAGAGAGGGGGAGGGGAGGAAGGAAGAGAGGGAGGGAAACATCAGCGTGAGAGAGATACACTGATCAGTTGCCTCTCTCATGCCCCACGCTGGGGGCCTGGCCCACAACCCAGGCGTGTGCCCTGACTGGGAATCAAACCAGCGACCTTTAGGTTCGCAGGCCGACGCTCAATCCACTGAGCCACAGCAGCCGGGGCTACAGTTGGACAGTTGACCAAAGACATCTGTCCTGGTGAGGTCAAAGGAAGAAAGGCTGGCCACCGAGTAGAATAATGACTTTCGTTTCATGGGGGAAAACCGCGTTGCCCTTACTCCAGTTCACCTTACCAAGAGGAAGTGAGCGCAGACCGCCCTGTGAGAGGCGCAGGGTGCCCGCGGGCAGTGGGGGTG
Organism: Trachops cirrhosus; assembly: GCA_028533065.1. Taxonomy (NCBI): domain Eukaryota; kingdom Metazoa; phylum Chordata; class Mammalia; order Chiroptera; family Phyllostomidae; genus Trachops; species Trachops cirrhosus. The sequence goes on from CM052539.1 coordinate 9,015,252, forward strand.
AGAAGACTCACCCCCACCTGAACCCGTATCTCTCTCCTTCCTCACCCTTTTCCAGACTGAGCCTTCCAACCCTGTCAGAGGGGGCTGCAAAGTCCCAGCTTTAGGGAAGTTCATTCCCTGGGCTGGAGTCAGCCTGTCTTTATGGGATTAATCTCACTGGTAAAACTGTTTAGTTCACCTAAACCCTCAGAACATTTGGGCTCTATGATACCAGTCGGAACTGCTCGGGGGTTTACGGTGCGAAGCCAATTCCTGCTCTGCTCTCGGCAGTGGCAGCGTGGGTAACATGTAGGAAACCTCTTTAAACACCAGGGAAACACCACCCTTGTCGTCTCTGTCAGAACCTTCAGGACTCCTTAATAGTTTAAAGGATGCTCAACAAATGTCACCACTCAGGGCATTAAGCTGCAAGATCACTCCGCAGAAAGGCATCAGGAAGTACCTGCACAGGTGGGACTCCTGTGGGTGGCACGGGAAACGTCACAAAGAAGTAACAATGAAAGCCTCCTGAGAAGATACCCGAGCCCAGCTGCCACGTGGCAGCGTCTCTCCAAATGGGATCGAACTCCGGCTGCCCCAGATCGGTCTCATCAGCCGTGTAATAGCCCATCAGCGGAACAGGAAGAGAGTCACTTTGCGTGTGATGGAACGCTTGACGTCGTAGCCTCGTCGCAGCCCCCACCACCTTCAGCTGCGTTCATTTTTGTTCCTGCCTCCCCTCGAGCAGGAACCTCACACGCACCCGTCGTCAAGGAGCCCGGGGCATGGTGCCCAGGCTTCACAGTCAAAAGCTAAGTCGGTTTTTGTTTGGCTCTGATGGAACAGACTGACAGCTGTCAGAGGGGAGGGCGTTGGGGGCTGCATGGAAGAAGGCGAAGGGGTCTTTAAAAGCATCTGTACATAATACGGAGACATAGACAACAGAGTGGTGACACCTGAAGGGAAGCCGGGGTGAGGGTAGGTGGAGGCGGACAAAGGGGGGGTAATGGAGACGGAAAGAGACTTCGCTTCCGGCGAAGAGCGCACGATGCAGTGTGCAGGTGTTCAGTAGACTTGTACACTTGAAACCTGTATGGTTTTGTCACCCCAGTAAATTCATTTTTAAAAAGAAGCCGAGTCAGTGTGTGATCTCTGTGGGCTTTCTCTGTCTTACCTGTTGAAACACGGGTGCTGTCACGCACCTGCAGAGACCGTGGAGTGAAGATGGCAGGGCCACCATCTGTCGTCTCTGGAGGCAGGTGGCCTGGGTGCACATTTTACCTCCACCTTTTACAGGGGCGGCCAAAAGGAAGTTTACCATCTAGCACAAATAAATAGTGCAATGTTAATAAATAATAACAGAAGAGTAAACTGTTTCGCATACTCACAACCGTGCCCGCCCTGTATTAGCAGAGTGGCATCGGGCATCGTCTTTACAGAGTTTCCGCATCAGTAAAGTTGCTCATGCACAGGGTTGTTATGGTGATTAAGTAGGCAAATGTGTGCAAAGGGCTTGGAGGAGAAGTGGGATGCAGCAGGCACTGTGAGCTCATTGGCCGACATCACCCCCACAGCCACGCCCTTCCACGGCTGCTTCAGGGTTGAGGACCAATCCCTTGATACGGCTTGGTGTAGGGTGGGCCTTCATGCATGGTCCTTCCTGTTATCATGTTTACATTCTATACTCCCAGCACATTGCCAGCTTATGGCGGTTTGCTGAATGGAGTGCGCTCGTTCCTCTAGTTTATCCTCTAATCGGTTAGGTAGATGCTGGAATTGTTATTTTATTACTGTAGTGACACATTCTAGGTCTTTAGGTCGAAAATATTTATGAAAACCAGGGCTGGAAATGAGCCTAGCCCAGGACTTTTTGAATTGCCGAGTTGTCAAAGCTAGCTGAAGCCTAGGTAAATGAGCATCACACACTTTGCCTTTACTCTCTCTCTCTCTCTCTCTCTGCTTTGTTCTGTCCACATGAAAAGCGGGATAGAGAGATTGTCAAATGCCCAGTTAGGTTTTGGTGGGAAACGCACAAGTCGTTTCTAGAATCCCCATCTTGCGGTAGGTGTCCTCCTGTTCAACGTGGCACATGTGCCGTGTGGTGCTCACTGAGACCCACAAGGCACTTGTCTGGCTGCACTGCCTCCCTGTGGCAGATGGGACGCCCCGGGCAGCAGGGGCAGCACCTGCCTTGGCTACGGTTCGTGTGGCCAGTGGCTCTCCACAGGTGGCTCTGGGACCAGCAGCAGCAGCACTAGGGAACTTGTTAGATATTCGAATTCTTGGACCCCACCCCAGACCTACTGAATCAGAATTTCTGGGAACAGGGCCCAGCGGCCTGTGCTTTCATAAACCCTCCAGGTAAGTAACTCCGGTGCTCGGGAAGGTTGGAGAGCCACTGGGTTAGGCGGAGCCGGTCAGGCAGGTAATGCCTTCTGCAAGGTCAGCCTAAGGCCTCCTGTACCTGCTCTTTTTCCTCCCCAGGCAAATACGTACCTGTGACCATACAATCAGAGCGGTAAATTGAAGCTAATTAGCAACTAAGTAACTGCGAGCACTTGTCACCAGGGTGGTTGCTAGTAATTAGCACTAATGACTCTAGAGAGGAAAACAGTTGTGGTTCAAAGACATCCCCACCGTTTGTATTCACTCTGAGTTGTTTCAACATTTTCCTGCCTGTTTCTGTCTGTTGTGTGCAAACAGCGTTGCGGTTGGATCGCTGCTCCTCTGGAGACAAGATCACCTGAAGTCATAATACACGGGGGTGTTTTGTGATGCCTGCCAGCAAGAGCTGATTCGGGGTGGGGGGACGAGGTGGTGAGTCAACCTTTTGGACGCATCTGCCTGATTCCTGGAGCGACGTCAAGGGTTTACCTTGTAAGTTTCTCCGGGCAGCAGAAAGTGATTTATCGCGTAACAGAAATTGTTGGATGAGCTCCCCAGATGACAGTTCTCTCTGAATTTGGAGAGACCAGAATCAAAGAGAAAGAAGGGAAACCAAGGAAGGATCATTTTTCCTACAGAAAGTCAAGTATGGTCACGTCAGTGTTGAGTTACCCAACGTCGATTTTAGAAAACTCTCTTGAGACATGGTCCAGTGTAGACCTAACAGGTCCTTCCCATCCCCTTGTCCGTGGATGCAGTGTGTGCTGGAAGAGGCGAAAGGCTCCTTTGGCTCCCAGGATGCTCCTTCAAGTTGGCAACAGCTGTATCTTATTCCCTCCAAGACCCCGTCCCTACCACACTGCCCCCCCGAAGGACTGAGTCTCCAAAAGGTCCTCAGGTGGTGGCCTCGAGTTGAGCGGAGCGGCATCAGACGGTGTCTGAGTTTGGCTGCGTGGACTCCCTTGTTCTGTGCAGACACCGCGCGCGCTCCACCGTGATCAAAGCCCATCACGGTGACTGTTTCTGAGGCTGGCATCTGCTCCGTTGTGTGGGGTCGTGTTAATTAGGAGAGGGAGCCAGTTATCAAAGGGACGCCTGGCTGTTCCAGCTCTGTCTCCTTTCTCCCCTCAACCCAGAGGTATGCAATTAAAGAAGTTTATTAAAAACTTGGGGAGGCGGGGGAAACTGGGTATTTACCAGTTCACCTCTTTCAGGAGACGGCAGCTGTGGAGAACCACCGGCTGCTCGGTGGGGTTAGTCTGGGACGGCCCCCAGGGCGCTGTGACGCCTGCACCCTTTCGGGCAGGCGGGCTGCGGTTCCTGAACGTCCGCAGAGGACAGAAGGGTGGTCCTGCACGGGACGCCGTGCTTGCTGCACGTTTTCTTTTCTTTCATGAATGCATTGGGATAAAATACACACAGCAGACTTTACCACTGTAGCCATTTTGAAGTGCACAGTTCAGTGGCGTGAAGCCCATTCACACGGTGGCACAGCCGTCACCACCGTCCATCTTCGGAACTTCCTCGTCTCCCTGAACTGAAATGCTGGGCCTGTTAACCCCGCATTCCTCCTTCCCCCGCCCTGGCACCCGCTCTGTGAATCTGACCACTCCCAGCGCCTCCTGTACATGGAATCAGTATCCGTCCTTCTGTGTCTGGGTTATTACGTGGAGCACAGTGCCTTCGGGGTTTGTCCATGTCCTGGCAGGAGACAGTTGCATTCCTCGGGGCACGGTTCCCCCGGGCGCATGCCGAAAGACCATCAGCATCCTCAGCCGTGCATTCCAGGCTTGTCCATAGGGTCAGCCGGCAGCCCCTGGTGCCCACGCAGACCCTGTGTCTCGCCCCTCCTAAACTAGCTGCGGTTTACTAAACCAAACGGCTCACAGCTCTCAGGTCCCAGAGCTCGTCCCTGCGCCCGGGACGTCCATTTCAGTGGCCCATGCTTCCAACCTGCCTTGGTGTCACCATGGCTGGGGACACACACGCCTTTGTGTTGACAGGGACCGTGGCACCTGGCACTGTCATCATCATGGGTCCCCTTATCTCTTTCTGACCCCTCACTCTCCGGCCCTTCAGCCTGAGAAGAGAGATTCCTGCTTGTGCCTCTCCCGAATACCTGGTCTGTGCTCAGACACGTCACTCTGAGCAGCTTGCTAGACGGAGACCAGAAACCCGGCAATTCTACTAGGATTTTTAGTAAAGAAGGCGATCCCCTCGGGGCCCGCACAGACTCTGCCTCTAGCTCTGTTCCTGTGTCAGCTCCTCCCAGTGGGCCTTTGCAGGTTGGGCCCAGCGCAGGCAGCGAGGAGCAGCGGCCTCTGCAGGGCACACCAGCAGTGGAGGGCTCACGGGCTACCGCCCGCTCCAGGGGGTCTTGATCTCTGGCCCCAGGAGCTGCGTGGCTTCTGTGCCTGATCCAGACTTGTCATTTATTGCTGGATTTAAATGGAAAATGGCTCCAGGAGCAGCAGCTGCCTCCCCAGCCCTGAGTCGGAAGACTGTGTCTCTCTGTGATTGAAAACCATGCATACAGATTTTGTCCAGCACATACGTTTAAGGCATCCTGTGAGGCGAATGGCATGCGGTGAGCCCTCTCACACTGCTCAGGGAAGTCTGATCTCTGAGCGAGGCAGGCAGGTGCAGCCCGGGAGGGTGCACTGTGGTGACTCTTCTCAGCAAGGACAGTTGGTAATTGCACGGCAAAGGGCAGCAGTCCCCAACCTTTTGGGCACCCGGGACTGGTTTCGTGGAAGACAATTTTTTCGCGGACGGAGTGGTGGGGGATGGTTTCGGGATGATTGAAGTGCATTACAGTGAAACTCGCCGCCTGCTGTGCAGCCCGGTTCCCAACAGGCCCGGACTGGTACTGGTCTGCACACGAGGTGGGGGACTCCGGGCACAGGAGATGCTGCTGCCTTGACCCGTGCGTTCAGCCCTTGCTGCGCTTCAGGGCCCTGGTGTCTGGGAGCCCAGGGCAGCCCCAGGCAAGGAGGATGGCGTGTCAGTAGCGTCCATTGAGGCGTGGCCGGTGCCTGGCAGAGCAGCGTGCAGGTGGCTCTGGGAGCAAAGCTGTCAGATCCATTATCTGTGAGTAAGTAAGGGCAGAGAAGGGAAATTGGTTCCAAATGCCTGGAACCAAGAGCCAATGCCTGAAAATGACACAATCTCAACATGACAAGGAGTCCTGAAGGCCTGGGATACCCACTCACCTCCCCGAAGTCATCCGCCAGCCTGGGCACACAGCCCCAGTGACAGGGAGCTCACTGCCTGTCACTGCAGCCCACTGTGGCTCCAGGGAGCTCCAGCTTTTGAAAGTTCTTCATATTCACCCCCAGATAACTTCTCCCCTTGTTCCAGGTTTTATTCCTCACCGTGCAGAATAAATCCCTCTTCCCAGCATCGCCCTTCGGTCGTCTGGGGAATGTCTGATGGACCTGGTGAGCCTTTTCTTCTTCCAGGAAAACCATCCGCAGTTCCCGCAGTCCTCCTCAGGGTGGGATGACAGGTGAACGGGGGTGGGATTAGTAAAGCCCACCGGGATCCTCCCGTCTCTGCTCTGACAGTGGTATTAGCAACAGCTCCAGAGCGAAGCCGGCAATGCCTCGGAACACCTGACAGCCCCGAGCTTTGGCTCAGCCCGGCGTCTGGGTGGGCCACCGGCTTCCTGGCAGCTGCTTGCTCCCTTCACCGTAGCCCTGCCCAAAGCCCAGGGCTCCTGTTGCATTGCAGGACACAGGAGACGACACGGTCAGGCTTTCCAAGCTGTGTGCCTGGTCAGTCCTACAGGACTGACAGACGAAGGCTCCTTAGGAATACTCTGCGTTCTGAGCACTTTAAACTGTTAAGACTGAGCTGTTAGAAATGGAGCGGCCCCATCGGCTGCTGGCAGTCGGCCATTCATTGCCTCCTCACACCTGACACCTTTGGCCAAGGCTTGGCTTCTCACCTGGGGCAGCCACCTGAGTTCTGTCTTTGCATCCACACCGGGCTAGATGGCAACATTTGGGTAAGGCGGTGCGTGCCTGCAAGGGTGATTAACTGTGCCTCTGAATGCCATCGGTCGTTTCGGGAATTGCAGCGCCCGCAGGAGGCGTGGCGTTATTGTTCGATGTGGGTACCTATCTGGCGGCACATGAGATGCTAACGCTCCACATGGAGTATTCCGTTCTGTAGTCGCGGCAACCCTGGGGGGGCGCGTGTTACGCATCTTGCACAGATGTGGAAACTAAAGCTCGGAGAGAGAGTTTCGCCATCCCCGTCTGACATGGCTCGGCGACGCGCAGAACCGGGTCAGGCCCCCTCTGTTGGACTCTGATATCGGAATTCTCAGTCACTGTTGTTTTTTCCCACGTACCGTAAAATCCACCCATTTGTTGTGTATGGTTCAGTGGCTTTTAGTATATTCACGGAGTTGTGACCTTCACCAGAATATAATTTAGAACTTTATCAACACTCCATGAAGAAACCTGTGCCCCTTAGCTGTCTCTCTCTCCATGCCTCCCTTCTTCCAGCCCTCAGTGACCGCTAAGCTGCATTCTGTCTCTGTGAATTTGCCCATTCTGAACATTTCGTATACATGGAATTATGCGATACATTGCGTTATCCGTGACTGGCTGACTGGCTGGTTGGACTCCACATGTTCTCAAGGTTCTTCCATGTTCTAGCATGTTCCAGCGTGCCGTTCCTCCTTGTGGCGGCATAGCGTCCCCCTGTGGGGACGTGCTGCACGTTATCCACTCCTCTGTCAGCTGGTGGACATTTAGGCTGTCGGCGCCTTCTGACGACTGTGAACAATGCTACTGTGGACATGGACGTGTGTTTCACTTCCCTGGGTATACCCCTAGGAGTGGAATGTCTGGGTCACGTCGTAACTCCATGTGCAGCATTTTGCGGAACGGCCAAACCCTTTTCCAGAGCGGCTGCACCGTTTCGTAGTGGCGGCACTCACACTCGAGTGCTCCTCAGAGCGCAGGAATCCTGGCTTAGGTGCTCTGGCTGTGCCCTCCCCACCTCGTTATTCTGGCTCAGTAACTCACCTGGTGAATGTTTTATTCCGTTGCACAAAGCCGCCTGGCTGTCAAGTTTCTGAAACATACTTGATTGGGCTCTCAGCTTTGGGACTTAGCACCTCTGTAACCCTGGGGTTACCAACTATTCTTTTTCTATCAGCAAAACCAGTTGATTCAGTGAGAACCAGCAAGTTGAAGGCGTCCGTGAGATACAGAACATAAAGGCCTGGCACAGGGCCTAGAGCATTGCAGGAAAGCCTTCCTTCACTCAGCATTTGTACTTGAGCTCCTACGGTGCGCCGACATTGCACGTAGCAGGGGCCGAAGTGGTTGGCCATGAACAACACAGACCTACGTCCACGCCTGCCTGTCTCTTCACCATCACGTCTGCACACCTCCCTCTCCCTGGCTCACTCTAGGAAGATGGGCATTCCGTGTCTCCCGAGTGACTCGGTCTCCCTCCCACCCCGGGGCCCTTACACATGTTCTTCCCCTGTACTAGCACGCACTTCCCCGTGTTCCCAGGCCAACCTCTCCACCTTCTGGGCTGATCTGCATGTTCTTCCCACCTCAGCCCTGCCCCCCCTGCTTCAGGAGACTCACCTGTTCAGATCTTTTCTCCGATTTTATACCTACACAACCTCACGCCTTTCCCCTTCATCCACCTTCTGGGCTGTCGTTTTGCATTTATTTGCACATGCGTGATTCTCTGATTAATGTTCATAGCCCTGCTCTGGACCACGAGCTCCAGGAGGGCAGGGCCTGGGCTGCCCCTGCTCATCAACACATCCCCTGTGCCTGGCGCACAGTAGGAGGCACTCGGTAAATGTGTGACGATGGAACGAATATCGTTTCTTTGCCCGTAATTACAACTGGGGGAAGCCACTTGCTTGGAGCTGAAGGCAGGCCTGCTCCACACCACGCCCGGGTGAGTGAGTCGTCATTGTTCAAACCACCCGCCATGTTGTCCCAACCTCCGTGTTCATGTGCTGACGGACAGCTGGGTATTAGGGAGGTGGAGATTCAGAAAGACTTTGATTAGGTTCCACTTACAGTTGAGATCATATGGTGTTTGTCTTTCATTGCCTGGCATATTTCACGTAGTATGATGCTCTCCAGTTCCATCCATGCTGTCGTGAAGGGTAGCAACTCCTTTCTTTCTACTGCCTAGTATTCTATGGTGTAAGTGTACCATAGTTTTTGGACCATGGACAAAGCCAAAGAGGGGAAGGAGTGAGGGTGGGGCGGGGGAAAGTGGTGGCAGGAAAATGGAGACAGCTGTACTTGAACAACAATAAAAAATTTAAAAAATAAATAAGAAAGACTTTGAGCACTTCCTACAAGTTCTAGGAAAGAAACCCAGAGTGTGTGAGATCAGAAGCGAAGGCTGCCAGGGCAATTTCAGGAAACCAGCCCATCTCCTACTTCATAATGAAGTTAATTAACCCTCCCTGTAACCCAGCCTCCTCCCACCTGAGACTGTGGTCAGCTTCTAATCTTCCCAGGCCCAGGCATCCAGATGCCTGCCCCCCGGGGCATGGGCCACCTCCCCTACTCTCTCCCCAAGTCAGCATCTTCTGTTTCCAGCTCCTATTCTTGGGAGGAGTCTCTCCCGAGGCTCTCTGCTGCTCCCTGCCTTTGAAGTATAAGTAATAAACTTTTACAGATGGCGACAAGAAAAGCCTCATTAGCTCCCTCCCTGATGTGGAGGAGTGGCTCTAGTCCACTTACCTTCAGAGTCTGGCTCTTTAATGTATCATTTTCAATCCTGCACTCTCAAATATAGCCTCGGGGCTTCTTTGAAGTGTCACAGCCTCACCCCCCATTCCTCTGCACTCTCTGGGTTCCTCCTATGTCCCTGGCTTGTCTGGCAGTGGAGGATCCTGGGCTGGGCCAGAGGCCTTCCATGGGCTCCCCCGGAAGCCTCCATCTTTGCCCTGGTCCAGCAGGCTGTCCTGCCCCCTCCACTGAGCTCCCACCTGTGCTGGATGCAGGTGTTCCTCCTCCGTTCCTCCTGGGGGTGACAACGCTTGCTTTCTTTTACCTGTGAATTTCCATTGAGCCACTGCTTGGATCAGCTTCTATGTTAGCAAGTGCTGAAGCAATAATTATAACAGTAATAACATTAGTAATTATAATGCATTCTATCTATTGCTACTGCCAGCCGTTAGACTAATGGCTTCACGCATGTTGCCTATTTAATCTCCCAACATCATGGAAGGAAAGGTGCTTTTATTATCCCCGTTTTGTGGATGAGGACACCGAGACTGACAGAGGTGCTGTGGCTTGCCCACAGTTGCACAGCAAGGGAGAGTCCGTAGCTAGAATCGGTCGGGGTGGTGCACTTAGCCACCGTATAAACCACGAAGCCTAGAGACTTATCTTTAACAAAAACACACCAGAAGTTTTCTACCCAAATGTTATCCTGTGGGAGATTCTGCACTTTAACGATGTTTTCCCTTGCTTTAATTGTCAATATCGTGGGCCTCAAAGTCTGTTTGTACCTATAATTGGACAGCTAAGATTCAGGGCTTTGGGAAGTGGAGATGGAAGTAAGTGCCTCGCTAATTCCTTTGCTGCCTAAAGATGCTTCAAAGCTTAAATTTAATGGTCTTCAGAGAGACACATCTCTTACTTAGCACCAACCCGTTGACAAAGCTGTGTGCTAAGTACCAGGGGCTGGCTGGAAGGCGAGGGAGACCTGCTTTCTACTTTGAGAAGCCGGTGTTTAGAAGAAGAGAGAAACCTATCACCAGACTAACATACTATCTTACGTATACGGATTATATATGTATTTTAATGTATATGTGGTATACGTATGATACAAAAGTGTGCATTACATGTTTATAAAGCTATTGTCGGCAATAAGCTCATTGGTATTTATAAACTAACCAATGCTCAGCTGTGGTGTCTAGGCTGAGGAGCTTAAAAAGCAACTTTCACGTGGGCGTTTACCCTGCACCTGCATCCGACAGGGTGCGCATAGCCAGACTCCTCTGCCATGGCACGTGAGCACCTGGAGCGACCCCCTTTGCAAACAGAAGGCGGCTCGTGACCTCCACCCAATCCGAGGATAGAGCGCCCTTGTTAGCCAGTGGGTTAGGAGAGCATATTAGTTACGTCACGGGAATGGACACCCTGCTATTCGTTGGCTCTCTACCGCCGTGCAAAGCTGGACCAAGGAACCAGGCTCCCTGGTTAAAACGAAGGCTCCTGAGTCCAATCGTGTGGACGTGAATCCCAGCCCCAAGGTGTGCTCGTGTGGGTCACCTTGGGCAAGTGGTTCAACCTCTCTGTCCTTGGCTTCTGCACCTGCGCAGTGGGTGTCAGGGTACTGCCTGCCTTGTAAGGTTGTTCAGAGGGGTTATTTGGGGAGTGGGGGGCAGCCCATGCAAAGCCCTGTGACCAGTACTTGGAGCAGCACTCAGAGTCATCTGTCATCACCATTAGGGTGGGCAATAGTGTCACCTCCACAAAGGACACTGGCGGACTCGGGCATGTAAAAAAACACCCTGCCCAGAGGGATGGCCTTTGGGACAGAAATGATTTTCTCCAGGAAGGCAACGCTGATAGGAGGGTCCTCCATTCGGGAGAACATACATGCCAGAGTACTACCAGCCTTCTCGCGTACCTGGCCATTAGCCGGAAGTTCGCCTTTAATGGGGTGCTCTGCTTCTTCCTATTTTTGCCCTGAAAATGGGATGTTAGAAGGCAGCGTGGTACAACAGATTGCCTTTCAAGGCAGGGCACATATTGCCGAACCCGCCGCCTTCCCCTCCGCCACCCCAGGTACTTACTGTTATGTCAGGGACGGTTCCAAGCCCCCCGGAGAAGGGCAGCACCCTTTCTTATACAGGGTAAGTAATTTAAAACATTACACATTATTTTTCAGTCAAAACACAAGCAAGCATATTATGAGAGGACATTTTTCCATGTGCACAAATGATGAAGCTAAAAATTGAGACTTCAAAGAAATCACTTGCTTCCCGCCAGGCTCACGTGGGCTGTGCGGTCCCTCTCCGGGGCGTCAGGAATTCCGTGAGTGAAGGGACGCGTGTTGCAGAGCTTTGGGGGTGCACAACCTGGGCCTTCACGCAGACCCGCCATTCAGGCCCTGCTCAGCTTCCTGCTTGCTCTGTGACCAGAGCTGGTTGCTTAGAGACTCGGTTTCCTCTGCTGTAAGATCAAGGTGAGACTGCTTTCCACTTCAGTAGATTGGCGGGAGAATCAAAGGTGATAATGGTTGGAAGGTAGGGCACAGTGTCCAGCAGGTGGCTTACCCCCAATATTATTTACCCGCCACTGTCCTGTGGCTTCCCCTGGCACTCAGGGATCAAGGCTGTTCCCCAGCCTTGGAGCCTGCAGCCCAAGCTCCTTGGCCCTCTGTGCCTCTCAGCTAAAGAGGTTCACCGTGGAGTGTTTCGGTGCCTGTCCATCTCACCCATTGGTGTGGTGCATCGGCTCAGCTGTCACCTGCCCGTGGCCGACCAGTCCTCACCAGTCTTCCTGCTGCCCATTCATCTGCTGCATTTTCTCTTTCCTGTCGTCACCCTGTAGCAGTAATTCAGCACTTTTCTGGTACCCACTCTGTACGGAACGCAGCACCTTTTGCATCATTTTAGTTTTCAAATATTCCATGGAATGCTTCTTATCATTTATCACGGGTGGGGCTGTAGCCCCACGGTCCCATCCGTGGGTCAGCCCACATGTCAGCAGGAATTTTGCATTACAGCTGGTTCTAGAATGGTTTTCTTTTGCCCCTGACCTTGTCTGCATTTCATAGTAATGCAGCCACATCCTGAATTCCTCGTCTTTTCCGTGTCAGTTTGACAGTTGTGCTTAGTTTCAGCTCTGCAGACAGTGCTAGACAAAAAGAGGGGTGAATGTGTACTGTTCACTTTTCAAATCTACCCAGTGCTAGGCATGACAACGGGCTATAAAACTCTGAGTTCCAATTTCAGATTAAGTAGTTTATGGTCTCCACAAAGCCCCATACGATTTCCCCTTCCTAGACAAAGAGCTAGAGAAGCTCAACCAACACTTCAATGAAAAGGAAGTTTTGAGAAGATTCTTTCGTCTTCAGAATTTTCTCTCACCTTGAAATAAGCATCCGGCATTGTCTTTTAAATTACTGCGTCCTGTCTGACCAGGATAGCTCCACTAAGATTACACGTTCATCCTTTTAACTACTTTGGTCAGAGGTTCTGTCTGACCCTCCGAGGATGCAGGGCTAATGACACCGGTCTCTTCCTCCCTACATGCAACTATGTACAAACGCACAGCTCTGCTGCTGCCTACATACCCACGCGTAGCTGGATGTCCACCTCTTCAGAAAAGAGCATTATCGTGAACTCAAGCTTCTGCACATCTCAAAACCTAGAAGTAGACCCAGAACAACCTCGGCTATAATAGTTCTGGAGACTATATGAATCGTATTGAGATATGACCGTCTTCTCAACTGCCTGCTAATGTGGTTCCATCTTCACAAGAGAACATTCTGAGACCCAGAGTCGTATCTGCCTGAGGTGGTCCCACAGCCATGCGTGTGGGATCTGTGGGTACAAGGCTCAGTTTGTGCAGCTGAGCTGCTGTGGTTTTCCATGTCCTCACAGGCAATATATAAGCAACACAAGAGAAGAACTGTGTACATAGGAGGAAGGGCACCTGGGGGAGTTGGTGGCAGGGTTTTGAAGAGGTGAACAGGAGAGAAGACTCCCAAGGAGGAGGAGCTCTGCAGCTCAGGGTGGGAGGCAGTGAGCCACCAAAGGGTCAGCGCGATGGGCTCCGAAAACAGAGTATCCGCGCCATATTTGAGTATTGAGAGTGATGAACATGATGTAGAGGGTCAGTCACCAGCTGTAAGTCAGTGCAATGCCTAGAAATAGGAGCGGTCCCTTTGGTGAGCAGGTAAGTAAACAGGAGTCACAGGTAGCGTAGCAGCCATGTCAGGATTGTGGATAGGGCATGCTAGGGTTTCATCCTGCTCCGGGCAGATGAAAATCAGAAGCATTTCAATAACCTGCTGGATATGTACATGCATTCTAGTAGACATGCAAAACTAAATTTAGGTTAGTAATAATTATAGCAATGGCTTATATTTACCAAGCCATCTGTATGTGTTCTCTAAATACTTTTGCATGCGTTATCTGCCTTAAATGGCTCATCAGTCCTTTGTTGTAGATGGGTGAGGTGGAAAGAAAAGCACATCTTTTAAATAAGGACCAAATGGCAGGGGCTCTTGTAGTTACTAAGGTAGGGAAGCTGGGCAAGCTTCCTAACTGGTCTTCCATCGAAGATTCTATAATGAATGAATGAAGACCGATAAGACACAGTCCCTGCCCGTTAGCCATGTGAACCCGGTGGACTCACATATACCTAAATGCCTAAAGATAAGGTAGTATGGATGGATACCAGATAAATGAAGATATTTACAGTGTACAGAGAGGGCCCCGGTGTGGGATAATCAGAAAAGCTCCCGAGAGCACCACAGCAGTCAGGGCATGGAGGAGGAAGCGGAGGAGGAAGGGGCCATGAGTGCGAAGCAGGGAGAGTGCAGTCCGGCAAACAACGGAACCTGTGCGTGCAGTCCCTGCGTGACAGGTGCGGTGACCTTCTAGACTGACGGGACACCACCTCCTAGCCCTACCATGCACTCCCCTCGCCCTCACCTGCCTCATCCTTGACTCACCTCCATCTGAGCTCTACAGTGTCATCTCGTTTACTGTCTCTTTCTGCCACTAGAACGTCAGGGCTTTTGTCTGTTTTGCTCACTGCTCAAAGCACCTCCCAGCCCGTGGTAAGCGTTCAAGAAAAATGTCTTAGGCAAATGAAGGAACAAATGACGACGTCTCAAAGGATTGAAGAAAATAATTAACATAACGTCTAAATATAAGGAAAGTACCCCACCATGACCACCAGCACCACACACTTGGGCTCCCTGCAGCACCTGTCACTCTGTATGTCTTAATATATGCATCTGTGGCACTCTGTATGTCTTATTATATGTATTCGCCTGCTGTCTGTCCTCTACTGTAGTGTGAGCTCCGTGAGAATAGGCATCTGATCTTGTGTTCTGTTTCTTCACTGCTATATGTCTAGTACCTAATTTGGCACATAGCAGTGCTTGATAAGTATGAATGAATGAATGAATGAACAAATGAATGAGTCTGCTGGGGCATCGAATGTGAGAGGCAGCTGGGGCACCGGGGCCAGCCAAGGGGTGATAGCCATGGGTTTGGCAGAGTCCAGATGGGTTGTGACAGGGAGTCTATCCCAAACCCAGGGCTTTGGTAGGCGCTCTGGGGAATGGAGTACTTCCTGAAAATCATGAAGCTGGGTGATGTGATTCCCTTTGCCTTTTATGAGGAGCGGGGGCTTACTCAGGGAGGTTGGGAGCATGTTAAAGCACCGGCATGGGCTGGGTTATACCTAGACTAAAGGCTCCTTGTGCCTGGGAACATTGCAAAGCATTTTCCCAGGTCGTGATGATTAACGCATGATTGATTTTTGGGAAATGACTCCTTAGTGCTAGGTTATGAGCATGAACCTTGTCAGGGCAAATGGTAGGGGAGCCATTTGGCTTGTGGGAGTGGAGTCTGGACGACTTCTTACAAATGTCTTTATTTTTCTCTTTCCTAGTTAGTAAAAGATCTGAAAACGTAATACCTTTGAATGGCGCTGCCCTGTTAGTAACCGAGCTGCGAAAGCGGCCCTGTGAAGCCGTCCAAGGGCCCCGAAGCACTTTGTCAGTTCAGCGCGCAGCTGGGAGCAGCCTCACCCTGTGAGCCCTGACAAATTATCGAAAAGAGGCCGAACATCCACGAACTTCTGTGGAGTGGCCCCTCGCGCCCTTGTGTTGACTTCCATTTGTCCTCCCGTAACTTGTTTTCCACCCCCTACCTCTGGCCAGTGGAACTTGTTGCATTGATGAAATTTTTTTTTGTTGGCACCGTTCCATACTGTAGCCACTAGCCACATTGGCCCTTAAGCACTTGCGATGTGACTAGCGTCACTGAGGAACTGAATCTAATCGGGTTTCCTTTATTTTAAATGGAAGTAGCCACGTGTGGTTGGTGGCTATCGTCTTAGATAGCACAACTCCAGACATTGGAACCCAGTGAGTCTGAAACTTCACCGAATCTTCTGCGCAAGTTTGAAGTATTTCAGCCTAGTTACTCTAGGATGGGGAGGGGACCTCTTCCTAGGAAACAGAAATGACAAAATCAGCCCTTAGTACTTTGATCTGAGGCTAACATGAGTTAGAGTGATTGGAATTCAATAAGATCCTGTTTCGCTTGGCTGGTGTGGCTCAGTTGGTTGGAGGGTTGTCTCATAACCAAAAAGTTGTGAGTTCGATTCCCAGCCAGGGCACATGCCTGGGTTGTGGGTTAGATTCCCCCATGCAGGTACACATGATCCCCGGTCATGAGGCAATCGATCCATGCTTCTCTCTTTCCTCTCTAGAAACCAATGAAAAAATGTCCTCAGATGAGGATTTAAAAAAAAAAATACTTATAAAATTGCCGTACATACTGTCTGATTCACAGTAAATGCTCAATGAAGGTAGTGTCTATTTAATCCTCGCAATAACCCTAAGGGGGAGATATCATTATCTCCCTTTTGCAGATAGGGAATCTGAAACACCGAGTTTTAAGCCAAGTGCCCGGGACGGCCTTGCCGCCTGTGAGGAACGGAGCGGTCTCTGGACTCGTGCCTGCCCGTGCTCTCGGGCCACCAGGCCAGAGAGCAGACTGCCGCCCAGGTTTCAGTGAGTTGTATCCCCTTACTCTGCCAAAGGCGTCGCCTCTCAGCAGCAGCAAAACTCTGCATCCTTTGCAGCGTGTGTCCCGTCTCCCTTACCCGACACGTCTGCTGACCCTGCGGGATGGGTGGACACCAGCTGGACACGTTCTCCGATCACTCCGCTTGGCAGCTGGGGGGAGAGCCTTTGCAACTAACCCGCTCGCCAAAGGTCCTGACCTGAGGAACTCGTGAGCCAGAGAGACAGTCGGAGAGGGGTGTGTTGGAGGGAAGGAAGGGAAGAGGACAAAGACGAGGCCACCCAAGAATCCCATCAGAACGCTGTAAACCAGAGCCAGCGGCCTTGATGTTCTCCACTGGCAACGGGGAGCCGGGGCCGGGGGATTCGGCAGATCTCTGATGGGGACAGGAGGCAGCCTTCTCCCTCCTGGTGCTTGTGAATTGCACCTTTCTCTCCAGTTTGAATGAGATTCTTCATCCCCATTTCCTGGAGCAGTGTCTGGTGGCTAGGAGATGCTCAATAATGATCTGTCGGGTAAACAGGTGAATGAATGAATAATTAGACGGCATAAGTTTACTGTTGCCCTAAAGTGCTCCTCCTAAAAAAAAAAAAGGTGTTTGGAGAATAAACTCGGGCTGTAGTCACTCATCCAGAGAGAACGTAAAGAGGAATCCGAGTCTGCAGTTCAGATCTAGCCTTGTGATAAAAGTCACAGAATTACAGTAAGAGCACAGCTACATAACCCAGTAAGCAGGCTTGCCAGGACTCTAGGTATAGTCTCCTAAAAGAGCTCCAGGACTTTCAGCAGCCACTTTTTGTGAGGATTCTGCAACTGGCAAGACACGTTGGAGGCATGGGAGCTGGAGAAGCCCCCCAGGTCCCCTCTCTCCAGCAGCGGGTGGAGGGGAGTTAGAAAGCCCGGCTCCAGCGGCACCTGCCCGCGCAATCCCCACCGGATCGGTGAGTTTCAACTGTTGCCTCAGGGGCGTTTAAAGATTTGGATGAATTATGTGAAAGTTAGCTCCCCTGCCTTTGGTGCTGTTTTTCCCAGTCTCTCCGAAGTTACATTCAGTCTCACTGGTGGAGTGTCCCTGTCTCTCTGGCGGCCTCTCCCTGTCTCTTCTGTTTGGCCTTGCTGACTGTGTCGTGGTGTCTTGTGCACACTTGGTTTTGACGTTGTGTCTGAGATTCTCATACGGATCGTCAATAGATAAAATGAGTGAGACGCTCTAAATGACAGCGCTTTGTAAACTGTCAAGCGCTGGGCTGGTGGAAGGAGACGGGCTGGGGGCGGGGGTGGCAGTAGTTAGACAGGCACCTGCACATTAGGCATCCATCCTTCTCAGGTACACAGTGAGGAAACCGAGGCTCAGAGTGGACAAGCCACAGGCTCAAGCTCAACCCAAAACTGAGCAGCAGAGCCTACACGGGCAGCCAAGGTCTCACGTCCTCTCTCGTTCCCACCCGCTCCTTCCCTCTGCTGGTAACCCCATGCCGGCCATCGTCCGGAGCAGGGATCCTTGTGCCTAACAGTGCCAATTGGAGAAGGGGAGCATTGTCTCCTCTTGAGATAGTTCAGCCTTCCTGGTCCATGGACACTTGGGGATATAGCAGCAAACAAAACAGAGAAAACCCCTGCCCTCTCAGAGCTGAGATTCACCCCTGGAAATACATAACTGTGTAGTATGTCAGATGGGGGAAGGTGCCGTGGTGTTAACGAAGCAGCCCTGGGGGCTGGAGCGCGCCAGACTCGGGGGAGAGGAGTTTGCTGTCACTGGGAGGCGTGGGTCAGAGCAGCCCCATGGAGAATGTGGCGTTTGAACTGATGGTTGATGGGGATGGCGGTCTAACTTAAAACCCAAATTCAAAGTAATAATTTGGCAGAAATCAGCACAAGATTAAAAAAAAAAACACACTGAGCATCCAATTGATGGGAAATCATTGACTACCCACTAAAATGTTAACAGTGCCAATTTCTAATTCATGGGATTACAATGATTTCTATATCCTATATTTTTATTTCCTGAATTTCCTGTGAGAAATATGTGTTACTTTTGTAATAATAATAATGAGATTCATTGATTGCTTTGGGCAAAGGGATTTCACTGTTATGAAGTGAGAACAAGCCAATGTGGACGTGACAGGAGAGGGTGGGCAGGGAAACGGAGAGATCAGATGAGAGTCACCAGATTTGGGGGGAAGGGGACAGCTTTTCCTCCTGGCACTGCATCTATTGACAAGTTTAATTAAAAGAATTGGGGAGAAGGAAAGTAAAAGCAACCATTGCAATTGACTCTTAAAGTCAGTAAGAGAGTAGGGCCAGGCCCTGTTGCCCATCGTGTCCCGGGTTCGAGGCTTCCCAGAGCCTTCCTGAGTGCCCTTCCCGCCGCCACTTGTCAGCGTGAGGGTCCTCGGCTCTCAAACAGTGCCACCACCTCTCCCCGAGGGAACTCTGAGAACCTGGGGAAGGGGGCGTTCACAATCCTCTTGCATTTGTTTTTCAGAAACATTATTTCTTTTCCCAGTATGATTCACAGTAAGATTTACTGAGTAAGTCCTGTTCCCACATTTAAATCGGGACATTGGTTTTAGGGGAAAACAATGACTCTTAAATAGTCATTAGGTTGAAACTCCTCAAGGTTAGGGACCGTGGCTTG
Source organism: Trachops cirrhosus (assembly GCA_028533065.1). NCBI lineage: Eukaryota > Metazoa > Chordata > Mammalia > Chiroptera > Phyllostomidae > Trachops > Trachops cirrhosus. The sequence continues at coordinate 9,034,046 of CM052539.1, forward strand.
TTTTTCTTTGTAGTACCCTTGTCCTCGGTCCCATAAATATTTACTGATGTTATTAGAAAAGATCGTTTGGTAGAGTGGGAAGAGCAATGGAAATGTAGCTAACTAACTTTTTGAACATTGGGTCTGTCAAAGTCTCCCCACGTGGTCCATTATCCCTGTTCTTCGTGCGCTTGGTAAAGAGCACCTTTGAAAGGTGTCACATTTTTAGCCTAGAGCAATGAATGTATTTGCAGGAAGGAGGCAGTGGTCATCGGCCCAGGCCACTGCCTTCCTTCTGCTCTCTGCTCCACTGTCTCCTTAAAGGTGCTCAAGATCACCGGAACACCTCAGGTTGCAGCCACCGTGGCTGTGGCTCTCACCCGGCCAAACCTCGAGATGACCGCACCCGCCGCCAGGCCACGCCCAGCAGCAGGCTGGACTTGGCGAGGAATGGGGTGTGCAGGATAACGGGACTTTCTCTCCTAGCGCATTACCCCTTCCAGATCTCCAGCCCTGTCGTGCGTCATCCCTGTTTCTGAAGAGGATTCTGAAAGCCAGTTGCTTGCTGTCCTGCCTCCATCAGTTTAACAGAGTGAAGATAATTTAATTGTTCTTTAACGAGGCAGGATCTTCAGTGCCTCCTGGTTATAATTAGGAGCATCAGTGATCATTATAAGCATCCATTATCGCGGCGTAGTGCCCCCCTCTTTAGTTCCCCATGGCTACCTCGCTGGCCCTCTCTCACCTATCTGTGTCCTTCCGGAAGTGCCTGCAGCTTGTCACACAATTTCTAACCTGCCTCTTCACTGTCCTCATCCTCTCCTCCCCATCTGTTCACCACAGTCCTCTGGACATGGGAACTCCGTAGCTAGCTTTATATGACCTCTTGCCGACTATGTCAAGGTTCCCAAGCTTTGCTGGACTGCCAGGCTGTGCAGGAAGTCATTTCCATTAACAATGAAATCTTGGATCTCCGGGTGGCTCTAGAAATAGAAAACACCTTCTTTTCCAGGAAGAGAAAGGGGGCCTCTGCATTTGAACTTCCACACGCGGTCTTTCTCTCCCTTCTCACTGCAGCCGTGTCCTTGGCCCTTGGAGGAAAGGGCTTCGCCCTAATGCTCTGGCTCACGTGTGAACCAAATGTAATGCAGACCAGCCAAGACTTGCAAAAGAGATCGAAATCTTACCGTTAGGAAGTAGGGTGGAGGTGATATTTGTGAACAGAACTCAAGAGGCATAACGACGACCTAAATAAGATGAGTGGGGGAGGTTTCTGGTGCCACTGCAAGGGTCGGCTTGCTGTCCTGCCTCACACAGAATGTTGGCTTTGCTCATTTCTCAGCACCACGTGGAAAGGGCTTCCCTCCCCTCCACCCCCAACCGGGGAGCCGCTCCAGTGCTCCGCCTTTTGGCATGGTCATCACCAGAGCCCTGGAGCCAGCTTTCCATTTTGCCTCCTCACCCCCAGATAGAGACAGGGGTCTTTTAGTCTGGCTTCTCTTCTAAAAGAAGTTTTCCTTCAGGTGAAGTGACCCGTCGATTAACATCTCACTGCCGGTGAGACCCTCCTTTAACATCCAGGAAATGTCCTTACTGACCCAGAAACTATGAGTCCCTCAAGGGACTCCAGATGCTTGACCCTGTCTGGGACCTCAATGTCACTTAGAATTTTCTTGTGCTAAACGAGGTTTCCACTGCCTGGCTTTGCCGAGAGAACTGGTCTGGTTTCTCTGGGACCAATTTCCACATTAACTGCCGACTTCTGCCTGGGTTGCTGGCTGCTCTAGAGGGATCAGTTCCTTTGATCGTCCAATAGATAAATTCGTGACGCAGCTGGAGTGAGCGGTGGTGTTTTCCCTTCTGCCCAAGTGTTGCTTTGCCTGTTACTATTTAACAAGGAGACAAAGGAAACGACAGTGAAAAATTGGAAAGAGAGGAAACAAAACACTGTTTAAAAAAAAACATTGAAACAAAATACTCTAGGGAAAAATGTACATCAAAGATGAAAAATAACAGGTTAGTATTTTAATATGTAAAATGTTCCTAGAAATCAGTAAGGGGAAAAAAGGAAAGAATGAGCGAAGGACATGGAGGTTCTTCACTGAAGAAGAAAACGTGGAGGACAGTTTACACATGTAAAATGTTCCGCTTCACAAGTAATTAAAACAGGAGTTAAACACGGCAGTGTTTTCTATTCACAGTACCAGTCAAAGAAAAATGTAAACACTTCTTGCTGGAGGGAGTATAAATCACAACAGCATTTTTGCAGAGCAATTTGATGAAATGTACCTAATTTTTAAAATATGCATCTACGTGATGTAGCAGTTTCATTTCTAGGACGTTACAGAAGATGAGAACAAAGAACTTTTATCATTATTTATGATAAGAAAATTTTAAAACAAAGCCGACTTCCAAAACCAAGAACTTGCTAAATTTTGGCACATCCGTGCAGTAGAATAATATGGAACTAGTAAATAAAATGCAGACTGTTGACGTGGGAAAAAAACATTACTGACATGTTTATAGATCACCTAGAAAAGTAAGATACGTAATAATCCTACTGTTATCCTCTTTTTGTCAAAATATACATCTGTATATCTACACAAGGAATAGAAGTCTAAGATTACATTCTAAAATCACCTCTAGGTTGTAAGATTGCAAGTAATTTGTATTTTCTGTTCGTGCTTCTGTCTCGCACATTTATGCAAGGAACACGTCTGTGTTTTGTCGGAAATAAAGACAATACACCTCTGAAGTTATTGGGAACAAGAGAGTTGATTTCCTGAGATTCTGTTGACGAGCAGTCTCCAAGAATGTGTCTGTTGTTTAAAGCAAGGCCCCGCTCTCTAAAATCACGCCCAGGGAGGACAGAACCGCCACAAACTCGGCTGTGCGCACTGACGGCCCGCCTCGCCTCCCTGGGCAGAGAACCAGAAAAATGAGCAGGAGATTTATATCCACTTGACTTCTTGTTCTTATCCTTTTTGATTAAAAAACACACCAAGACAGGAGCCGGATGGAAAAACCCATAAAAATTGTTTAACTGCATCATAAAAGGCTTACATTTCTGACATTAGGAGCACAAAGGGATTAATTGATACTGTCAGTCTGCCTTTGTGCCCCTCAGCTGGGATGGCCCTGCTCGCCCGGCCTTGCCTTGCAACCTGGGAAGCCACTGAAGCTACCTGTCCCTCCCCCGTCCCCACAGCTCTCACGCCACTGTGTGTTCAGTGTAGGCCTCTCTGTAGGTGTTGTAGCTTCTGAGGGCAGGGACAGTGTCCTGTTGTTTTCCCTGAACTTTGTCCATTGCTGGGCCCAGAGAAGACATTCTTTTTTTGTTAACCTGCCTCACCGCTCATTCTGCATGGCATGAATATTAAAATATCCCGAGAATTTGGTGGAGTAAACAGATCAGGAAGTCACCTGAGAGCAATTCGATCTGTCAGTGAGTAATAATCGTTTATAGCGAGTTTTCTAAATGGTAGCTTGGCTTAGTTTATTCATCCATGCGTCTGTTCATTCAACAAATATTTATTTAGCTTCTTTTAGTGCCCGACACTGTCCTGGTCCCACTGGATACAGCAGTAGCTAGCAAGGGACAAAGGGGTTGTTTTTATGGAGTTTATGTTCCAGTAGAATTGAGATTCATGCGTTCCTTCCTTTCTTCTTCCTTTCCTTCTGCTCTTTCCCATCTTCTTTTCTTAATCCATCCATCCATGCACCCATCCACCACATCTTGAGTGCTCATCAGTTGCCAGGTGCCGGGTGCTGTGCTGAGCATCGCAATATACCAGTAACCAAACCCTGTCCCTGTTCTGAAAGGGCGGAGGGGCAGGGAGGAGATGAGACCAGGTCAGAAGCATCCCGTAAGTGCTATGCCAGGGAGGACTCCAGTGAGCCATGGGAGCACCCCACCCCAGCTGCAGAGCACCCCACCCAGCTGCAGAGCACCCCTTTCCTGGCCACCTGTTGTTCTCTAACTGCAGCTTCTGCAGCGCACCTGCTCTGGGGGGGAAGTTGGCCGCAGAGATCAGGCTCAGGGAAGTCGAGAGATGTCACTTTGCTACCAGGAACATGCTGGCGAACAGCAGTAAGCTTCCTTGAGGACGTAGCTGCCATCTTGGTAAAATCCCTGATGTCAACCATATGCTGAGCCACTGCTGTGCCCTGGGGGTTCAAGGGAAGAAGACCCAACGTCTAAGTCCTAAGGAGCGTCCCCTGGGGGAGCTAGCTAGTGGTACGCACGTCTTTAAGTGCCAATCAATGACTTGGATGTCCCTGTTAAAGGAATTTTGAGACATAAGAGGGTGAGAAACAAGCTCTCACTGAGCAGCTATTATATTCTCTCCGCCCAGGCATTGTGCCAGCTGCTTCCAAATGCGATTTCATTTAATTTTCACAGAAGTCCTGTGGCAAACACTTTGTTAGGTTTTCACAGATGAAGCCAGTTGTGATTCAGAGAGGTTAATTGACTTGGCCAAGGTCACAGGTAGCGAACCGCCAGACAGAGTTTCTGAGTGGGACTGCCTGACCTCTGCATCCTTCTGCTGTTAGGAAAACAGGGAGGAGGGTTTGCCCTCCAGCGCTTTGTTTGAAGCTCTCTCCTGGCAGTTATTTCATCCTGCTTTGCAATGCAGAGCTGTTTCCCAGACTGATTTGTAGAACACAAGATGTTAATAGGTGTTCTAGTTAGAAAAGCCTGGGTGGATAAATGCATCGGGAAAATGCTGGGTTCAACAGGTGCAAGAAGGAAACGGGGACACCAGTCTACTTCCATGTATGGTGAAGCTCGGAGGGCAGGGTGTGGCGATGTCTCCCCGTACACGTGCCCCGTGGAAGCCACTTTGGCAAGTGGTGTTGATGTAACAAGCATCCGATGAGCTTTTTCTCCAAGGACGGCACCTGTGGTCTGTGCCCTTCCCTCCCACCCCTGGGCTGTGAGCAGAGATTTGGTCATAGTCTTCCCCTTGCCCCCAGCGTCCACTAAGCTGTCCTAATTAGGGCTTACCCAGTTTCTGAGTGGGTGAGCGAAATGGGCCTTGACCTCGACCCTGAAGAAGGTAGAAGAAATAGCCGTGAACTTGGAAGAGATCTTCTAGGAGAAAGAAGTCGTAGGACCGGTGACTCCAGTGCACTAATGGAGATGCTGCACGTGGGGGAAATGCAGAAAGCGGTGGGGGTGCATTTCAGACTGTGTGGCAACGTGAGGTCCCTTCTCTGGGCCCTTGGGCTATTTTTATTGCCAGGAAATGGACTTCGCAAGACATCAAAAGAAATGGCAGCCAAAGGCTCTAATCCTGCCTTTATTTCCAATTTACCGAAATCCTTAGTATTTCCCAGGTCACAGCCATGCTGCTTCTAGTCCGCTGCCAGAAGGCTGAGCCCTAGGGCTGGGGGAGCTCACCGGCATTTGGGGGTGATGGTGATGTGTCCATCCATGACTCGGGGGAGTTGTGCATACCGCAGACAGGCTACTGGGGGTATCTCCTGAACCCCGTTATGATTTTTCTTAGACAAAAAAAGTAAAGGCCCCATGAAGACAAGCAGCTTTCTTTTAATTTATTCAGACAGATGGACACAGGTTTCCCTAGTCTTTTGTTAAACCCAAAAGAGCAAGTCTGCGTGGTTTCTAAACAAAGAGAGACGATTGACAACTCTTTAGATGGCATAATTATTAAATAGAAACTTTCAACAAAGAACCCTTTAGAGATTGCAAAGTTAAAATGCTTTCTTGGAAAGGACCCATTTGCCTTGCCTACTTTTTTGCTTAAGTGTCCTAATTACCGTCTTTTGGTCTCCTCCTGATTCCCGTAAGAAGGAAGACTTTATACACTCAAGTGTCAGATTCTCTCAAGCCCCAGGTCCCGGTGTTCTCAGAATATTCCTTACAGAAGCCCCTTGTCACCAGTGGTATTTTGAAAACTGTAAGTTTCAGTGCAGCTCTTGGCTCTTCTTTGTTTTTTTTTTTCTCTTTGAACACTTTTTCCAGGAAGGTTATTTCTACCTGACTTGAGAAAAGAGAGCTTTTGACAGGCTCATAAGGCAGCCTCAATGAGAAATTGTTTCTTTGTGTCCCGGGCAGCCGTGAGCCTCCCCGCTGCCCCCGGGCTGCCGTAGCAAAATACCGTTAACCATTGTTTATCTTCTCACAGTTCTGGAGGCTGAGAAGCCCACGATCGAGGTGCTGGCAAGGTGGTTTTATTCTGAGGCCTCTTCTCTTGGTGTGGGGGTGGTTACCAGCTCACTGTGAGCTCCCGTGACCTCTTCTTTGCGTGCAGGTCGCAAAGGTGTGGGGAACACAAGCTCTCTGCAGTCTCCCCTGTAAGGCACTTACGGCATCCATCCGACCGGGGTCCATCCTCATGACCTCATCTAACCCCGACCATTTCCCAGAAGTCCCATCTCAAGATGCCATCACATTGGGGGTTAGGGCTTCAGTGCAGGAAGTTTTGAAGGACCCCAGCATTCCGTCTACCACAGCAGGATCGCACCTCGTCATGCATTTCAGAGTGATGTCGCTAAAGCTTGATGTCAGCGGTGATGAAAAAAAATCCTGTGTTATCCACACCCTGACACTACCATTTGGGTGTCTGATCTGCCCTTCTTGCTCCTGACCTTGCCATGAGTTTGGGGCCTGCATAATGAATACACAGTCCCTGGGCGTGGAAGAATGGAACAGAATAGGAATGAAATGTTACCTTGTTTAAATGACAAGGTACTCTCATCACACCCAGCCCAACTCTGGGCTCTGGGTAGTGCACAGGCAGCAGAAATGTGGGAGCTACAGGAATGGTAATTGATCGGTATATTAATTAGAACAGCTGGCTGGTACTGAGTATCCAGAAAGGGTCAGGAACTGGACCAAACATGTTCGTGGAATTCTGTCCCTCAATTTGCATTCATAACAACCCCTGTAATGTTAATTCTATTACTATCATCCTTACCTAATGAATGAGGAGGTTGAATCAGAGATAAGCAACTTGCCTTTGACTGATAAGGGTATGCAAATAAAAAGAAATGTATCAGGGATGTGAACCCACCTTCTATACTGGGCCAGACAACATGCAAAAACTTCTGGATGCACTGTTTTATGCCCCAAAGCCCAGTTTCAGTGAGTAGACTCTACCATTCCCTGTCCCCAAATTCAGGTCCGCTGCCCCTTCCTGGATGCATACCTTGTGTTTTCCTAAGGTGGGTGGGGCACACAGAGGTGCCCCATAGAGGACATTAGGTCTCAGTAAGTCCCGATAATACTTTCAGAAACACAGGTCCCTGGTTTCTCATTCCATCCTGTGTCTTCTTTTTCAACCAGTGCTCCCTTGCACAAAATTGCTCCGATTGCAGATGGGCAGCTGTGCTGTGGGTGCAGAAGCTGTAGCGTCTTGCTGACAGCTGACTTTTCTCCAGCGCATCAGCTCATCCACGGCACCCTGCTTTCTGCACACCTTATTTCCCTTTCAGTTTCGGTCAGTTTCCTCTCCTGGCCATAACTGAATCTGAAAGAGAACGGTTTTCTGGTTACTCCTTATATCTCAAAGCACATGTTCTAGGTGAGGCTCAGGATCCATTCTCAGAAATATACAGGGTATTTCTTTGTCAAAGTTATAGAACAAGGTTTCCAACTTATCAGTCTGCAGGCAGAGCCCAGGTCACATCAAAACACAAAGCTTCCTGAGTGTAAGTTGGTAGGTATTGCGTCTCAGGAATTTTAACTAAGTGTGTCACCTGTCAAATTATGTTGCCTTTTTTTCAAAAGACAAGCTAGACACAGGGACCAACAATACATGTCTGAGACCCTTTGGTTAAAAAAAAAAACATTATTTGTTTTTAATGATCATGACATTTCCTTGAAAGTCTGTGATCCTGTGACATTGTGAGTCCTTGGCAGAAGCCAGGCCAACCTACCTTCCCCTCCAAAGAAGGGTTGGGGAGCTACTTAGAAAACTCAAGAATATGAGATGTCTTCAGATTGTGGGGTCGCAGGAAGATGTGCCTGGATATCAGACGCGTGTTTCTAGAAAGGAGCGTGAATGTGGAGTAGAGTGAACTTTTGTAACCCTGAGAAAGTGCCCTCTTCTTATTTTTTCCCCTCTCTGTCTTCTCCTATTCTTTCAATAGCATTTCTTTGGCGCCAGGCATGTAAAAGATAGGTGGTATGTTTTTGAAGGCACAATGTGTTTTAATATGTTCGTGTTCAGTGGGACAGCCAACGCGTCCCAGTTTGCCTGGAGCCGTCCCCAGTTTTAGCATTTAAAGTCCTGCATCCAAGAACCCCCTCACCACAGTCGCCATATTGCTCAGAGAGTCGTGTGCTTGGCGTCAGCAAGTACAACTCCTGTGCCCGCGACAGCCAGAAATGAGCCAGGATACAGGTGTGCTGCACTGGTGACTCGGATATTCCAAGCAGCACTGCTGTTGGTATCATTAGTTTGCAAAATAATGAAGAACTCTTGGTGCGATTCCAAACAAAACAGAGTGCGCACTACCCTAAATTTACGCAGCAGTTGCATTGCTAGAAAATTCAGTGTATAGTACCATGTGCAGAAACACTTGAAGTGTAAAATATGATTTATAGTGTGTATACAGATGATTGCTGATATCTCGTTCACTTAAAGGACTGTCTAGCACGATACTTGGGGCATCTTTGTGGTGTGGAATTGCCCCGGGTACTGCAGAATATTCGTCATCCATTGGCTTCCCTTCTAAGTAGTCCATGGTACCCTCCTGTCATAGCAACCACAAAAGCGCCTGTGCAGGTCACCCAGGAGGCATCCTGCCCTGGTTGGAAACCACTACACCAGCTATTTGAGAAGAAATCAATGTTTAAGAGGAGATAAGGTACATCTGGTTGCTGCTTTTATCCTCCTTGTTCTCTTTTTTACCTCCTTCATTAACTAAAACGGTTAAAATGTTCTCTATAGGATGAAACTTTCACCCTACAAAGTGCTTGGGAAAGTCGGGCGGTAACTACCGCCTTTTTCTCCCAACAGATTAAAGTACGCTTGCTCATATAAAACGCACGAAAGGGGGCAGCTCTGAAATGACCCTGGCTCTGAAGCGGGAGTGTCTGCTCTCTCCAGCTTCAGCCGAGTCGATTGGGTGGTCTTTCCGCCACTTCCCCTGGCTCTCAACTGAGGCTCTACTTCTCTTTTATTCATCAAAAAATCAGCCCAGGGTTTTAGTTTCTTTCTGTCCTCTGGCAGTGGGAGAGAGGGACGTGGCTGAGGCCCCCGGCTCTCGGAGTGCACAGGGATTTTCCCAGCAGCCTGGTTTTTGATCTTGACCTGTTGTTCAGCATGGTACATACTAGCATTCTTCTGGGTGAGGCACAGTGGTGGGAAACGGGAGATGGGTAAGACACAAGACATTCATGATTGGAGAGAGAAGAGGCCAGGAAGGAATTATTAAAGAAACACCTGGAGAACTTGAGCAGATGCTTTATACATAGAAGAACTAATACGAGTATTATTATGTTTTATATAGAAGTCTATATTATATATAAATTATATACTAAATTAACTATTATATCAAAATATGTATAATACTGTATAATGTAATTAACATGTATAAATTATACAGAATTTCATGATTTAGTGTATAATTATATTACATTGAAATCGAGTTACTTAAATTAATGCAATTAAATGTATGATAATTATATAATATATAACATCTGTAACAATTAAAATATCATTATTGCTGTTGTTTTTATACTTTATGGGTTTGTTTTGGACTTTCCAGAATCAGTGTCTCATTGATGGAAGAAGGACACTTAAGTGTGGGCTCTCACCACGGTCTAAGTCACCATTATATACAGTCACAACAGCCCTCTCAAGAGTTCTACTTTACAGAAGCTTAACTCGACAAAGACAGTGGTGGGGGCAGAGGTTTGAATGTGGGAGGTGGGAAGTGGGCAGGGCAGGGGAGAGTAATGGGAGGAAAATGGGGACACCAGTAATTTAACAATAATAAAAATAAATAAATAAATAAAAGTTTACCTTGAGGCTCAGTGAGATGGGTTGCTTTGGCCAAGGTCCCACAACCAGAAAATAATGGACTCGGATCCTCTGGTACCGTTTCTGGGACACTACACTGCCTTTTGCTCGGAGAGTATCTGTGGAACTGAGTCTGAATTAAGCACTGGGTGTGTGGGTCGGACCAGCAGAGTGGCAGGAGGGCATTCAGAGAAGGGAGTGCGCACCCTGCAGGAGAAGTGGAGCTCCAACGACACCAAGAAATGTGGGGGAGAATTATGGAGGAGAAGGAAGGGCTGCTCCTGGGAGGTGAGGGAGAGCATGTGCCCACAAGGGAGCTGGGAGGCTTAATAGTGAGACCAGGCTTATTGGACCAGCCAGCACTTGTGTGGGTGTTTTGACAAAGAGGGGAACTTGGAACAGATTCTGAAATTTTTAAGGGCAAAGGCTGTCTATCCACGTTTATATTCTGAGGACCTGGACCATAGACATCTGAAATAAAGCAGGCTCCTAGCAGGTGTTTACCTGGAAGGTTGTATGGACAAGTCGAAGCCAAGCCAAGGAGGTTAGGCTTGAAGCTGTCGGCAGGAGAGGGCCTGTCTTCCTTTTTGAGCCCAGTAATAACACTGTGGCTTCTAATGGACGAAACCCACAGCTCCCGGGGAACGGTGAACGTGGCGTTAAGGGAAGAGTGATCTGGCAGTGGTGTGAGAGGGAAATGGGTTCCGATGGGTGTCTGAGTCTGCAAGGGGTCAGCCAGAGAAAAGGAGAAGAGATGAGATTCCCTGAGACGTTTCAGGAGGCAGCCCGGGTGATAAGAAGAACTGGGTTTGAACTCCAGCTCTGCCACTTTCGAGCTGTGCACCCCAGACAAGCAGTTCCACTCTCCACTTCAGCTTCCTCACCTGTAATGTGCACCCTGAGAAAGACGACACCTACTAAGAAGGGTTCCTGGTGGCTAACTGGGCTCAAATATGAAAAAAGAAAGGAGGGAGAGAGGGGAAAAAAGAGTCTAGCAGCCATTTCTATGCAGGGGCCTCTCACTCAAACTGCACTTCAGGGAGAGGGGAGAAGCCTGCACTGAACTGCTGCCTCTGTGCTGACTGCCTGCCTGCTCTCTGTGTTTCTGCCATCTGAGCCAGCCCTTAGAAATGAGTCGCTGGAATCCTATTTCAACCAATAGGATCCAGGCTTTTCCCATCCATTTTGAGCTATGCAGCCCCGACCAACAAGAGTGGCTGTCTTCTGACCAAATTGTGGGGACCAATCAAAATGTGGGAATTTAGAGTCCTCATTTGCATGAGGACAGACCAGTCAGGGACCAGGGACGAGGATGTCTGGTAATGTAAACCAGCTCCCCTCTGGCTCTGAGCATGCACTTTTTCTTTCTGCTGAAGACCGCATCTCCCTGGCTGAGCCGAAACACCGGAGGTGTCTTGCCAGGGCAGAGCAGACCACTGAGAGGCAGAGTAGAGCTCTCTAGCCAGAGAGGGGCCTGGTCCCCGGCCGTGCTGTATTGCAATTAAGCTGTTTTGCACTTTTCCTCCTTTACTGCACCTCAGATTGGAGATTCCTACTGTCCCTGAATTGGAGCCAAGGACCATCACCATCAGTTGACAGTAAAAATAGGAATTAAGATACATACCTCAGCCTGGGTGGTGTGGTTCAGTGGATTGAGCACTGGACTGCGAACCCCAAAGGGTTGCCAGTTCGATTCCCAGTCAGAGCCCATGACTGGTCCCCAGGGACTGGGGGTGGGGGCAACCACACACTGATTTCCTCTCCCTCTTTTTCCCTCCCTTCCCCTCTCTAAAAATAAATAAGTAAAATCTTTTAAAAAAGATACATACCTCAAAGAGCTACTGGGGAAAACAAACTAGACATATTAATTCAGAGCGCCTATCCCCGAGAAATATTCAGTAAACATTATGATTTTTTGTCCTTTTTTCCTGAAAGAATTATCGGTCAGAATTTGATAATTAATTGAATTTGAGGCCTCACATATATTGCCTAAAAGTGGTGGCTATCTTGGAAAACTTGGGTTTTTGGAGTGTTGAATGGGAGCGATAGCCTAGCTGAAGTGTCTGCTGTGGAGGTGATGGTCAGGCACCGAGACGGAGACGGCTGGGAGGGAGTAGCGCTGGAGACACCGCTGTGCCGAGTCCGCAGCATAAAAGGAACTTTCCGATGAGGGACCAGACGGAAACAGAGACTGGGCCCTTTGTGTTTCGGGCACTCATCGGCGTGGCCACAGTTTAGGACTCGGGCTGTTTGATTCTCTTGGACCCAACGCCTCCCGCTGTTACTGTCAGCATCTGAGCTCCCTCAGACTCCTCATATTCCGCCGCAGCCAGGACGATCAGCCGGCCACGTGTGTGTCACCCCTCAGAGCCCCCTAGTGAGAGGAGAGGCGCGGGGCCAGGCACCTCACTGGTGACCGGGGCAGGCGAGGTGAGGCTGATCTCCACAGGCAGCCGGGACTGAAGAGCAAGGCTTTTGGTGGCTTGGAACTCGACCAGTGCCATCCCGGATGTCGGCGCCAGGGCACCCTGCTCTCCTGTTGCTCTCCACCCATGTAGCTTTGAGATTATTCAGAGAGCAGACGCCGAGTAATAAAGTCCGGGTCACTCCCCGTCTGTCTCACTAAATGCCACTTGGAACCGGTGCCTTTTCATTTGACAATAAAATCAATGAATGAAATATCACAGGGTTGAAAGCGACGCTGTACAGAATTCATTACGGGCAACACTGTGCTCCCAGGGATGGAAAGCCTTGGCCCTCTGTGCTTTACTTTCCGGAACATCAACACATCTACTTAATGAAACTTGAACCTTCTGTTAATCCTTCACCTGTGTGCTTTTAAACTTGAATCCTTTGAACAAAACTCAGAAGGCCTTCTCTTTGGATTCTGCCTCTTCATAAGTAGCTGTAATAAAAAATTGGAATATGCATCAGTTAAGGGGAAAAGTGACTAGTTAATTAGGAAAATGGTTCATGAGATTAAAAGACTTTTTCTAATAACCACAGGGTCCCCTATGAGCCAACACCATTTCCTTTGGATTGTTCTTTTCTTTTGAGAATCATCTCAACCCTGAGCGCCCTAAGCTGAGTGTCTGGATTTGTGCAGATTAAGAGGCAGCCACCAGTGTGGGAGAGCAAAAATGGTGGCCGAGGGGAGGGAGGGTATCTGCAGTCTTTTCCTTGTTGAACATAACAGACCATTGAAAGGATAACGTCATTGCTTTAGAAGTGATGAAAAATAGGGTCAGTGTGAGAAGAGACCCTTTTGAGGTGCGTGAGTGTGGCCGAGTTGGGAGAACAGAGAAGAATCAGGTGAGAACGAGGCGAGGGCTGGTTATCCTGCTGCCCTTTGCTGGAAGAAAATGTCTTTTCTCTGGAAAAATGAGTGTTTGATTTAAGCCGGGGGATCAGGAAAGGAGACATATCCGGGACCACAGTTAACATTCACCTAAGGCCTATCTAAGGCCTGTCTTCCATTTTAATCCAGGCTTTTTTTTCCCCCTTCAACAAATATTTTTTGAGCACTTACTCTATTCCAGATACCACCGGGCTTGATCTATAACAACTCATGGCCCACCCTCAGAAGCTTAGATCCCAGTATTGATGAGAGAGAGGCAGAGAACAAGCAGGAAGAACAAACGGGATGGGCGCAGTGAAGGAACGGGGAGCAGTAAGAGTCTTGGAGAATAAATAAGGAGGGAGCTATTTTGGACAGAAGGACTTGAAGGAAGGCTTTTCAGAGGAAGAGAAATTTCAGCTGAAAGAGGGCGAACTGGCGGACCCTGAGGGGAGTGGGGGAGGGTGGGGCGTGTGTGGGACCTGAGGTGGGAAAGAGCTGATGGCCTTGGAGGAACAGAAGTCCCACGTGGCCGGAAAACAGTGAGTGGCGGGTAGAGTTGGGAGGGGAAGATGGGGGTGGGCAGGAGCGTGTTCATGTAGCGACCTGTAGGCCACCAGGATGAGTTTGCTTTTCAGGTGTGAATAACATTGTAGTAGGGGCTGGTGCTATCTGATTTGTGTTCCAAACACAGAACTTGTTCGCGATGTGGGCAGTGGGTTGGAGGAGACAAGCGTGGCAGTAGGGTGACCGGTTACGATGATGAGGTAGGGCCAGTTCGTCCGGCAGCATTTGCAGAGACCGGTGTCTACATCTCAAATACATTTCGGAGGCCAGGATGTGGCTGGTGAGGGAGAGGAAGGGGTCAGGGCTGACTTGCAGCTTTCTGGCTTGAGCAACACGAGGCAGATGCGGTCGATCACTACGAATCCCCCTTTCCACAAATGTTCGTGGCGCGTCAGCTGTGCACTGCGCGCCGCGCCAGCACTGGGGAAATGGACCTGGGAGGAAGGCAGTCCCTGCCCTCACTGGGTTCACCGCTGAAACAGGAAGGCAGGTGTGTAAACAAACACTTAATAGAACAACAAGACCTACTGACGCACAACTGCAAGTGTTTGGCCGAACCCCCAGGGAAATGCACTCTCTGTCTTCCCCGTCCCCACCCACCACCAGTTCTGTTGGTTTGTAGCAATTGTTATTTTTGCTTTTGCTTATATATTTAAAATATGATACATATTCTGCATGGGAAGGAAATATATAGACTATGTTGTCTTTTAAGACGTGTAAATCCAACACTCATCTATTCACCATCTAGGTAGAGAAATAAACGGTCATCAAACCCTTTGAAGCTTTATGCACGCTGCCCCTTAGTTAAACGTTGTTCCGGATGTTTGATTTGTCACTTTCTTGTTCTTTGTAGGTTTAATACCCACGTGCCCAAACAGTGTGTTATTTATTTTGCCTCTTTTAACATTGTGCAAGTGGAAGCATTCTATATCTACATTTCTGAGACTTCCGTTTTGGCTCACGTTCTATTAGTGGGATGTATCCATGTTGCGGCATGTAAATCAAGTTCATTTATTTTCACTACTATGTGTGAATAGCTCACAATAAATCCATTCTTCTGGCACAGAGCACTTGAGTGTTTACCATATTGGGCTATTCCCAATATTTCTATGAATAGTATTCATGTATTTCCTAGGGCATATAACTCTTGGGGTGTTTACTGAAAGGTTACACATAGGAGTAGGTTATAAAGTATACACATTCAGCTTTATTAGTGATTGCCAATGCTTTTGCCAAGTGATTGTTAGAATTTACACTCCCACCCTAGTAACTGACAGTTCCCGTGGCTACCTGATGCGCACTCCGGCCCTCGGTGTCCCTGGGTTGTGGATGCGATGAACAAATGCACACGGACTACAGAAGTCCTGTGGAGAAAAGGGACAGCATGGCCACTCTTTGAGAGAGAGAGAGAGAGGGTGAGAGGGCCAGAGAGCCCAGTCCCTGCCTGGAGAGGCTTTTATTTCTTTTCTGGGTACATTTCATGGAGAATGGTCCTCATTTACTATGCACAAGTTCGCTTTAAGTGATTATCTTTTACAGATAAGGAAGGAAAGAATGTTGCTAATTACTTCAAAGAGAAGGATGTTGCAGATGCAAGGGGAAAAGTGGTTGAACTGGTTACACTCCATTCTTGGGTGATTTAGCACAGACTTTAGGAAGTTACTTTAAAAATATGCAGTAAACAGTTGCTGCCTCAATTCAGGGTGAGGGAGTTGTAGCAAAAAGCAAGCCTCAAAGCAGCCCAGGTGCAATGCAGGCCTGATTGCCCACGGGAGAACCGGTCTGTGGGCTGGGGTCCTGTGTGCTGACTCGCTCCCCACCAGCTTTTCCGAGTCAGGGGCTGGGCTCCATTCGCCATGCTATGGGGATAGGTTCCCCAATAGCTACCCATCTTCACCAGTATTTACTCATTGTTTTTTTCCCTTTAGAAATCTTTGCCAATCTAGTGGGCGAAGAATGATATGTCACTGGCGTATTAATTCGTATTTTTATTACTAATGAGGCTATACATTTTAATATGTTTATCAGTTGGTTGAATTTTCTATTCTAGAAATATGTTTCATATCTTTTGCCCATATTCTGTTAAGTGGCTCATATTTTTCTCATTGATTCATAACCACTCTCTGTATGTTCTGGACACTAAGTCTTTGCCAATTTTGTACTATAAATATTACCTCTCAGACTGTTGCATGTCTTTTTATTTTTTAAAAGATTTTATTTATTTATTTTTAGAGAGAAGGGAAGGGAGGGAGAAAGAGAGAGAGAAGGACATCAATGTGTGGTTGCCTCTCATGTGGCTGGCTCCCACTGGGGACCTGGCCTGCAACCCAGGCATGTGCCCTGACTGGGAATCGAACCAGCGACCCTTTGGTTCACAGCCCGCATTCAATCCACTGAGCTATGCCAGCCAGGGCGTCTTTTTATTTTTTGATGGTGTCAGGTGATATACTGAAGTTTTCCATTGTAGTGTGCTTAAATGTAGCAGGCTTTTTCTTTAGGGCTTGGCATGCTTATATATTTGATTTAAGAAAATAGTCCACACCCAGGGGCCATAAAAATATTCTCCACCTTTTATTCTAAATACTTTAGAGTTTTGCCTTTCACACCTCTTCATTTAAATGGGATTGAGTCGTATATGAAATATAAATAAAGTTTCTTTTGTGTGTGAAATTATTTGTTCCAGGATAGTTTTTTAGATCACCCGTCTCTCACTTATCCATCCTAGATCAGCTTCCTGTCTACGCATGACTGTGTCCCGTCGGTCTGTGTATCTCTCTTTCTCAGAACCACGGTATCTTTATGTCATTGTACCTTTACAACGAGTCGCAGTAGCTGGTAATGCCAGTCTCTTCGCCTGTTCTCCTCTCTTTTTAAGACACTTCTTAAAAGTGAACTGCAAAAAAAATACAGTACGTGAAGTATATGTAGTTCAGTGAATTACCACAGTCTTAGAAGTTTGCCCAGATCCATGCGTGTGCACACGCACGCGGGGGTTTTTATTGGAATTTTATATATCTATACATCAATTTGATGAGAATTGTTATCTTTATGATAATGAGTCTTCCTATCCATAAACATGATTTGTTATTCTTTCGGTTTTTTCTCCTTTAATATCTTCCAATAACATTTACAATGTTCCCCATAAAAGTCTTGCACACCTCTCGTGAGATGTGTTCCTGGGTGCCTAATACATTTTGTTGCCATTGCAAATGATATTTTAGTGTAGTTTTTACCTACTGCTGGTATATGAAAAGGCAATTTACTTTTATATATTGGTATTATATGCAGAGGCCTACTAAACTCTCTTACTAATTCTAATTATCAGTAGACCTCAGTTACACATATTCCATATTTGCCTTTTGTATCTTTTTCTTCATTGTTTTACTTCCCAACTTTGTTTCTTTTAAATAACATATTGCTGGACTTCTAAAAAATCTCCATATAAAAATCTGTCTTTCGCTCAAAATGTATGGTCTGTTTCTCTAGACTGCTATTACCCATATAATGTAATTTCCGCTTTTTTTGGATTGATTAGAGGTTTTGGTTTCTCATTTTGATTTTAACCTCTACTAAATTGAAAGTTATGTACTAGAAACCTAAACATGAATATTTAAAGTCTGAAATTAATATCTTCTTTCCCCTGAACAGTATGAGAACTTCAGAATACTTGATCTATAACCGCCTCCTCCTGAACGCCATGCCTGCTGTTTACAGTGTGCTTATTTATTTTGTTTTTGTTCTGACTTCATCCATGAGGACAGCATTGTTGGTTTTTCAGCTGCTAGGCTTTGAAAATGTTATCCATAAATATGCTGTTTTCTTTCCTCACTATCCGTTTTCACACGTCAGCCTTTCCTTCTGGGGTCAGTTTCTTTCTTCCTGAAATGTGTCTTTCAGAATTTCCTTTAGTGAGTGTCTGCTCCTAGTAAGCTCTGGTTTTTGTTTCTCTGAAAAACGTCTTTATGTTGCCATCCTGAAGGCTGTTTCCCCTGCATGTAGAATTCTGGGTTGACGGCTGTTTTCTCTCGGCTCCCTGAAGAGTTCCTTCCCCTCTGCGAAGGCTACATCGTTTCTGTTGCAAAGTCAACTGTCTGTCATTTTTCATTTCTACACATTTCACTTGGTTCTCTTTCAAACAGGCCTGGTCACTCGTGACAGCCCGTGTGCTCTTCGGTCGAATTCTTTATAGTCTTTGCGGTTATCTCTCCGTGCATAGCAGATTACAGTAAAGTTTAGCAGCTTCAAACAGGCTGCTGTGGTGTGGCTCTTACTATGTCATATGTCACTTGCTATGTCTCATGCTTTCTGTTAGACAAATTCGTCTAAGCTCGTTCGGGAACTCGCCTGCAGTTGGGATCGTGTGGCAGCGTGGGCTGGATAACTGACTTCTTCGTGTATATACAAAATGGTATTTGATCGTGTTTTGGGGTCAGGATTCTAGTTTTTGTTTGTTTTGTTGTTGTCCAGTTTCCTGAGAAAGAAGAGGCTGGCAACATTGTGTAAGTTTAAGGTGTCCAAAATGTCGATTTGATACACACAGAGATTGCAAAATGATGACCATTGTACTGTTAGCTAACACCTTCCTCGTGCCGCATTCGTATCATTTCCTTTTTGTGATGAGAGCAGGTGAGGTCTGCTCTCGTAGCAACTGTTCAGTATATGATGCAGTATTGTTAACTGTACGCACTGTGCTGTACATTAGGTCCCCAGAGCTTACTCATCTTACTACTGGAAGTTGTTCCCATTCCCCAGCCCCCACCCCCGGCGACCACCACTCTACGCTCGATTTCTATGAGTTCACCTTTTTCAGATGCCACATATAAGTGATACCATACAGTATTTGTCTTTCTTTGTCTAACGTATTTCATTTAGCATAATGCGGTCAAGCTGTATTTATGTTGTTGCAAAGGGCAGGACTTTCCTCTTTTTGTGGCTCCATACTATCTCATTGTATATGCCGAAGTTTCCCTACCTCTTGGACAGGGGTGGCTTTTTTGCTATTTCGCTCATCAAGGGGATGACTTTTGGGGGGATCCTGGCTTTATGCTTTGTCCCCTGGCTGCTTTTGCATCGTCCTGGTTTGCCTCCTTTTTCCTGTGTGTGGCTCATTAAATTTAGCGTTTAATGACATTAGCGATGGGCAGGTTCTTCCATTCAAGTACTGCTTTCTGCCCGCTTACCTCTCTGTACTTGTGCTTTCTCATCAATTTCTTCACTGACTCTGAGGATTTGCCTTGTGCTCTTGTCTACTCATCTCTTTTCTTACACGCACACATATGCATACTTTTGGTTTCGATCCAGCATTTTTAGGTGTTTTCTACCAGGGTGTTGTTTTGCATTTTGGATCTGTTACCCTCCATGGTGTCCAAGACTGATGCACTTAGGGGGCTCTTTAAAGACACCAGTTCCCTGGCCCAACCCACACGTAGCAAATTAGAATCTCCCGAGATGGGGCCAAGTAGGTGTATTTTCTAAAACCCTCCCCAAAAGATCCTGACACCCGCCACTGCTAAGGGGAAATTCTTATAATGAAGACGTGGCCCTAGAACTTGAGGAAGGCTTTATAGAGGAGGAAATTGCTTTTTACCTGTTCTTAAAATTTATTCTCATGCTCTAACTGCCTCAGTTAGTTTTATGTTATGTAAGCAACCAACATCAGCATCAGTCTGTGTATCAGAAGGCCCCTAGGGAGTATCTGAAGGCAGCCTCTTCTCACTGGCTGTGTGGCAAGGGCATGTGACTTGGACCACCTCATGGTACAGGTTTGTAAATGCCCCTCCACTCTTCTCCCCATTACATGGGCTCAGAAAGCCACCATAGTCCAGCTCACTGAGCGAGAACCCACCTGCATCATCCACTGGTCCTACTAAGGGCCTGGTGTGAGCTGTCTGAGCTGACAGGTGTGCCATGAAAGAGAATTTCAGCTGCACTGGCTGGTCAAGGGAAGGGGGTCTGTACAGGGGCCAGCCCTCAGAGGGCAGGATCCCATTTGCGCCTGACCCCGAGCTGTACCGAACCCTGTAATGTCAAGAGTTTTGTTTGACTTTATCTTCACCGCCTTCTAAAAGATGTTCACAGTGGACCACGCTTCTAGATCCATTTGAGAAGTGATGCCAAACAGTCCCAGAGACGTGCTCACCTGGAGTCAGGAAGACCAAGGTTCGAATCCCAGTTCCTCAACTTGTTGGCAGCATGACCACAGGCAAGGGACTTCCATCATCCCTCCGAGCCTCCGTTTCCTTTTCTGCTACACGGAACATAATAACGCCTTCCTTCTAAGGTTATTGGGAAACTTAAGTGAAGCAATGCATTTTAAATGTCCTGTACAGTGTCCCTTAGATGCTTCTATTTGTTATTTTTGCTGTTGCTGCTGTGGCTCTCAGGGATATTTACCCTAAGGGGTAAGTACAACAAGGATTGTTTTCATGGTCTTGCCCTGTAGAGCAAATTGGATGCCTACTCACTTTTGCAACCAAGTCAGGATCAGACTTGTGTATCTACATGTCGACCCCACTGTGGCTTCCCAGCTTTCGTTCCTAATAATAGCAGTAAAAACCACAGTTTGTTTGTTGAGCAGCTCTAAATACCAGGCACCAAGCCAAGCTAGCTATTTGATATGTGTTATCCCTGGTCCTTACAGTAACACAGGTAGGTTTTATCCACCCCACTTGACAAAGAGCAAACTGAAGCTGGGTGGATAAAGACTCTACAACATCACATGGGTAGCCAGTGGCTCAGATCGAAAACAGGGTTGTGCTGTTTTAAACAAGCATCCAGCCTCCCCTTCTCCGTGCTGGTCTCTCTCATGATCGCTCTGCTCAGAGTCTTCTCTCTCCCTGCATGGCCTTCCACCTCCTGCTCTGCCCACCGAAGTCTTACTTATCCTTTAAGACCCGATACAAATGCCACCTTCCCTGTCGGCCTTCCTCTGGATCCCTCAGTCACAGAGAATCACTCTTTGCTGTATTTTCATGGGATTTTCCTTAGGTTCTACTTTTTGCACACTGGTTATCATCTTGTGTCTCTTATGCACATAAATGTCACCTGTACTTATTTGTAGTGTGTTTGAAGTCAGTGATGATATCCTAAGAACCATTGAGCACACTTCATAGATGTCCATTAAATGCTTATTGAATTTAAGAATGAATATTGTATCCAGAGAGGTTGTTAGTAGGTACTTTCTTAGCTATGTCAGTCCTTCAGCCTTTAGTGACACTGTACAAGTGGCTGTCGGTGACAGACAGAGCTGACACTCCTCCCACTAGTGCCTGTGGAAGTTCCCAGAATGCAGTTGTGCAAGTAAAGGGTCATCTGTGGTCCCAAGTTTTCTAAGTGGTGAAAGTTTTTCTTTCTCGATCAGCTCTCCTGCTCCCAATCTTTCTCTCTGGCCCCTTCTGTCTTCTTTATTCTCAACTATAGATTATTCCAAGTCTACAAAAGGTGGCTGGGCAGCAAGTTGAGCCCTAGTGGCTCAGAGCTGCCACTGCCCCCAGGTGGAAGCTCCTTAAAGTGAGTCATCGTGAGGAGCCTTATGCCTAAGTTACTGGGTCACCATCAGCCAAACATCGCGTAAGTGGAATGGAATTAGAATCTCTCAGCAGCTAAACAGTTGCGTTTATAACAGGTTCTTCCATCTCTGCATTGCCTTTCTTTCCATGACAATTAACTAGAAAGTTCATTGAGATGGGAAACATCAGCACAAACTGAACAGTAAAAGAAAAAAGAGAAGGACTTTATAAGACGTGTAGGAGTGTTCACTCTTTGATTAAGCACATGTATTTAGTAGTCACAGGCAACCCTAAAACTTACAGTTGAGAGCTATTAAGAGAATGATAGGTCCAAAATCTCTCTTTTTCTAAGAAAGATTGTAACTACCCAACGAGGGGAGTATTAATCCTGCAAATGAGGTAGGACAGAGTCCCGAGGTCGTGTGGCAGATTGGGGTACAGACCGACGCATCGGCGTCTGTAGGTCGGAAACAGCCCTGAGGTCGCTGACAGCCATGGGATCCTAGCTGTCGGAATGCAGTGGGGACGCCAGGGTTACGCTGTGGGAATGCTTCACACGAGGGGAGGCCCGGATCTCCGAACAGCTGGGCCTGGGCTGGAGCTTGGGTCCGTGTTGCGTGTTTCCAGTACTCTGTGTAGTAATCGCTCAGACTGTCACAAAGCTGGCCGAGATACAGGCGGAAATGTGTAAACACATCATCGCCGTGTGACAGCAGAATTGCCGCGAATGGAGGGATAATGGAGCCACGGCCTTTTCTGTGAGTTAGGGCCCACTGATTGGAGGTGCGTGTCATTTTTCTCAGAGAGCCTGCACCCATCACGTTATTTCCAATTTTAGTTACTGAAAGCAGAGTTAGTGTTTGAAGATATGGTTCAAGCACAGAAATGCAGAATCAGACTAGGTTTTTACTACTGTTCTGAGTGCTCTAAAACCAGAGCATTTATGTAAACCATAGCAGCTCGCCATTATCAAATCTTTGTCAAGAATTCAATTTACTTTTCAGAGAAATAACTCTTTTCACACTCAATGCATCCATTTACATGATATTTACTTATCATGTTTAATTGCAACAACAAGACCTGGCATAAACAGGTTTGGGCTCAGCCACAACCCCCTCTTGCTAAGGGCAGGGCCAGGTGGGTGGAAACAGGTACGCAGACCTACTAGAGAATGGTTCCTATGAAGTTTTGTTCTGTGAGCCTTTTGCATAGGTCACTGTGAAAACACTCCCGGGAAAGAAAGCAGGGATCGGCGGCGGGCCCTCAAGGTATTGCAGTCTGTTCCCTCCCTTTGCAGACCCAGGAAAGAAAGGAAGGGGACTTGGGTCCAGTGTTGCAGTGCTGACAGCCCCCCGTCAGACACACTGATAGTATTTACTACTCGGAGTTCTTCTCTGCAGATTGCTGCAGCAGTGCGCACCTGGTCTGTCTAGGGCTGACACGGTGTCTTAGTCTATCGGGGCCGCTGTAACAAAATGCCGTAGAATGAGTGGCTTATAAACAATGCATTTATTTCTCATGTTATGGAGGCTAGCAAGTCCAAGATCAAGGGGCCAACAGATTTGCTATCTGCTGAGGACCTGCTTCCTGGCTCCCAGATGGCCGTCTCCTCACTGTGTCCTCACAGGGCGGAAGGGGTGAGGGGCTCTCTGGACTTGCTTATAAGGGCAGTGGTCCCTTTCATGAGGGCTCCACCCTCGTGATCTGGTCACCTCCTACAGCTTCCCCCCCCCAAGTGCCATCCCATTGGTGATTAGGATTTGTAACGTAGGATTTGGGGAGAGGGGGGCACAAATATTCGATCTACTACACATGGTGCGTAAATCTAATCATGAGATTGATGGGACGTGGCTCCCTAGACGGCAGCACGTGTACTTTGTGGCTGTCGGAGACGTTCCGTAAGCTCCCGTTAGTGTAGTGAGGACAGGGTACGTAGCCCGGAGACCTCCTGTGTTAGATCTGGGCCCCAGCACTTCTCGGCGTGACAAGGCAGGGCGGGCGACATCGTGGTCCTGGGCTTCTCCCTGCCTTGCCTGTGCCTCGTGATCACCTGCCACTAGGTAGGCACTCTGATCTTCGCCGCTCATCCTCTGTGTCCCCTCCGTTGCTCCATTCAAGGCAGTGATTAGGTACAGGTCACTGGAGAGATCCTCTAAGGCATGTTCAAAGTGCAGGGAGAAAAGGATAAAAATGAGTGCTTTTCCCATTTCGTAGGTTTCTGAGAAAACTTTGACAGAACCCAGATAGGAAGTAGAAGCTACAGGAAGTAAAATGATAAGAGAAGCTGGAGGTCAGAACAAAGTTACTGCTGTGTGAGTTTAGCCAGAACCAATGAAAAACCAGGATCCAGGACAGAAAGACAGCCAGAGACAGAATGAGGATGGACTGGCACAGGCTGCTGGTCCGGTGGGCTCCCGTCAAGGTTAACACGTGGGACCTGTCCCCTCAGCGATGCACACGAGGTCTTCTCTCTTTGACTGTAATTGCTTCTCTGTGCCTCGGTTGTACCTTTATGAACTCACTCTCACCCCAGTGGTGGAGAGCAACTTTGGTTACTCTCGGGGAGACTCGTCCAGACATAACCGGCTGTCCCAGTTTGCAAGTCAGTGAAAGGACAGCATCTCAAAGCCTTAGCTATAAGGGGTTCCAAACTTTTCTATAGTGATGATGAAGTCCACTTGTCCCTGGTCCACTACTCAAAAATAGGAAATGGGAAATGGGAAATAATTTTCAAAAACTCAACGTACAACAAATCCCCATCAGAGGCGACACCGGAAGTTTAAACCAACAGGCCCAATGTCGGTACAAACACTTTTATTTATTGCTCAGTTATAGCTTCCCATATCCTACAGAAGGTTTTAGGCAACGTGCAAGGAAAGGTACGATCGTTTGTGTACAAGATTCTTTATTTCTGCCATTTTTTTTTAAGTTGAGCTCTGAGCTTCCTGGCAGCCAAAGTAAAAAGCATACTTGGTTCAGTGGTGGGAGGGAGAGGATTCTTGCTGCAAAAGAATATATATCATTTCTTTTCAGTGGACTTGAGTTAATCCCGCTGTTTAGTTTTGAAAGGAACCTCTCTCCTGGGACTTCCTGAAAGGAATATTGACCTAGTGCTACAGTGGACAATGTCCTCAGCAACATCCCTACAATGAATAAGTGCAGTGGGGAGATTTTATGAGGCTCTCGGTCCAGTGTCCTTCAGCGGAAGCTGGAGGCCGGACACGGGGCTTTAACACAGGCCCAGGAGGTGTGGCCGAAACATAGCATTACGGGTGCCCACCTCCGGCCTTCAGTCATTCATCACCGTGACTCCTCTTCATTGGGCTTTCGGCACGAGCCGAATAGCAGGTAGTTCAGGCTTAATTTCCTGTAGCAAAGGAAGGGAGCATTCTGCAGCTGCCGTGTAAGTGAATGGAGACGGGAGTAATTCTGAGTGGGAAATGAGAGTGGGAAGTCCACAGCCATCTCAAGGGATTCTTGCTTCAACTTCTCCACCTCTGGGCTCAGGGAGTGTGTCTTTTCGATGCACTTCTTCATATCCACACAAGATGGGTCTTCTTTCCAGCCTTCGACGGCTCCGAGATGCGATTCTGACACGCCCACCATGTGGCCAGACGCCGTCCTAGCCCATTCATTCTCAGGCGGCCTCGAGCTCTAAATAACAACACAGATGTCATCCCAGGGTGACTTTCTCTTGCCGCGTGCTACTAACCGGCGACCTTCTCCAGATCGAGCCTGTGATGACAGCTTTTATATGCAGCCGGCTCACCTGGGACAGGTGTGCAGGAGCTGCCCCCATCCTTGTCCCGAGGTGCTCCGTTCCACAGCCTCCTATTCAGCTGCCACTTTTCCTCTTTCCCTGGCATTCCTCTGAGCAAGGGACAAATTCCTTTCTCCTCCATTGCCTCCAGAACCATGCCTTTTCAACCCCCTTCATCTTCTCTGGTGGTCCTGTCCTCTGCCCCCATCACGCTCTTCCTCTCTTCGTGTACTTTACTTTTCACGGTGTCTCATAGCACCGCTTGGCAGTTTTTCTCTCTGTGGTCGCACCCCCCTAGAAGGAGCGTGCCAGTGAGCCAGAGACTTGGTTTCTCGGCTTTGTCATTGTTGTTTATGACTCAGAGCCTAGAACAGGGCCTGGCACATAGCTGGTACTCAATAAATAGCAGGGCGTGAATGGATGAGTGGGTGAACAAGCAAGTGGCTGGATGGACGAGCAGATTTAGACTGGAATGCAGCCCTTGGCTCCCCGTTCAACATAACTGCTTAGCAGTCATCTACACACACACCTGCCCCCCTCTCGCACTCTCCCGCCACTGCCCAACCACCCCTGTGACTTTGCTAGACCAAATTACTTTCTACCTTGAACGTGGAAGCCTCCATTTAGTCTTCTTCAGAGAGGATATCAAAGCTATTAAAAGACAAGGTCTCGTTCATTGTTATTGTTGGTGATTTAATACCCTGCCAGGAGCAGGCCATTAGCTGACGGTTGCAGGTGCGTTGCCCTTGGCTTTCCAAGGGGACCTGGCCTAGGACAGCAGTGAGCTGGCCTGGAGAGAGGGCCTTCGCTGGCAGACCCCATCTGCCTTGCCTCAGTCGTGGTGTGTGGCGTGTCTGTCGTTCAGCATTTTGGGGTGTTAGGTGAGAACAGTCTGCCGTCAGGGCCCGGGGAAGCCAGAGTCATCCTTCTACCCCATCCCAGCTGTAATTTCAGCAGCCTTTATTTCCAAGTTGCTCTCCGGTGGCAAGAGGCACAGTTATGTTCAGAACCAGGGGTTCGGGTGTCTGCTCAGCTGTGCGATCTTGACCACACCCTCTCCCTTCCCTGTAAGTCACTGCCAACAGTTCTGCTGTGAAGTTTGTTCCAGGCGGTCTCTAAGGTGTTTTCCAGGTGAAATATTTCTAAAACCTTGTACTTACATGGTGCTCTGATGTCCTGAATCTGCCGTTTCCGAGCACGCCTCCAGCGTCACATACGTTTCGATCTAGCTGCTTGGTCATGTGCTTTGTCTCCTTGATGAAGCCAGTCTTTCTGCAGGGAGGACCCTGTCTTATCTGTGGGTCTGTCGCACCCAGCAGAAAGCTCGGTGCTGCATATTCCGTGAACAACACGGCCTAGTTTGTCTCCTGCACTTGGTTACCTGTCGATTGATTGTAAAGAGGCAGCGAAATGCCCCAGAAGCCAGGTAACTTGTCCCAAGATCATAAACTATCCATGCATGAGTTCTTGGAATCTAATCAGTTTTATGTGCCGCTGCGAACACCTTGTAGGTATATAAAACTTCTTTTAATCCCTCTCTCCTTCTCATATTTCCTTCATTCCCAGAAAAACTACACCTGGGCTTTGGGGGTCACACTTGGATTCCAGCTCCGGCACTTACTACTTCGCTGTGCACCACTGGGCTAGTTACAGTCCATCTCTGGGCCTTGGATGTCTCACCTGTAAATGGGAAGAACTGTACTAGCCTTGCAGGTTTGATGACAGAATTGAGCAGCCTCTAGCACAGTGCCTGATCGGGACTAAGTTAACGTTAGTCGTTCCCTCCAGGGCTCAGTTCAAGTTCAAGGTGCCCCTTTCCCTCAGAGCTTTCCCAGCCAACCCTTGGGGTTTGCTCTTTAGACATTTTAGGATAGGTTACCTCTGCTGTTTGTCTTGGAGCACCTGTACTGACTTCTGCAAAACAGGCCATCAAATACTAAGAGTCTGAGAGCGTTGTGGCACCTACTGCAGCGTTTCCTTCTTTCTCAGCCCAGTGTCCTAAAAACTACAGGTGCTCAAGTCATGTAAGGTGCTGGGAAGGAGATAGCACAGGGTGAAGGGCAAGGGCACCTGCACCGTGTGGCCTTGGTAGGTGACAGGCTCTCACCCCGCTTCCACTTTCTCATATTATTCATGGGAAAGCTTGGTCCTCAGGGTCCCTCGGGCCCTTGCAGCCTGGATCCTAGGCTGTGATACTGCACCAGGTCTTTAAAAAGTACCGGCGCCTTGTCCTGCATGCAAGAGTCTCCCCAAACACAGGCGGCTTTTGTAACCGTGAGAAGCACAGTCTCCCTGCGTGAGCAGTTGTCCTCGGTCACCGGCAGAGGGGAATGTGGTCTGAGGCTCAGCTTTCCCTCTGAAGTGGGCTGCCTTGGCCAGCATATTGTTCCGTGGGGAAAGACGGGCTTTGGTGTCTCTCCTGGAAGAAAATGCATCATGACGCGGGTCTACCAGGCCTTTCGGTCCCAAGTTGGTGGCAGTAATGGCCTTGGCCTTGGCTGAAGTTGAGCTAGACTGCAAACTTCACACCGAGAGAGGTCTACCTTTAGATTGCCCTAGGCTGTCCCTTACAGGATACCACGTGGTAGCTTTCTGCTGTTGTACAGGTGAGGCCAGGCACATCCTCATTTAGGAAGACTCCTCTCCTGGCTTCTCTCTCCTTTGACCAACAACTGGGCGATGCAGGCCCCAGCACTGCCCCTTGGTCTTCCCCATTAGATGAGCTTCTCCTTAGAT
Source organism: Trachops cirrhosus (assembly GCA_028533065.1). Taxonomy (NCBI): domain Eukaryota; kingdom Metazoa; phylum Chordata; class Mammalia; order Chiroptera; family Phyllostomidae; genus Trachops; species Trachops cirrhosus. Next base: position 9,061,928 of record CM052539.1, read on the forward strand.
GAGTTCATGTTCTTAAATACCATTCGAGTTACATTGGTCCCTGAGTCTCAGGCTTAACTTAGGAAAAACAGAACCCTAGGTTCCACCCCAGCTGCAGCATGTTCGTGCTTTGGAATACCAGTCAGCAGTGAAAAGGAATGCAGTGCTAACACACATGACCACTTGGGGTGCCCGCAGGTTGAGGTGCCTATGCATGTCCAAGGCAGAGGTGCCAGGTGGGCGGTTGCGTTTACAATCCTGGAACTCAGCGTAGAGGTGCAACTGGAGAGAGAAATTGGAAGTTATCAGCCTATATGTGGCATTTCAGGCAGTTGCCTGGAGAAGGTCACCAAGAACCTGGAGAGGAACGGAGAACGGGCGAGGGGGCGGGGTCTGGGAGGGAGCGAGTCCTGGACACTCCAGCCTTCGCGGTGATGATTCAACGAGGCTGCAGAGTTGAGGTTTCCCCAACGTCCTCCTCAGGTAGCTGATTGGCTAGACCCACTCATAGAACCGAGGAAAGAACTTTCACTTAGTGTTAGAATCTGGTTTATTCTCTATAAAGGACACAACTCAGAACCAACTGGAAGAGACGCAGGTGTGAGGGCGGGGGGATGCGTGGGGCGTGCGTGCCCTCTGTGGGCCCACCACCCTCCCAGAGCCACGTCAGAGGCTCTCAAACCCTGTTATTTAGTGGTTTTTATGGAGGTTTCATCATGTAGGCAAGACTGAATAACTGGCCATTGGTGGTTAACTCAAACTCCAGCCCCTCTCCCCTCTCACCTGGAGGTTGGGGAGCGGGGCTGGAAGTTCCCAGTTTCTAATCAAGACTTGGCTTTTCTGGCAACCAGCCCCCGTCCTGAAGTGATGTAGAGTCCTGCCAGGAGCGGCCTCATTAGAACAAAAGCTGTTCTTACAGTTCAGGGAATTCCAATGCTGTTTAGGAACTCTGTGCCAGGAACCAAATATGAAGTATCTTCTGTGACACTGCGGACCTCGTCCTTGTCAAGCTGCCTGCTCTAAGGTCTAATGCACACTGTCCCCCTTCCTCGACACCCCTCCATCTTCCTTGAGATCGCCCTTTAATCCGCATTGCCCTGGACAGCCTGCTCTGCGGGCTTCCCCTTTTCTGGGTCCCGCCGTCACTGTGGACCTCGCCCTCCCAGCCCCACAGAGTCACAGTCCCTCAGAGTCACGGTCCCACATGTGTGACTGTGATTGTTCACAACCTCGCCCAGTGTTATGGACTCAGTCATGTCCCCCGAAGCTCCTGTGTTAAAGTCCTAGCCCCCAACACCTCCGAACGTGACCGTGTTTGGTGATGGGCTGTTTAGAGAGGTTAATTAAGATAAAGTAAGATCCCTGGAGTGGGCCCCAATCTGCTGGGACTGGTGTCCTCAGAAGAAACAACCCTGCCCAAACCTTGACCTCCGACGTCCAGCCTGCAGAACTGGGAGATTGTATTTCTGATGTTTACAGCTGCCCTCGCTGACTGATTCCCACAAGGCTGTCAGCCACACTGAGAGCGGGGGCCAGCTGAGGATTCTCTCCTCCTTGCCTCCCCACCGCCAGCATGGGGCTGGGCTCTGATCTGTACAACAAGTATGTGTCCAGTGAATGAGTGACTTGTCTCACGGTGATGGCAGAGAGTCTCAAAATGTGGAGGTTTCGTTAAATGTGTTCCGACTAGTCCCAGGCCAATACTTCTTTATCCTGTTAGTATCTCTGTTTGGAACTTCCCCCCTGTCCTTTCCCACTGAATGGCCATCACTGCATCTCTGTAATCTGCCCAGCAACCAGACGAAAGAATATAAAGAGATTTTGTGATTAAGCTTCCTGACTCCTTCTCACCTTTCGGGGGGCCTCCACTGGTAACTTCCACCTTCCAGGCTATATTTCAGAGAACAAAGTTTGTTCCACATCAGACCTCTGCCTATGGAGAGTATCCGTGAGCAATAATGCTGTAATCTAAGAAATGCTATAATGGGAAAAAATTAAGTCGTAGCTACATAAGACCCAGAAATGTTTGCTAATGAGGCTTATACTTAAAGGTGAACAGTATTTTACAGTTTACAGCATTTCACTTTGCTCTCAAAACAACCTTATAATGAAAACAGGGTGTAGTTTATCATCATCTACTTTAAAAAAATAAAAGCTAGCGCTCAAAAATCAAGCCGTTTTCGCCCAGATGGCCCTGGTGATAATCGGGAAAGCCAGAACTTCAAGGCCAGCCTCTGGCTCCTGCAGACAAGCACCGTCCGTGTCTGCAGCCCCGTAGGGAAACTCAGCTGCTCCTACGAGCTGCTACTCAGTGGTTCAAAGGGGTGACTGTGAGTGAAGTATGTGAAAGACGCCAGCAAATTGTGTTTTTAAAAAGAGACATATCCAAGAGGCCCACGGATGGGAGCGGCAGCTGGATCCGGGCCAGCTCTGCTCCCAGCCGAGGTGTCTGTCATCTCAGGTGGTGGCAGCCGCGTGTCCCGGGAGTTGGGTGGTAAAAGCAGCCTTGGACGGGAGCCCAGCAGCTGGCTCCACATTCCTTTTTAGTTTTTTCTGTTTCCCAAAACCAAAGATCACGGAAGGAAGAAAAGGGAAATCATTATTTGAGATTGAGCAGGAGTTTTTGTACCGTGCATTACAGTAAGTTAATGAGAGCCTACTCGGGCTGATTTGGGAGGAGGTGGCAGGGAGACTGTCATCTCTCACAGGGCAGATGGAATCATCACCTGGACCTTTACTGGTTCGCAGAGTCTCCTCTGAGTCTCAGGCCTCCCTCTTTGCTCTCCCTCGATATCCCTGGTAGGATATGCTCTCAGCTCAGGGCCCTGTGATGAATGCTGGAGGAAATTAGACTCAGTGTACCCTATTGAGGACCAGAGGACTCTGCAGCGTCTGGGACTCCTGACTGCAGCCCCAGGCGGCAGTGTGGGCAGGAACAGGTGAGCCGGTCAGCTACGTCTCGACCAGACTCTCTACCCAGCCTCTCGTGTCCTTTGGAGCCTTGTCCTTGGTGGTACCAGCTACCACATACCCTGGAGAGAGAGATACTTTTGCAAATGTTTCCTAACTTTGCGTGTAAATGTGAAAACATGGGCTTTTACGACAGGGAGATCTGAACGCAGCTGCAGCTCACTGGTTCCCAGGCACTTGTGCTTGACAAACGACTTTTCCTCACTGAACCTCAGTTTCCCTTTCCCGTGGGTTTGTTGCAAGGCACTCTGAGACGATGCGTCTATCCTGGGGCAGCACAGAGTGCTCGAGAAGAGAGGGCTGTCCTGGGAAACACAGACAGGGTGCTTACGCACACCCAGCGGGAGTGGAGGAGGAACAGGTGTGGAGACAGTCCCCCATGAGGGGCTGTTGAGAAAGCCTGTTGTTGGCCTAAATAAGGGGATCCCAGAGTCAGTTCGAAAGGGAGCTTCCAGGCCATCCAATCTCATCATCTGCTCAGCACAGGATCCCCACGCCACCATCGGCATGCCTGCTAGGTGACCTCCCACTCCCGTGGTCCCCAACCCTGCTGTGCACCAGGATTAGTGGGGCTGTCCTTTGCAGAGAAATCCCGGGGCTGACCCCAGGAGAACCAGTTTTCATTAGGTTTGGGGCACTGCCCGGGAGATGGTAGCCAACCATGGAGAAGCTCTCTGCAGAGGTCATCAGACCCAGAAGGCGGGGACTGGCCTGTCTCCTTCACTGCTGTGTCTCTAGCAGCTGACACAGAACCTGGTGCACAGTAGGGACCTGCTGGGGGAGGGCTGACGCAGGCAGCCTCTTCCAGAACAATTCCAGTGCCTAGAAGCTTCCCTCCGGAAAGGCAGCTCATTTCCACCCCTGTCGGTGAACTCTAATGGTTACTTATGGTCTGGCTTATAATAAGCAAAAATCAATCTGTCTTTAATCTTCATTCATGCAACCTCATTCTCCCTTCTCGAGGGACAGATTCTAATTCCTCTTAGAAGGAATTATCCCTCAGCTGTGGAGGTCAGCAAGGGTGCCATATGTATCTTCAAATGAAATCAGGGCTGGCTAAGCAATAAATAAACTTACTTCATCGAGGAAACAAAATGATGGACCAAAGGACCTTTTTAGCTAGGGCACCTGGGTCCCAGCTCCAGGGCATACACTGTAAACCTGGGGTGCATAAACAGGGCTACGGGTCCCAGGTATGAAATGGATACCTTTACCATTGCACAGAGGAAATTGACCCCAGACTGCAGTCCAGTGTAGAAGAGCTAGCATTTGAACCAGGTGAGAGTTATACTCAAGTTCAAGGAAAGAAGAGGGGGCCAGGTTGGAGTAGCTTACGTGTTGGAGAAACCCGAGCACAGCACCAGTGGCAGAGTCCACCTCTCCGCGGATGGCGTTTTCCCACACGCCTCACTCCCCTTCGTTGGGCTTCCCCTGTAAACGTCGGCGGTTCCAGGGCGATTGCTAAGATCTTCTCAGCGCACATGAACTTCTGTGATCCCAGAATGCATTAGCTGGAGCTGGGAAACGTACAAGCTGTGAAATGGCCTTTTCCAGCCCATTCGGGGCTGTTTAAATACCCTCTGTGTCGCACCTTCCCGGGGGATGTTTCATGATTCTGCACCCACTCGTCAGGGGCTCCAGTGGGACCGTCCTTTCAGGATGTTTAATAAACGGTGATGTGATACGATATGTTTTCCTTGTTATAGCCTTGCTGCGCTCAGACGTGCACTGAATGGTACCATTAAAGGCTTTCCTGTTATAAAATAGCTTATTAGAATAAATACGATGTCGGAAGGGCATTGTTGCTTTCTCTGCTCATAGTCGGGAGAGCCTCCGGTTATAACATTTTAATATTCACCTGCTGGTAGATGCGCAGCTGGTTTGATACACAGTAGCGATTGGCGGGCTCCCTCTGTGCGGCCAGGGCCTTTCCTGGGGATGGGAAAAGGAGACACCTCTGGAAGCGTCCGTGGTCAGGGCTGGAGCTACCTGCTCCTGGCACTTACCTGGAGAGATGACCTAGTACACACCCACGTCCACCCCATTTCGGTAAGAGTCCACCAGTTCCAAATGGGATGGGATGGTGACTTGTTGATGATATTTCTTTTTCATTACACCGTTCATCCATATCAACTCATGCCCAGAAAGCCAGTAAATTAGTATATAATGGGGAATATTAGCACTGGAACACTTGAAGAATAATATGTGGGAAAAATGTATGTTGCAAGAGGTAAGGAATGAGTGAATAAATGAGTGAGTAAATGAGTGATATGGGATTCTGGCTTTATTGCAGATTAGCTGGGTGGCCCTGAGCAACTTAACGCTTCCTCTGGGCGGCCTCCACTTTTTCTGCCTCGAGCCGGACACTCTGCATGTGTTCTCCTGTTTGATCTGCAAGTCCTTTCTGGAGGCAGGAGGTAAATTCCATCCTCGCCCTCTGTGATAGGCACCTGCGGCTCAGGGAAGCTATACCCTGGCCAAACCACGCAGCAGCAGCAGAGCTAGAACTCCCTTTGTCTGGACTAAAAGCCCTTTTTCTGATTTTCCCTGCTGCCTTCCTCGTACCCGGTGGGTGAACGCCCAGCCTGCCCTTTCCAAGCCTCAGGTGCCACGTGGGAGTGTCGCCAGTCCCTCCTCCTGGGGCTCCACCTCTCAACAGCAGCGGCCCTGTCTTGAGCCCGAAGCTCAGGGAGAAGGAGGAGGAGGGGAGTCCCCAGCCTGGCGCCATCCGTCTGCTGGCTGGTGACAGGACACCGGGGCCCCAGCAGAACAGCAAGCTTGTTCACTCTCGTCTGGCTGTTCGCGGTGATGTATGAATAAGCAAAGAAGACAGCTTCATTTTCATAAGTTAACTTGCGCCTAGAGTGAGGAATCCAGGGAACAGCGCACTTCATCATAACCACAGGGCCAGCGCAGAGAACAGTGACAAAGCCTTTTGTTAGTCACAGTGTTTTACTGTAATAACTCCGAGGCAGATGAGGCAGCGTGGAACGCCAAGGTGCCGCGGGAGGCAGCTCCCAGGCAGCCCACGTGGCGCCCCCAAGAGGAATCCCCTGGGATCCGGCCTCTTAATGGGACGCCAGGCTCACGACGTGTCGGCATCGTCGAGGTGAAGGACTGACCCCTGACCTCTGCAGACCTGGGATGTAGATGCCACCTGCAAAAGATGACCCGTCTCACAGGTGCTGCAACTGGGGACCAGAGGGACTCTCTGCCTAGACAGGTGTTATGGGACAGCACCGTCCTGAGAAAGGTTTTGGGAGAAGCTTGGGAGTTTGGAAGTGTGTGTGGAAGGGGAAGGGCAGGAGCACCTGCAGGGCGGGGCAGGGGGGTAGGAGGCTCTGGCCGGATGTCAAGCAGCCATCACCCCCACTGCCCACAGAAGCTGCTGTTCTGCTCTCCCCACCTCTGGCCCATCCGTGTTTCTGTCACTGCAAGTACCACGCTGCCTCGCAATTATTTCTCTGTCCCCTCTTCCAGCTGCCTCCAGGGCAAGGACTGTATTTTGTTTGCCTTTGGTCCCCTCGTATTTTGTGTGGTGTCTGACACAAAGCAAACTCTCAGTCGATATTCAGCCGAACCGAAGCCGAGGCGAAGCAGGGGTCACGTCAGCTGAGGAAGGGAGGAGACGGCTGAGACCGCAGGTGTCGGAGCCCCAGCCGACGGGGCCGCGTGTGGGGGCGGGGAATCGGGGTAAGGGCAGAAACACCTGCTAACCATTCTGTTCTGCCGTGGCCATTGTCAGGGGTGATGTTTGCCAACTCTGAGCACGTGGCACCCTTCATCGTGCCGAAAAATAAATTGTAGCATCAACCTAGGGTCACTGGTAATTAGGAACCAGCTCCCCAAGGACCCCATGTCCCCTTTGTGTCACAGCCTCTGTGTCAGGTCAGTAGATGGGCACACGGCCCTCTCAGCCGAAGACGCCAAGCCTTGCGGGTCTGACTCTTCTGCACCAGCGTCCCAAGCTTGTTGCACGTGGGATTGATGGGCTCTTGCAATTCCCGAATTGGTGATGTTTTTCTTCCGAGGGATTCTACAAGTTTTGGATGTGATCATATAGAATGACAAAGTGGGTGGTAGTATTTTCCCGTGCCTCTAATTTATGTATTTGTGCTGGGGTGTTGATTTAGATAGGAGCTCGATAAATTGATCAAGTAAATTACAGCAAACCCACACACCATCATTTCAGGGAGCTGTCATCACGCCGAGGAGGCTCTACATCACCCAGCACGGTGTCCCGGAGAACCGCTGCTCTCTCAGCCTGCTGCTGGGCTGCATTTGTTCGGGAAGGCTCTCATTTCTCATGCTGGCTGACGCTGCGAGGGTTTTAGCTCCCGAAGGCGTCACGGAGCCGTGGGAGGCAGTGATCGTTAGTCGTGTGACCTTTCGCACATTATTTAGACTTACTAAGCCTCAGTTTCTCTTCGTATAAGACGTGGATTTATAATTTCTATCCTAAACCTTTGTCGTAAAGGTAAGCGATAACGCAGTGAGACAGTGGAAAGAATCTGGGCGTCGGACAAATGGAGAATGATGTGCCGACTCTACCGCTAGCTGTGCAAATCTCGGTCCTACGTGAGCCTCAGTTTCCCAGTCTGTGAGGTGGTACTGATACTAATCCCGAGAGAATACCTGGGCGTGATGGGCTTGTCTGATGGAGGCACTCGGATCTGATGCTGGACTTACCCCCCTTACAAGGCCCAGCGATTTGCTCTGGGGACACAGAAGCGATTGTCCCTCTACAGAACACTCCTGAGTTGACGTGAGGTTGATGTGATGCTTCCTGACCGTGAGAGCGAAAGCACTGGAAAGGTGGCCAAGAGGTGGCTCTTCTCCACGGGTTCCCCTCTCATCAAACAAGGGTCCCGTCTTTCTCTCTGATGTGAGAATCATCTCACACATGCCCAGAACGCCAGTAAGTTAGCCTGGAATGGGAAATGGTAGAACTGGAACACTGGGAGGACAACGTGTGAAAAAGTGTATGTTGCAAGAGGTAAGGAATGAGTGAGTGAGTGAGTGAGTGAATGAATGAATGAATGATTCCTAGGATTGAATGAATGATGCCTAGGATTCTGACTTTACTGCAGACTAACTAGGTGACCTTGGGCAACTTAATTTACTGCTCTGGGCGGCCTCCATTTTTTTCTGCATAAAACAGGGATTGTACAAACAGAGGGGCTGCCTGCCTGTGGGTAATCAATAGGTTAATACAAGTTAAGCACTTGGGTCAGAGCCTGGCAGTTCCTGAAAACTCCCCAGAATGAAAACTCCGGCTGCGACCTGCCATTCCTCTATCTCCTTTCGGAGCGCAGTGACCCACGTGGCTCGGCCGCTTTTAGCACCTTTGCATTCTCTGTCCTTCACAGGTCAGCAGGTCCTCGGCTTGGTAGAGAACCAGAGTGACTGGTACCTTGGGAACCTGTGGAAGAATCACCGCCCTTGGCCCGCCCTTGGAAGGGGCTACAATACAGGTAAGTCGTGAGGGGGCAGGGAGGGGCGGGGCTTGTAAAGGGTCCTGTGAGGACTCATGCTGCTTCCTTGGGGAGAAGAGGTAAGCCACAGCACAGGTGAGACTCACCTGGCAGCCTGGGAACCTTCCAGTTCTTTCTCGGTGCTGCCCCCATGGGCAAAGTAGCTGTGGGGTCTTAGCCGGCTGCGGGGGTCTCACCGAAAAACCCCTCTCCTGGGGGACCTTCCGATAGGTTCCCAGATCTTTATGAGTGTGACCTGTGGCACCCTGGCTCTGTTCACATAGACTAGGGATCATCCTGCAGCGACAGCCCCAATGTCTCAGCCCCTTAATGCAACCCAAATCGCCTCGGTGTGTACTAGCTCGCCTAGGGAGGGAAGAAGCAGATGACGTATTGACTCTGAAAGCTTCTCATCAGGAGTGACATGATTTCTGCTATTTCATTGGCTAAAGCGTGTCATGTGACCATGCCTACCTTCAAGGGGTGTGGGCAGGTGTAACCTGGCCATGTGCCCGGAGGAGAAAAGGCAGGACTATTTGGTAATTGGTGCTTAGGGACACCACAGCTTTAAGCACAATGTGTCTAAAATCAAGTCCATTATTCCGCCTTGTTGCTAACCCCAAACTGCCTCCTGTTCTCTTTCTCTCTCTGTTAATAGCATCATTCATTCACTCCTCCAGGCTTTGTTCAGCTGCTGTCTGTTGAATGCTTACTATGTACCGGGCCCAGTGCTGGGTGGGCCAGCACAGCCTGGGACCTCGTGGGGCATATCACAGAGGAAGCGAGAGCAGCCCCACTCTCTCTAGGCTCAGGTCCTGCCACTGTCTCCCCTTGAAATATCTCTGGATCCTCCTGCCTCCTCCCCTCTGTCCTCTTTGCCACTGCTTCTGTACCCTAGTCTCAGAGGATGCAGCCCCCGGACCTGTGCCAGGCTGGAACTTGGAGTTCGGGGAGCTGTAGGGTGGGCCAGGCCAAGAAGCGCTGGGCCCTGGCATCTGAGACCAGCTGTACTGTGTTGGGACCCGTGTCCTCAGGGGATGGTGCTGCCTGAAGGTGACAGGTAACACCTGTTCTGGAGGCTCTAGTGAGAAGGGCTTAAGACAACTCTGAGAGCCAAGGGTCCAGAGAGGTCAGGTTCAAACACAAGACCCCAGAGCCCAGAAGAAAAAGGATGAGAATCCAGCTTCCAGAGGGAAGAGACGGGATCAGAGCGATGTCAAATGTGGACCAGAACCAGGAAAGAAAGGTCAATGTCCTGAGCAGACAGAGGGGCAGGTAGGGAGCTCCGTGTTGAGGGCCACCCTTTGACACAGGGCACATTCCTTCGCTGACCTGGGCGTGCGGCGCTGTCTGTAGTGATTTTCCCTGTAACACCTACCAGGTGGTACTTACAGCCTGAGAGGTTACCAGTGAGGAACTTCAACTGCCTGCTCCTTCACCTGCCTCTTGAGGCTCCCAGGCTGTGCGGGGCATTAACCCTTGAGTTGCAGGATAGTGGGGAGTTCTGGGGAGTCCCTGAGAGGGGAGGGTGTGGGGAAGGGGAACTAAAGGGACTCAGAGCAGCAGCTCTTTTGAGCTGTTTTGGAAGTATTTCAGTCCAGCCACAGCTCAGTCCTCATCGGCTTGAGAACTCGTCAAACCCTGTGCTCATTGCATTTCGACGAGAAAAAAATGTTTCAGCAGCCGGCGTTGATGCTAGAACTTGTCTGAGTCACGTAGCCACCCTGCAAGAGAAAACGCCTCATCGCTGGTCGCTTGCTCAGTCCTCGTGGGCTTCGGCACTCCTCACGAGTTCCGGAATGAGTTAACGGCGGGCACCGAGGTACCGCTGCGTTACGGGGCAAGGCAGCGCCTCTGCCTACCAGCTGAGCACGGGCCAGGCGCTTTGCAGCTGTTAGTCCCATCTGACCCTCCCTCACACTAACCCCAGGAGACAGGCGCTCCTCCTATCTCTATTTTACACACCGGAAACTAAAGCTTAGAGAGCGGAGTGATAGATGAGGAGCCTGCGGTGTTTACTCACTTAAACTTCCTAGCTTGAACTATACTGGCTTCAGGATCAAGAATACTTTTTGGAAATGCAGAATCCTAGACTCTGCCCTTGAAGGGTCTCGCCCGGGGGATGCAGGCAGAGGGGGGTGCAGGAGTCTGCTCTGGTAACACCCGACACCCTGTTTCGCTTCCAGCAAGCCTTCCCAGGGGCTCTTTCCTTGGTGTCTTTGAGTCGGGACCCTTTAGGAACCCACAGTGGGCTAATGCGAAGGCGCCCTGTGCTTGTTCACCCCGTGTTGACCTTCGGTGCCTGGATTCCAGCCCATTGGCTCCAGGCTCCGGGGAAGCTGGAGACACCCGTGTGTGCCGGCTGGGGAAGGGCAGACTCAGGTAAACCCTGGTGTGTGTTTAGCTTCTGTCTCCGACAACAGAGAATAATAGGAAATGTCACATGGAGACATACAGCAGAGTCTCGGGGACGCGGCATCGGGGTCATGATTACCTGGGTGAGACAGAAACCATCAGTCATCAATGGGGATTCTCAGGAGATGACAGATGTAGCATGCTGGGGAATTTATTATGACAAAAATGGTGCGTCCCCTCCCTGTTTGCCTCAGAAGGTGAAGTCGGGAGACTTACAAGCACCTAAACCAGCGCCAGCTCCTACCTGCAATGCCTCGGCAGCGAGCTGCTTCCCTCCTCACTCCACCGACAGGGCAGAGCAGATGGGAAACAGCCCCGTGAGAACCAACTCCATTTAAATAAGCCCGTGACACCAAGTGATCGTTATAAAAGGATTTATGTGACATCGAAATGCATTGGCTTTCAGGACGGGCATTTGTTATTTTAAGACAAAGGATCATGCCTCCCACGTCACGTCACCCGGACAAATAGACTCTCGCGGAAACGGAGCCCTAAATCGCTGCGCACCTCAAGCTCCACAAGGGGGATCCCCAGCCGAGCCCCGACAAGCCTTCACCCTGGTGTTGGGAAACTGAGGCCGACCCAGGTCAGAATCGCAGCTCAGCCACTCGGGCGCTGTGTGAGCTTGTGCACGTTGCTTCGCCTCCTTGAACTTGGTTCCTCCCTTGTAAACCAGGCCAGTAAGAGCACCCGTTGGGTGAGGACTCACTAGGAAATTTGTCTAAGGGGCCTAGTCTGGTGTCTGGCTTGCACAAAAACAATTCTCGGTAAACCTCAGTCTGTGTCCTCTTGTGTTTTTCTGCCACTTATTCTACCAGGGAATGGGATCCATCCACTTTAAAAATGGTGGTGACGCGGCTGGCTCAGGTTCCCTGAGGCCTCCGAGTGCCTGGGCCACAAAGAACCACTCCAGTGTCTGCTTATCCCCAAATAGGCGACCCCTAGCTGTTTCCCTCCTCTCTGCTCCCTGGAACAGGTTAGCTTTTCATATTATTTTAGAATAAAAATGATGTTAGCTCATAGATCAGCTTCCTCACTGTGATTTACTTTGAAAGTTCCCCCAGCAAGCACGAGATGTTTGACTAGGAAGATCCGCCTTCGAGACCTGACTTGGTGGCTTTTCAACTTTGTGCCTTTTGGAAAGCGACTCTCTGAGCCTTGGGTTTCTCACCTGTAAACAGAGTGGTGACCCACCTGGAGCTCACCGTGGTGCAGTGGTGCATCGCTCAGGGGCGGGTCAACCAAAGTGCTTTAGGAAGCAGCTTGTAGTTTTACGTATTTCTGCCCCTGACCACAGCCTGGCTGAGTCACTGTTTTCAGTTTTGATTCATCTGCATTCATCAAGTTCAGGTGCATTCCCCAGGCGCTTAACCTCAAATTGTCTTTGTTAATTCCTAGAATTATCTTGCAATGTAGGCATTCCCCTTGGAAGAGCCAGCCAGCTTCCCCCCTTCCTCTTTTTGTTTTTCTTTCCCCATCTGCTTGCACCAAGCCCCCAGGGCCCTAAAAGATTAGGGACGGTGATCATCTGCTCCCTCCATCTCCCTCCATTCTTATTACCTCCGTTTACAGCTTAATTCCATCCTCAGGAGCTGCTGAGCCACAGCAGCTGCGGGTGGCCGGCGGGTCCCAGCTCAGGGTCCTCGCCATACTGTTCGGGTGGAATAAAGGGCAGCTCCCACATCCTTGCACTGAGATGGGCTGATTTCCAATCATTCTGTCCGCTCCTTGCGTCCCAGGGGCCAGAAGCTGTCATTCATCCAGCATTCAGCTGTCTGCAGGATTTTTAAAAAAATTATTACAAGCTCATTAAGATTCAGCCACTTCATTTCTTATGCTGATAGCAACTATCTTAAAAACAGAGGCCAGCGAAAGGGAAGGGGACAGAGCTGAAAGTAGCTGGTAACTGGGAAAGTAGAGAGAAGGTGGCCAGTGTACAGAGGTTTGTTTGCCTGGGATCCCAAAGTTTCCTCAAGGAGAAGGTGTGTCCTCCCCAAGATCAAGGACATAATATTAACCAGAGGATGTGCTGTAAGAAACAATTTAAAAATAAAAATGTATCCTGTTCCTTTCAGTCCCCAAAATTAGGCCAGGGACAGGCAGATGGAGACCTGGCCCTCTAGGGAGGGAGGACGTATTTGTCCAGGAATCCTTTCCCGAGGAACAACAGAATTGGGACACTCAAGGACTGACTCACCTCTGAAGCTGGAGCAGACTCCGGGCTCTGAAGAAAGGGAAGGTGCCCCAGTAAAATCGGACACCACCGTGAAATCCATGGCGGGGATTCAAAAGGAGCAAACATTAGACAACTTGACAAAGAACTCTTAAATAGCTTTCGCGAGATAACTGTAAGTGTGGGACTTCAGCCTACGCTTCACTCTGCCTCCGATATCCAGCATTCTGCTGCCCTGGGGAAGTTCCTTCTTATCTCAGAGCCCACCAGCTCTCGTGGGTCAACAACTAAGGAATATTGTGACTGAATTATTTTTGTCTGTAATAAATGCATCTAGCGAAACAAGATTTAAAGGTAGTTCATGCATTCATTCATTCATTCATTCAGCACATGCTCCTGAATGTCTGTGATTCTGGGTAAATAGTAATTATTTAAGAACAAGTGATACCAAGAACTTTGCTTCAAGGATATTACTGTGCAGTGCAGGAGAGTTTGCGTATACAGATGAAGTTGGTGTGACTCGAGCACCGAGCACCATTGACATTCAGGTGGAACGTGAGCCCTGCAGTAACCCTGGACCAACATTTTCTAGGCTCACTGCAGAAGACGTTGCAGGGGATGTTAATATTGTTTAGAAACCATGGAGGGTAAGATTGAGAAATCTGGATATTGTCCTTCCCTTGGAGGTTCCAGTTGCATGTAGGCATATTAGAAGTCCTGAGAAGGCCGGAAGTAAAGAAAGCTGTTAACCTTTCGGCATCCTGCACTCTTACTTGATCCAGAGCTCTGGAAACAAGTTTAGGAAGAATGTCCGACAGACGAACTCCGGGGTCGAAACGATCTTGTTTCAAGCTCCGTGTCCAAGCTCTCGGCACAGAAGTGTTTGCATGGAATTGGTAGGATAACCCCATTGAAAGATGCTTGTCGCCTGGGACTGGTTCACGTGACACCAAAGACAATAGAATAGTTCACTGTCTTTGGCACTGCAGGATCTCATTCATCTCTGTGCCGTAAGAACCTAGACAGGACATTAGTGCACCTTCTTAATCAATGTCCTGTGTGCCGTTGCTTCCTGAAGCCTGTCCCCAGCCAGCAGCCCTCCGAAACCTTTTTTCCAGGATGCTGTGTGAGATGGCTCTGAGACCTTTCACCATCCTGATCGCTGGCCGCCTCTGGATAACTCCAGTGTCTCTCTTTGAGGGCGACACTCTGACCTGAATGATATGCTCTGGGTGTTACCTAACTATCAGAGGTTCGTGCCTTCACCCGGACACTCCTGCCCACTTTTCTGGATCATAGCACCTGTTTGTAATGACAGAGGCTCTAACCCAGAGACAGTGCACCTGAATCTCTAGAGGTGAGGCCAGGTAACTGCTATTTTTACACACATTCCCTAAATGACTGATGCATACTGACGTTTGAGAACCAGTATCCTAGCGTAGACTTTTATTGCCATTTGCACATCAAGCTCAAATTGAACTTGAGTTCAACCAAAAAGCTCCCTGAATGACTGTTCAGCCAAAGGGTCCCCATTCTGGGCTTCCGTAGTAGTTTTATTGAGCCTGAAGCGCAGACTTGATGTTTATCTCTGGTGAGTTTGATCGGATCTAGGCCAAGCTTTGCATCATTTTATTTGACCTCATTTTCATTCTCAACGAGGGTCATCCACAAAAATAATCAAAATGCCTTCTGTTCATTCATCCAGTGGCCAGGCCCCATTTTTGTAACTCATGCTTCGATGCCTCTTGTGCAATCCTGGAGTAAAATTCATAGATCACCTCTCTGACACAGTCATCAACTATAATTTAAAAAAATCAATATAGTACCCTGACTAGAATATAAAGATGAAAGAAAGGAAATTAATTTGCTAAAAAATAATATTGACTTCAGCGTGTAATTGCTCGGGCTGGGCCACTGTAGAAGACCTAATGATGTGGTCTGAGGCTGCCGTGCCTGTGTTCAGGATAGAACTGTCTTCAGTGTGACTGCCACGAATGCAAAATGGTACTGGTGGGACACCGGCCGTCACACTCCACGAGTGGCCTTTGTCATCTGGGAGTTTTTCCGAACGTGTGAGCAGTTGTTGGCAAAGTGTCAGAGAACAGGAAGTACCGTCTTCCCTTGGTTTGAACTTCAAGTTCAGCGTTTGTTAAAACCGTGCGAGCCCTGGCTGGTGCGGCTCAGTGGATGGAGTGCTGGCCTGTGAACCAAAGGGTCACCGGTTCAATTCCCAGTGAGGGCACACGCCTGAGTTGTGGGCCAGGTCCCCAGTTGGAGGCATGTGAGAGAAAACCCATTGATGGATCTATTGCACGTCCCTGTTTCTCTCCCTCTCTTCCCTTCTCTATAAATAAATAAATAAAATCTTTTTTAAAAAGCCATGTAAAAAAAAGCACTTGGTCTTTTCCTGTAAGTCATGTTAGTGTCAGGCTCAGATATTTATAACAGCTATAAACACAAATGCTCAGTGAGACCCACGTGGGATGCAGAAATATTCTCCATGGTGCTAGACTGTCCCGGGAAGGAGCACTATCCCCTTTGAGAGTCACGGGCCCAAGGCATTACAGATGTCCAGTGGGCCGACTCAGGCGCAAAGCCACAGTGTGCTCAAGAGCCCCCTGAGGCTGGTGTCAAGGAAGAGTAGCACACCCCCTGCTCTGAGCATGCAGCCAGAGGAGTCTACAGAGCAGTACCGCCATCCAGCGGCTTCTCTGCAATGAACCTCTATCTAAGGTCCAGTGACGTTACCCAAGGCTAGTCCACATCACGTCCTGCACCAGAATCTCCTTTGGCCTTAGTTCAGCCTTGGGGTTCACACGGAATACATCCTAGCCTTCCCTTCTGTGCTCACTGAACCTCAGTTTATTCGTGTACGAGATGGGCATGGGTACAGTATCTGCCTCACAAAGGACTGTTGTGAGAAGTAAATGATACACCATTTAAGTTTAATACGATAAGACCAGGGTGGGGACGGAGTCAGTGCTCAGTAAATGTAGCAGCAGTTGCCTCTTGTCATTCATGTAAAAGGCAGACAGAGGGACTGCAGGACACCGGGCCTCTGGTCATATCGGTCACCCTGTGCTCCCGGGGCTCCTGTTTTGTTTTCCCTTGAAAAGACCTGTTGCTTATGTTCTGGAGATGGACAGTCCTGGGTTCAAGCTCCATCTGGTACAAGCTCCATAATTCTGGGCAGCCTGTCCTTTCCCTGTCCATCAGGACAAGAAGAGTTCCCATCTCACAGGTGGCTTGGAGGAGAACAGGAGATGATATTTGCAAATTTCATGGGACAATGTCTGGGTCGGTAAATGCCAGCTCTCAGGACCTTCCCTTTCCGCTTACATTTGAGGCTCGCAAACGGGGAGAGGCAGCATTAGCTGCTCGGCACGTTTGGTAGTAACTCCGTCTTGTGTCCATTGAGGATAGTGGGACTGAGCACCCCCTCCCTAGCGCTGGCCACTCATTTCTTCATTCATTCATGAGGTGTGGTCACTGTGCATCTGGCGTGCTGACCTGCCAGGCTCCCTTTCCGGACCCTGGGGAAGCCCTGGATGAGACAGAAAGGAGCCCCGTTCATGGGAGGTTGCGTGTTATCACGGGAGAGAAATAGTCCTCCTCTGTTCTCCTCTGGTGCGGTCGCCTTCTGCTCCCCACGCTCAGCTCCCACCATCCTACCTTCCCTGCTATCCTTGGACACACCCATTTAAACCTGTGAGCCCTCCCTCTCCAAATGACAGGCTCACCTGACCCCTTCCCTGCCTCCATAGTGTTAACCACCACCTGACCTACAATGAGTTTGCTCATTTTCTTAAAATGTTCTGTGTCTGTTCATGAGGATGTTAGTTCCTGAAGGGTTGTCATATCTGCCTGTTAATTTCTCCGCTTTTTATCCTATACCTAGAATCATGCCCGCCATAAATTAGGCATTGAGTGATTATTCATTGTTGAATGAAATAAATAGTTTTGGAAGATATTAAGTGTTTTGAAGACCATGTAGAGCAGTGGTTATCAACAGGAGTTGGTGGAGAATTTGGTGCCCCCAGGGATGTTGGCAGTGTCTGGATGTTTGGTTGGTGCGTCGGGGGTGGTGCTCCCAGCGCTCAGTGGGTGAAGGCCAGGGATGCTGCTAAGCATCCTGCAATACACAAGAGAGTTCCTATTTCGGAGAATCACCCAGCCCAAAATGTCACTACTTCTGAGTTTGAGGAACCTTGACATAACACAATATGCCAGGGAGCATGTGAGGGAACTGGACTCCATTATGAAGGATTCCTTCTTTACGGAGAGGTCCTTTGAGCTAAAGACCTAAAGGAAGGGAAGCCAGCAAGTGCAAAGGCCCCCGAGCAGAATTGGGCCTGGATGTTTATGTTCCTCTCACACGGTTTTGTGCCCCCCGCCGCCCCGCCCCATCAAATAGGTCTGCTCCAACTTCACGGGCTCAGCCCATCTGTGGGCCATTCCTGACCTGCAGGCTATGTTCCCCCCGACTACAATCTGATTATGCTCAAATCAGATTCTCCGAGTGTTCGGGGTCAGAATGCCAGCGGATTCTTCCCTCCGTGCCCTGCAGAGCCACACTTTAGAGCTGTGCATGTGATTCAGCTCTCCTACTTTATCTCTGGGGTTTATAAAGGTCACCACTGGGCTCAAGTAAATCATGGCAAAATGCAGCATCTTGGAAAGGGAATTGTCCAGGGCTGGCCTGGGCTCACCCTCCAGACCCAGACGCATGGCCCCTGTTCTTCCCTGCACACTCCCGCTCAGCCACACTGGCCTTCTGGCTGTGGCCCAGATGCATTCCCACCCCTGGACCCACGTGCCCTCTGCCTGGACCACCAGCTGCCCTCGGCTGAGTCCATTACTTCTGTCCTCAGCTCAGATGTCCTCTCCTTACAGTGGTCTTCCCTGTCTTATCCAAAGTAGCACTTTCGATCCACCTTCTCTGGTTTACTTTTCTTCACTGAACTTTGTCATTGTTATACGTGTTTTTGATTACTCACCCGCTGTTCTTGGGGTAGACAGAACAGCCCCCCAAGGATATCCATGCCTGAATCCCTGGAACTTGTGATTGTGTTACACTGCAGGGCAAAGGAGCTTTTGCAGCTGTAATTACAGACCTTAAAATAGGGAGATTATCCTGGATTACCCGATGGGCCTGGTCTAATCACAGGAGCCCTGAAAAACTGAGAATTTCCCCCACGTGGAACAGAGCAGATGTTACGAAGGGGGGCCAGGAGATGTGAAGCTTGAGAAGGAGTCATGATGCCATTGCTGGTTTGAAGACGAAGAGGACACAGTGATGGGGAATGCAGGTGGCCATTAGGAGCGAGGAGGCTCCCAGGTGACAGCCAGCAGAGCAGGGTCATCAGTCCTACAACCATAGGAAGCTGAATTCTGCCAACAACCCGATGAGCATGGAAGTACGAGAGATTCCCCCCCACCCCTGGACAGGAGCCGGGCTGGCCGACACCTTGACTCCAGCCTTGTGAGATCCTACCCAGAGGACCCAGCCCCTGACCTATACAGCTGTAAGGTAATGAATGTGTCTGTTCCAAGCTGCGGAGGTCATCTGTTACGGCAGCGATAGGAAACTCATCCTTGTGTTTCCCCACAAGAATGCAGACAGCTTGAGGGCGGGGGTCCTGTTTCATTTGCTCCCAGGACATGGAGGGCTCTCAGGAAATAGTTGAATGAAATCCTATCTCCCCATCACGTTTCCCAAACTTAAATACGGTTAGCAGTTTGCAGTATATTCTTGACTTTCCTCTTTTCACATATGGAGTTATCTGTTTATATATGTGTCTCCTTTTTAATTGTTCTATGTGCATTTTACTTAAAAACAAAATGTTGGGTATCTCTCTCCAGCGGTACATCAAGTTGTGTCTTCTTGTTTTCTTTCTAAGGACTGTAGTGTTTCCATTTGCCGAATGGACCATAATGCATGTATTTTATTTCCTGTTGGGGGACATGATCCTAAATCTTCCTGCCATAAGGAAACTAATCTGGCATTTATTCCGTGCATGGTTTCTTTGAAGACATGTTTATGATGAGAAGATGCGTCTGATCTTCTGCAGGTCTCTCAAGATCACAGTGCCCATCTCTTAGATTCGATTTGTGCATTCACACGCATTCGCTCATGTGACCCCTCCACCCCCCGACAGAGGAGCCAATGGAGGCGCAGAGAGGCTGACTTCAGAAGTTAGCAGAGCCAGTAGACGACAGAGCCCAGTGCTTAAGGCTCCTTCCAGTCTCGTCTTGGAGCTTCAGTGCTTGAGACTGGTAGAGCAGTTGCTGAGATCTGCCCAGGGAATTGTCCGGCCCCTTCCCCAACCACACACAGGACTGGGCAGCTGGGCCTCATCTTAGGCCCTGGTGCCATCCATGGAATGGGTTAATATCACCAGCTAACATCCGTTCATTGGGCATTTACTCTGTGCCAAACCCTAGGCTAAGTGCTTTTCATACTTTTTTTTTTCCTAAGCGCTGTTCACAACTTATTTTTTTCCTTTTTCAATTACAGTTGACATGCAATATCTTTTTATATTAGTTTCAGGTGTACAGCATAGTGGTTAGGCATTTATATAATTTAGGAAGTGATCCCCCACCTGGCACCATAACCCAAAACAAATACCACATGGTTTCACTTATATGTGGAGTCTAAAGAACAAAATAAGTGAGCAAACAGAACAGAAACGGACTCATAGATAGAGAACAGACTGAGGGGTGCCAGGTTTGGTGAATGGGGGAGAATGGGGCTGGGTGAAAAAGGTGAAGGGATTGAGAAGTACAGCTTGGTAGTTACAAAATAGGGATATAAAGTACTGCATGGGGAATATAGTCAGTAATATTGTAATAACTCTGCATACTTTATCTCATTTAATTCTCACTACATCCTTTGTAGGGTTTACATGATTAGTCAAAATCTCATATTTAGAACGGTACTTCAGAATCACGGCTGCACCTTGAAATCACTGGGGGAGATTCGAAAAGCCACGGCATTCATAGATCATCTCAAACCAATTAGAACCTGTGATAGGAGAACCCTCCTCGGTGGTTTCTGAAAAGAGGCAGGTGATCTCTATCTACCAGATATCCGGCCTACTGGGTAGAAATTCTCCCTTATCTTCACAAAGCGGAATTATAAAGACACTCATTTGCACCTTAGTACCTTTCTTTGTACCTTCTTTCTCTATTCTTTATCCCCTACATCCTGTTTTCCTAACCATCAGCAGACTCAGGGACTCCCTGGCTGTTTGTGTACATTCCGTCAGCAAAGATGTTCTGAGTGATAGCAGTGTATGATATCAGACCCCATGCTGGGCCATGGGGGCACCGAGTGAAACCGGAATCCTGGCATCAGACAGGCTGCTGTCGAGGAAGATCCAGGATAATGCCCCCCAGAGTCACCCATGTCACCACAAAGGGCAAGAGTGCCTTCTTTTTTATGGCTGAATAACACTTCATTGTGTATACTTCATCGTACACACACCCCACATTTTCTTTATGCTCTCATCCATTGAACGACATGTCAGTTTTCATATCTTGGCTATTGACACTAATCCTGCAGTGAACAGAGGTGTGCAAATATTTCAAAAGATACTGACTTCAGTTCCTTTACAGAGTTACCTGTGTTAACTATGTGAGGTGATGGATGTGTTAATTCTCTTGAGCTTGATAATCCTTCCACAGTGTAGATGCATACCAAATCATCACATTGCACACTTTAAATACATACAATTATATGTGCCCATTACTCCTCAATAAAGTTAAATAGAATTAGCCTAAAAAGAAAGGATCTATGACCCAGCAATTCCACTGCTAGGATTATATCCTAAGAAGACTGAAACACCAATCCAAAAGAACCTATGCACCCCAGTGTTCATAGCAGCACAATTTACAGTAGCCAAGTGTTGGAAGCAACCTAGGTGCCCATCAGTAAATGAATGGATCAAAAAACTATGGTACATTTACACAATGGAATTCTACACAGCAGAAAGAAGGAACTCCTATCTTTTGCAACAACATGGATGGAACTGGAGAGCATTATGCTAAGCGAAATAAGCCAGGCAGTGAAAGACAAATACCATATGAGCTCACCTTTAACAGGAACCTAAACAACAAAACAAACAAGCAAAATATAACCAAAGACACTGAAATAGAGGACAGGCTGACAGTGACCAGAGGGGAAAGGGGAGGGAATTTCAGGGGAAAAGGGGAGAGGGTTACAGGAACAAGTATAAAGGACACATGGACAAAGACTAGGGGTGGATGGAAATGGGAGAGAGGTGGGGAGGGCTGGGGGGGTGGGCTGGGATGGGAGTAAAAGACAAAAACTGTACTTGAACAACAACTAAAATTTAAAAAATGGGGGAAAAAAGTATCTAGGAGTAAATGCAAGAGATTAGCATGCATACGTGTCCGGATGGAGAAAGCTCTCAGGCTACAGGAAAGAGGGGGTACAGGGACATGCCTCTGGTGGTTTATTTGCACCCCTGTTGTTGGGATTATGACCCATTACCCTGTACTTTCCCTGGGGCCACCAGATCCTGCAAAAGAATGCCAGTGACATCAGAGAGACCAGCCTCCTAGTCTTCCCTTTTCCTTGAGAACTATTCCTGTTGTCCACCTCTGTTCTCCCACACAGCCCCTCCCTCTTCACCCCCTCTGCCCTGAATTGCTGGGTCTCCTTTTAGAGCACAGTTGACATTTCAGCACCGCAGCCCGGACGTGTTTGAGTCAGAAAGGCACGCAGGTTAGCAGAGGCCCGGTGGGACTGCTGCAGGTAGGGAATCTCGGCTCAGACAGTTATCCAAGAGAAATCGCCCATCTCGGCCCATTGCTATTCCGCAAGGCCAGCCGTGCTTGTGCGGCCCACCTGTGTTCAGTACAGACCTCACGCCCAGCACAGCACGCACAGGCTCATCTCGATGCTTAACGGGGGCAGCAAAAGCGGTAGAAACCATGGCCCTTGCCTTCAACCAAGCTGTGCAGCCAGGCAAATATACTGAGGAAACACTGAATTCTTAATCTTATTCAGTGTCCATTTACCATCTTGCCAGTGAGGCTTAAGTGTTTGCAGCCGAGGTGAAACCCAGCTCTCCCCCCAACCCCCCGCCCCCACTGCTGTTGTTTGGATCAAACTAGAAATGGTTTTCACATTTCTAAATCATTGAGAAAAAAAATCGAAAGACAATATATTTTGTGGCACATAAAAAATGATATGAAACTCACATTCCCGTGCCCATTAATAAAGTTTGAGTAACACGCAGCCACACCATTCATTTTTTGTTTTGTCCGTGGCTGCTCTGGGGCTGCAGTGGCAGAAGTTGAATGGCTGCAACAGACCTTTGACTCACAAAGCCAAAAATACGTCCTGTCTCCCCCTGTGGGAGCGAGCCTGCCGCCTGGCAGAAGGAGCATGGTTTGGGCAATCCAGCAGACCTGGGTTGGGTAGAATCTTACCTGTGCCACTTAGCTTTCCATATCCGGAAACTAGAAATAGTAGCACATTCTTCCTGCACTGCTGTGAAGATTAAATAAGATGCTGTCAATGCAACTTAGAACCCCGTGATCTAGAACTAGTGTGGAGGCTCGATAAATATGGGTTACCCCACCCCCACCTCGCGTTTGACCCTCTCTCCAAATACTCATATCGTTGTAGGACTGAATGGCCTATCTCTGATTCTGTGTTCCAACTTGGATACCTGGGATGGAAGGTGTTCCCAGTAGCCTTCATTAATCGTTCAGTATTTCTTAGAGAAACATTTGCATTATCTCATGACCCCTCTCTATGACCCCTCATGGCTCTTTCTACCACAGAGGTGGCATAGTCCCCGCTAACCCCATTTGTAAGGGAACCTGTCCTGTGAGCAGGACAGCCTGCGGGTTTGCCCGGAGCTGGCTGGCAGAGGGAAGAGAGGCCCATTGAATAGCCCAGTTCAGACCCCAAGGGGCTACCGGGCCTGCTAGAACTGCCTCCTGGTGAATAGGGGCCTTCATGTGCCCCAGGAATGATGTTAATAGTCCTGGCTAACATTTATGGAGCCCTGGTTATAAATGTGATGTTTCAAATGGATTATCATTTTGTTCAACTTTCACAGCTGTCCAGGAGGCAGGCCTCCTGCGTGGATCGGCCGGCTCGGGGCCTCCTTCCCCTTCCCCACCCCCCAAGCCCCCTCACCATTCAGGGGGGTGAAAGCCCCCGCCTCCCACAGCCTTTGCTCAAATACCACCTTTTCAGAGGAGACTTTGCCAACCGTGCACTTAAAATTTCAACAGGTTCCGCCCTGGCCCGTGAGGCTCAGTTGCTTTGAGCGTTGTCCCTTACACCGAAATGATGCCGGTTCGATTCCCTGTCAGGGCACATACCTAGGGGCGGGTTTGATCCCTGGTTGGGGCAGGGGATATGCAAGAGGCCACCAATCAATGTTTCTCTCTCACAACGTTTCTTTCTCTCCCCCCACTCCTTCCTCTCTCTCCAAAAGCAGTGAGAAAATGTCTTCAGGTATCTTAATAACAATAAAATTCCAACCAATTTCCCCACCTGCTTTGTCATCATCATGTAACGTGATGTCTGTCCCACCTCCTTACTTTATCGTCTCCTTTTCTGTTGGCTCCATAAGGACCAGGGCTTCTGTTTTCAGAACGGGTTCTGGTGCACGGGAGACTCTGAACAGATACAGGTTAAATGGAAAAGTCAATGTATGACCATAATCCTTTTACAGAATCGGAAAGAGAAGTTTACAGAAATGCAGTAAGGTTCCCCAGGTTACATGGAAAACAGGTATGGATCCAGAATTTACCTGCATCTTGGACATGCGTGTCTTTACGGCGCTACCCTGCCGGCGCTCGGCCCAGTTCAGAGCCTTCTCTCCAAGTGCGGTGGTGCCGGGCGCTAGGGGGACAGAGCTGCCTGCTCCTCCCGTTAAGATGTCCCCTTGAAGCTGGCTCCAGTGCAACAGGGACTCGGCGCAGCCCGGCCGACTCCAGCCTCCCCGCTGCTCCAGGCACCGCGCACGTGGACACCCGCCTGTCCAGACTCCACTCCGGTCCAGTACCAGTGCGGGTTCAGTGCTTATCTCGGCAGGCCAGCTGTGAGTCACAGACTGTTCTGGAAGCCGTGGGTGCGGAGTCCGTGAGACACGCGCCACCCCCCAGGAGCTCGCAGTTTGGGGGCACAAAGCGTCTACAGTAACTGTCCATCTTCAGTTCGTCACGGGCGCAGACTGGCCACTGCTGCTGTTTGCGGCCAGTTTTCTGCACTTCTCACCACTCCCTCTCATCAGCAAAGGCATTGCTGGGTGCATGGGCTCGGGAGCCGGGCGAAGCTGGGTTTGAGTCTGGGTTTTTACTTTCATTCTTAGTTACTTACTCGGCCTTGCCAGGATATTATAAGGAGCAGAGGTAGGAGACACGCCCAGTTAAGTGTGGGGGACCTGGTAGGGGCCCAGTAGTCAGCTGTTGCCATCGGTGATGATTGGTGTTATCATTTATTATTGTTGTTCAGCTTTTGAGCTGTGACTTCAGTGCCTACGGGTGACTAGAATGAACCTAGTTTATGTTTAAAAGTTTACCCCAAGTTATAACAGTAGCTCGTTATTTGATCAAGACTAACCTATGTGTTAGTCACTATGCCGAGAGGTTGGTTTGATTTAATCCTCCCAACAGTCGTAGGGGTCGTTAGTAATGCTCATTCTACAGAAGAGCACGCTGAACCACAGAGCAGTCATCCAGCCACCTGCCCAAGGTCACGCAGCTGGTAAGCACAGGGCTGACGTGTAGGTCGACGATAAGACCTTTACTCTTCGTCTTTGTGCTCGGCCTCCAAGTAATGCATCGTGGGGCTTGAGAGGTGATTGTATCCTTGCTGCTGTTCTCCAACAAGTCGGGGAAGTAGCAAAAACTACAGAGATGGAGTCAAGAGACTTGCATTCACATCCTAACCGTGCCACTGAGTAAGCTTAGGTCATTGGGCCCAATCTCTGAGTCTCGGTCTCCCCATCTATAAAATGAAGAGATTGCTCTAGATGGTTGGCCGGGGGTCCTTCCCACTCCCCGGGCCTCTGCCCTCTGGGGGCTGGCTCGTCGTTCCACTGGTGGTGTGCCGGTGGAGTCAGGAAGACCTTGGCTGACCAGTCTGTGGCTGATGCTTCCAACCACGAAGGAGCCACCAGCGCCAGGGATCCCTTGTGGTTCCATCTGAAAGCATGGGTCTCCTGGGGCACAGGGCGTCAGAAGGGCAGACCGAGGACCTAGAGTGGACAAGCGGAGAATACCCAGCAGAACACCGGGCACATAAGGGGCACTCCCAAAGCGTTAGTTCTGTCCATAAACTGGGGGTCAGGGGTTGGGGAATGAGTGAAAGCAGAGAAGAAGGCTGTGAGCTCTGCGTACCTCAGTGGCGGTTTTTGCTGTGCATGCTTTTTCTTAGAGCATGTAGATGAATGAAAAATGAAAGGATGCCCACTGTGCCCTTTCATGTGGGCCTGCTTTGTTTGAGCGGGGAATTGCAAAAGGCTTCTTGCCCTGTCTGCAGTCCATTAGCTCAGCACCCGATCAGGCTCTCGCACGCAGGCACCTGGCCAGAATTGCTCAGCCGTCCACGCCATCTCACCCTTCTTGGTAAGCAAATGAGACATCATCTCGTGCAGCGAAGCATCCCGCCAGACTGGGAGGGAGAGGCAGGCTCGTTATTTGTAAAAAAAAAAAAAAAAAAAAAAAAAGTCAACTCTCCATGCCAACAAGCTGGTCAGCAGATCCGACTTCTGTTGGGAGAGTAGTTATTCCTCAGTACCTGATAGAAAGTCCTCGGGGCCCCAGCCCCCCACACAGGCCACGTGGGCCGTGCTCGCCTCTTGCATCGACGTCTGACTTCTCTAAGCGTTGTCATCTCCATTTTGTTCGGTGGTGATTTGAAGACCAAAATCTTGGGCTCTGTATATCTTTCCCCCTCTACAGCTCCAGAAAACACCTTCTTCTTACTGGAAGAGACAGGCGGGAGAGTCTTTAGTAACTCACTACTTTGACTGCAGTGGCCTGGGTGTGGCCAGACTGTTCGGTATCTGGGAACTGCACTTTCTGGTGGACTGACTGCGTGTGCAAGGCTGTCTTGTCTCAGAGCTGGTCCTATAAGAGACTCATCTCCTTGTGGGCTTCCTGGGTGGGAGGAGAGCCAAAGCCACAGACTGTGAGCATCATTTCTGCCTTAGGTTTGTCTTATCGCCTGCTGTCTACAATGAGCAAATTGTAGACACTTGCCATCTATGATT
The DNA here is from genome assembly GCA_028533065.1 of Trachops cirrhosus. Lineage (NCBI taxonomy): Eukaryota > Metazoa > Chordata > Mammalia > Chiroptera > Phyllostomidae > Trachops > Trachops cirrhosus. Next base: position 9,088,204 of record CM052539.1, read on the forward strand.
TAATGATTGTCTGAAAATTTGTCCAAATCTCTAAAATGGCCAGGATGCTTGGGAGCAAGTTACTCTTGTGTGTTTCTTTTGAGACAAAACAAGCAGATTTGGGGTCTTGGCACCATGTCAGCTTCCTAGGACTGCTGTAAGGAGGTACCACAAACTGGGTGATTGACAGAAATGTATTCTTTCACAGTTCCGGAGGCTGGAAGTCCACAGTCAAGGTTCTGGCTGGTTGATGCTCCCTCTGCAGTCTCTAGGCCATGATGCTTCCTTGCCTCCTCCAGCTTCTGGGAGCCCCAGGTGACCCCTCACTATGGCAGCATCACTCCACTGTCTGCCTCTGTCACTCTTTCTCTTGTGAGGACACCAGGCTCATTCAGTATGGCTCATCCTAACTTGATCACGTCTGCAAAAACTGTTTCCTAGTGGGTCCCATGCACAGATACTAGTAGTAGAACTTGAGCATCCTTTTTTTGTGGTACCCAATTCAACCCACAACAGCACTGTTCCTCAACTTATTTGCAAATCATCTCTGGTCAAGAGGGACTCTTTGTACAGTAGAATCTCCTCGGGACAGCACAGCTGACCTGGAATTATCCTCCGCATTTGGCAAATGAGTCTAGAAAGAAGAAGAAAAACTGGGGTGAATCTAAACAGATCGATTAGAGAGAAGTGGAGAGAGTTGGAGGAGAAAGAAAAATAAAGAGGGGACCTCCGGGATCCCCAGACTTTTCTTTGCAGTGGTTATTTTCCTCTGAGCCACCCAGTTAGCCTTGCTGAGCCTCATTTTCCTTCGGGTGGGGTATGAGTTTGGTAACCTCTGAGGTTTCCCCTGGCTACCATTCTTGATTCCATAAAAAAGGAAAACCTAGCAAAGTGGGCAACGAGCAGCCTGCACCCAGGACAGCGCAACAACATGGAGCCCTGGGTTTCTGCCCGAGAAATACGGAAGCAACTCCTTCCAGCTGGTGGGGGAACCCAGAAGAAAACTGAGGAGAAGACATGACCGGGCCCTTCCTAAAAGAGGGCACTTGACATCTGAAAAGGTGCTGAGAGCTTCATTCGTCATCACAAATGCAAATTATAATTCGTAACGTGATACCACTACACGGCCGCCAGAAGGTCTAAAATGCACACGGGCGGGCAAGCCCGTTACTTGTGGGAGTGTGGGTCGACTGGCGATCTCACACACGACCGTGCAGCGTGCACAGGGGGAACCACTCGGCAAGACCTGCCGAAGCTCAACGTGCGTACACTCCCTGCGATCCAGAAACCCCGCTCCTAGGCGTGTGCCCAACAGAAAGGCGTACACATGACCCCAAAGGACACGTTTCGTTATGGTTATAACAGCTTTCAAACTGGAAACAACCCAGTGTCCATCAGCATTGTAATGGGTAACTAGGGTACAATCTACTCGTATTATAGGTTATTACACAGCATCAAGTGAAAAAATTACAACTCCATGCAATAATGTGAATGGATTTCACAGGCATAGTGTTGAGCCAAAAAGGCCATTTGATTTATGTAAAATGTAGAAACTGAAGAAACTCTGGTGCAAGAGTTCAGGATAATAGCAGGATGATGGGTGTATGTGTGACCCTAGGGGACTGGGGGAGGGGTCCTAGTCTTAAATGAAACATTAGCGATGTTCTGTTTCTTCATCTGGGTTCTAGTTACACCGGCGAGTTTGCTTTGTAAGACTTCATCCAGCTGTGCACTTACAGTCCGTGTACTTTTCTGGCCAGAAAAGAAGTTAACGCAAATTAAAAGTCTGCCTATAGAAGCTCAAAAATAAAAACATTCTGCATGTCTTGGTTAAAAAGTGTTTGCCAGCTACCCCACCCTTTATGTTCTTAGCCCTATCACGGTGTTGGCCAAACACATTCTGTCCAGCGAAAGGAGAGGAAGGGCCAAGTTTTCTTCTCATGAAGGACTGCTCCCCGTGACGTGAGACCTGACCCCACCCTCCTTCTGGACTAGCCCTGCGTGCCCAGCACGGCGCCCTGTGTGAGTACCCACAGGCCTCCAGACTCTTGCGGGCAGGGACCACTGCTTTCATCTCTGCAGATCTGTGGCCTGACACTGGAAGTTGCTCGGAAGATAATGAATGAATGAATGAATGAGTGAGTGACAACCAGCTTTCCATAAGGTTTGAGCAGCCCTTTGTACTTCATCCATCCACACTTTCAAAAAATCTCAGAATGGTCTGGGAAAGTTTCACGGGGAAGGATTTCCGTTTGTTCTCTCTGATAAAGGGCTTTGGGAAGGGGGGAAAAAAGCTTTAAAAGCAAAAAAGCTGAACGTTTAATTGATGTGATCAAAAGTGAGTCCCAAGTGAAATCAGCAGGGGATTTTAAATTAAGTGGTTTTTAATAAACTCACCTTTTATTGAGTCATGCATGAGAAGAGAACTCTGGAGCTTCAAAGCAGAAAAGAGTCACAGTTATGAGGGTCATTCTCATAAACACTTCCAGGATGGGAGCCAGCGTGTCCCCAGAGCCTCCTGTGTAGCAGCCCGCTCCATGCCCACCTGAGGTTGCGGTGGTTCAAGCCGGCAAAGCCCCAGGAAATGCTACAGGACTAAAACAATTCTTCATTTTCATGGATCAGCCCTTGCAGTGTGGGTAGAGAGCTGAGAAAATGCAAAGCCAGGGAGGACTCCGAGTGAAGGGAGAGGTGATATCCGACCAGACTCCTGGGAGACGGAGGCATCATGCACAACTGATGCAGCCAACCCTGTAACTTTATTGAACTGCCGTCCCCCAAACTTAATTAACTTCGTTAACCCGGCTTCCCGCAACACCCATTAGCATCCTGCAGAATGCCTCGCAACGCGCCATGGGAAACGCTGAGTTTAGGAATAAAAGGTTTAATCGGACACCTGCTCTGAACTCATCCAAAGGAGGCACGTAGCCACTCTGGACCTCAGTTTCTCCTTCTGAAGCATGTGGTCTGAACTGACCACGCCAGTTCTTGCTGTATTCTTTAGCTTGGCTAAAGAATGAAGGCTGTTTGCTTGGGAAGGGAGGGAGGGGAGGAAAGAAGGAAGGGAGGGAGGGAGGGAGGGAGGAAGGGAAGGGCGAAGGGAGGGAGGGCAGCAGAACCTCCCCTTAAACAGGTTTTCATAACGGAATCTTAAGGTGGTCCCTGTGCTGAAAAGTTTAAGGGTTCTCCTCCCTGGCACGAGGTGGTGGGACATGTGCTGAGAAGTTAGTCGATGGGCTCAGAGGCAGACAGGAGAGGACCTCTGCCCAGCAGGAGGGCACAGTGACATCAGTTAGCTCCAAACTGCGCTGATTTAAGCCTTTCTTTGCACAGGCCTCCTCTGGCCTTCCTGGCCTTATGTGCTTGGTCTCCCCACCCCCAGGTTTTCTACAAGGCAGTCTGGTTATGGCCTGTGATCTTCTCCAAGTCCTTGAACCATTCACTTTCTGTTCCTTTAGGAGCTACCTGACTTGTTTTGGCTCTGAGCCGTTGACACAACCAAGTCTTGCCGTATTTAATAATGAGCGTGTCCACAGACACACGTACACACCAGGAGGTAACACACATGGTTGAAAGAGCACAGGTCAAGGAGCAACACTGCTTTGGCCGCGCATGAGCCATGTGCGAGCCTTAGTTTCTTCGTCTGTAAAATGGGGATAATTCCATCTACCTTGCAGATTTGTCATAAGCATTTGAGGCCATCAGTTAAAGCACCTTATTTCTAGTATATAGCTGCTTGATAAATGGTAGATATTATCAGCATTGTCATCTCTGGTCTGTTTTCCATTTTGTAGTTGCATTGGTAGAAATCAATATTTGTCTCATTAAAAAAAAAAAGCATGATTTCTTTCTCTTCTCTGCATAGACATCCACTTTTCTTTCCCTGCCACCTTGGCTTCCGAGCTCTTGCTCCATATTCTTTTAGGGAAGAAGAAACTGATCCAAAGATGAAACACCCCATCACTGTACCAGATGTTCACAGGAGAAGCCTTTCATTTTTAATGTATTTATTCATTTATTTATTTAGCGTGGGTCCGTTATGTTCCCAACAGAACCCTGAAGGTAAAGCGCCCCCAGCCCTATGCAGCCCAGCCAGCTCCATCGGGAGCGCCTGTCCAATTGCAGGCGAGCGGCGTCTGTGCAGAGAGCTGGCCTCCGAGCAAACGGCTCGCTCCACGCTCCCAGCCCCGCCAGTAAGTGTGGAAATGGGCAGATCGTGCCACAGCAAATGCCAGGCAAAGGCCAAAGTCAAGCTTCTTGGCACCACCATCTTCCTGACAGCAGGCAAGCGGTGTCAAAGTCTGCCCTGGGGGCATGTGTTCGAAAGCCAGATCTGTGTTTCAGCTTGAAAGGGTCCAGTTTCAAAAGGAGCCATTTTTATCATGTTCACCAGTGTCCACTTAAAGAGCATGCTCCTACATCGCGTGCATGCACAAAGTTTTTCCGTTCTTCTGGGAATTACGCAAGGTGAGTGAATGATAATTACGCACCTTAATGAGGAAAGGTACAGTTTCAGTAAATTACTTAAAGGCTTTTATGTGTGACTTCGCATTTTCAAAGCCTTCGTGGATCATAATTAGGGCATCTTCCCAGCACCGTAGGAGTGAGGTCAGTAAATAGAGTTTGCTTCTCTTGGAGATGTTGTTCTGCTCTACTGATACAATCTGCGTGCAAACTCTTAACCTTTGAAGAAATAGGCAGATTCTGTGATAAGCCCATGTGTGTGATTATATTTAACTGCCTAAAGAGACTCCTTCGCTGCTTAAGAACGTAATTTATGCACATACTTTTCCCTTTGGTGCATTTTCCTTCCTTTAATATTTTTTTCTTCTGACTGCCGGCCAAGATGGAGGCATAGGTAGACGCACTGTGCCTCCTCGCACAACCAAGATAGGGACAACAAAGATATAGAAACAAAATAACAACCAGAACTGACAGAAAATTGAAGTTTATGGAAGTCGGACAACCAAGGA
>CM052539.1:9093655-9136378 GCA_028533065.1 Trachops cirrhosus
GTAGAAGCAAAGAACTTATGACACATGGACTGAAGTAAAGCGGGGTGATGTGGGTGGGAGAGGGTATTCAGGGTGGAGGGGAATGAAGGGGGATAATAGGACAACTGTAATAGCATAACCAATAAAATATATTAAAAAAAATATATATTTTTTTCTTCTGTGGTTGATATCCTTTCATTGCCACCTGCAATGACCCCGAGGGACGTCATAGTGACACTGGTTACAACACCATAAGCTGATGGAAAACTGGGAAGGAATACGGACCACGGCAGCATTTCCACGTTTTCTAAGTGTCCGGTGCGTCCTGCACAGAGGACGTTTAAGGTTCATAGACAAACAAGTGAATGCATGGTAGTAAGTAAACTGCTCAGTGCGCACCCTGATTGTCCATTGATATTTCTCAAGTCAGCGACGTTGAGTACTTTCCTGCCGTACCAGGTGCTTTTTTTTACGTCATGGGATTTTCACTTTGACATAGGAAACAGAACATTATGCCATATACCAGATAATTGAAGAAACAGTTTTTCGTCCTCATAATCATGTTCAAGTTAAGTTGGGTTTGCCCCATAGTACAAGTAAGGAGGCGGGGCCCAGTGACTTCATTCAAGAGATAGGACTAGTGAGTGTAATATCGGCGCTGAGACCGACACCTCAGCTTCCAGGTGCACCGCCGTTTTCGTGTGACCTGCAGCTCCCTCTTCTGTGGTAGCTACAGAAATGCCAGTATTCACTGCGCCACCTCAGCCTGCGGTCGTGAGGGTCTTGTACGGATACCCTGTGGTTAATTATAAATTCATGGGCAAAGACTGATGTTTTCACCCATGCTAGACAGCCTCTTTCTGATTTTCCTTTTCGGGAAGAGAGGGAGAACTGGGTTATTACCGCTTATGAGCTGCCGTTCTGATGTGGTGGAAAATAATTGCTCCCTCGTAGGCATTCACAGCCCTGGAGGGAGCAGCCTGTCTGGCTTGACCTTCACGTAGGTGATCCTGCGCACCCTCCACGTCACAGGTCAGACATCATTTATCTCGGGAAGCTTCTCCCGAATGCTTCCCCCACACTCAGGTCGCTGCTGGGCGTTTTGCCTGCACCAGCTCCTGTGGTTCCAACCACATCTCGGATCTATCACAGTGCTTCGCATTTTCTGGGTTACTCGTATCCTTTCCCTTGTAAGGCCTTGCTCCCCGAGAACAAGGGCTGTGCTTTGCAAACTGCTAAGTCCCCCGTTAACCCAGTGAATAGAACCAAAGGAGGTGCTCAAAACCCACCTCTAAAGTGAGTTGTGGAAAAAATAACTTCTGAATGCGGACATATGTTTAAGGACACATAGGGTCCCCAATGGTTTCTTTGACCTGTCAAGGGCAGCTCGCATATGGCCAGGGGGTAGGTCCTGGGGACCCTGATTCCCATGAGCTTGTGTTGGCTGACAAGCCATTTGGCATTTGTGTTTAGCATGAAGCAGTCTTTCAAAATATCAACACACAAAAGAAACCCACCCCATCGTCCCTGTTGGCATGGAATACACAGTCTTTGTTAGTTCTGATGTTCTAGGATGCGGACCCTTTAGCAGACAGGGCAGTGAGAAGCCCTTGCCAAGCACCGGCCGGCGCTGTGACACTGGAAAGGTCACCTCACTCCTAAGCACCTCACCTCCCACATCTGTCCAAAGGCCGTGATGGTGACCGGCTGCCTCCTTTCTCAGGATGCTGTGAGTCAGAAGAGACAAAGAGTGAGGAAGCTGAGAGTGAGTTGTGCAGGGCAAGCAGCCGTTCCCTCCTTTTACAAAGTAGAAATCAATAGTCAAAAGAAGAAAAAGTATTCCGCCTGCGTCACAAGGCCCCAAAGAGGCATCGCTGGAGCCCTGGTCTGTGTGGTGTAGACAAGAAGGCAGTGGCTTTGGGGCCCGGCAGATCTGAGTTGGGATCTGGTATACCTAGTCTCACACTGTGAATTGTTTAAGTGCCTGCCTTAGCCCCTCAGCTTTCCCGCCTATAGAATAAGTGTGACAGCATCTATCTTGTAGGGATCTTGTGAGTCTTCAGTGAACTAATATCCTCAAGAAAACCAGCAAAAGCACAAAGGAGATAAGCATTAGGTATAATTTGCATTTCTGGCTTACAAGTTCAGATCTCTGTGTATTATTCCAGTCTTCCCATAACTCTGTGTGTGTGTGTGTGTGTGTGTGTGTGTGTATTTTTTTTTAATCTCGACTCTAACTGACCAAACAACTTTCACTAAATGGTGACTATACTTTTTTCCCAAATACGTGCCACTGGAATAAGTAAAAGTTTCAGTGTTGACATTTATGTGTGATTTGGGGAATCAGCTTCTTCCCAACAATCTTAAAAATGTATATACTGGGTGTCAACTCACATCATTTTTCAACTGCCTGGCGTCTTCTCCGCGACCATTCTGCTGAGCTACGCATCCTGAGGAAGATGGATGCGGGAGCCCGTGGGTGCCACAACTCCCTCCACCACATTAACGACAGTGGCCTCCAGGGAAATTCTCTGGGCTTTCAGGCGCTGGGCTCCGTGCGTTCTCCGCGTGCGCTGACCGACCTGGGGCAGAGGGCTGCTTCCGGGCCTTTCAGCTAAGCCAACATGCGCTCTTCTTCTCAGACTTTTATCAGTGGCTTTGTTTATTGTTTGCCTGAGTAATACATTGAGTTGTTTTAACATTTTTTAAAATATGAAAGGGCGTATGATGGCAATTTTGTTGGGGACACCATCACCCGTTTACCCCACTCACTACCCATAAAAATCAACAACAAAAACAAAACAGGATGTTGTTTGGAGCAGGAGCAGGAAACAACCTCTTATTATCAGTTTCTTATGAGACCAAAGGTTCTTGGGGCTGATCTGAAAGGCCCAGCCTCAGCACTGCCTTCACCATAGTTTACCTGTGGGTTGGTTGTGGTCGGCTTAAGATGACTATCGACATCAAGAACACTGACACGAGCTAAGGCTTCTCCAGAAGGAAGGCACGAAGGAGCTGCTTTCTGTCTGCAGAGATCAATGGCATGCATTGTCCAAACGCCACCCATCAGCTGAACCTAGGGGGGTTATCATATCTCTGGGGGAAAACAAAGCAGAAAACCAAATACTTACAGGGAATGTCTGACGTATCAGGTCAAGTGCTGGGCTCTTTTTAAAATTATTGCGGAAAGCTGTATGAAACATAAATACACCATTTTAACCATATTTCAAAGCATACGGTTGAGCGGCATTAAGTTCGCGCACACTGCCAGGCTGCCATCACCACTGTCCCCGTCCAGAGAGCGCTGGGCTCCTCCGCCCACCTCCCTTAGTGCTCAGGACAGCCTTTGAGGTCTGTGTTCAGGTCCCCCATTCGATGAGAGTGTGTCAGCAAGACCGTTTCAAGTCTCACCCTGAGTAGCTGGCGGAGCCTGGGATTGAGCGCAGACGGGCTCGTCTCCAGCTCAGGTGGACAGGTGTGCCTGGCTGTCTGTCTTACTGTTGTTTCCTTCACCCTCCATCCTGTGCTGTTGCCCAGGGGTGATCCTGCTGCTCCTGGATAAGCTGCGGAAGATGAAATGGGAGCAGATGTGGAGGCTCACCGCCGAGAGGGAGCTGATGGGCATGCTGTCCACGTCCTTAGCTGACCAGGTGAGTGGCCTGGTTAATCCTGAAGACCCCGGCGCTGCTGCGGCTGCTCAGACGGACTGGAAAGTCAGTGGGTCTGCATTCTTTCCCCTCCTACTGTGTGACTGTGTACACTTGGATAGACCTGCCTTCTACTGCCAGCCTAAGACAACAGCTCGGCTCAGGAGTTTATTTCCTTTGTCCATTCACCTGCTCATTCAGCAGACTTTCGCTGCACCCTGCCCATGCCAGGGACTGTGTTCAGAAATAGGATTTCAGACACAAGTGAAGATTCACCGCCCTTGGCCTCCGAGAGCCCAGGGTTTATTGACGCAGACTCATAAGTGAACAACAGTTCAGTGTTAAGAGGAGGTCGCTGTCTTCATCTCCGCGTGGAGAGCGCACCGCCTGCCCCCTGCGGTTCCAGAATGCACCAGCAGATTTCCTGGCCACGGTTTCATTGGCCTTTCTGGCAATAGAGCCCAGCTTTCAAAGCAAAGGCTTTTTCCTTAGACCCTGGGCTAGGACTCTATCTCCAAGGGAAATGCACTTAAATAGAAGGGACAGACTGCCTGGCCGGAGAAACCAACTTTTAATCCAGGCAATCTGGAAAAGTCCATCAACCCCACCAAACTACCAACCTCAAATCATAAAAACCCCATTTTTCATTTTCACTAGGAAATGCAGGGGTTGATCTTGGATCTACCAGCTTCTCACAGTTGAACCTTGAGTTTCCAGTAGAATGAGTGGCCGTCTCGATGTGTAAAGAGGATTTCTCCGGGCTTTCCACATTTTACCCTTTCACAGTCATCCAAAAAGCGAGCTCACTCTGGTTTTGTTCATTGTTCAATTGTCTGAGTCGTTGCATTCTTGCAAAGTTTTCTCTTACAGAGGAGACCAGAAAGTCTGTAAGGTTACTTGACTACATTTTTCTTTTCTTTTTTTTTTTTTTTTTTGGCTTTATTATTCTGTAGTATTTCCCAAGCAGCCAGAAACTAATTTCTTTTTTCAAACACAAGATACAGTATAATGAACGAGTTAAAAATTACCCAGGTAGCTGTTTGAAACCTGAGGGGAAATTGTTCTCCATCATCATATTTTAAGTCAGGTCACAGTGACTTGAATGTGTCCCCAAAAGCTAGCAATCGGATGTCCGTGTCCAGTGAGGATGGTTGACGCAGCCGTCTTCTGCTGCAGGGGGCCATCACTCACCTCCCGGCACCCCCTGTCAGCAGCTAGTTAATAAGTATGGCCTGGGCCGGCAGCTTGGAGAGGAGCCCGGGAGAGCTGGAGCCTCTTTAGAAAGAGCTGGGGTTGGATGGGGAGATGAGGAGTGTGTACCCGGGAACCGTGGCCCGCGGGAAGCCAAGGCGCATCCATCATTGAGTCCACCAAAAGCCCCAGGAAGAGCTGCTGAAACAGCAGCTCTATAATTTGTCTCAGCCCCTGAATGAGCAGAGCAACTTGTCATCGCGCCGTTTCCTCTCCAGGAGGCTCAGGATGGATCACAAGGGGCTACTCGATGAGGTGGGAAGAGGGGCGGAAAAGTGACTCCATTTATTATATGGCAGCTCGGCTGGGACAGACGCTCCCTATCTGCGCACACGTCTGCGTGCCATATGGTGCGTTATGAGACCAGCGGGACCCGTGAGTTTCATGGCAGCATGGGGCATTGCCCCATCTCTAGCCAAATGTTATTGCTGTTTTTGCTCAGTTCCTAGAGATCAGAGGTGAGGGAAGTGCCCCACAGGGTGAGCCTGCCTGTGTTTGGAGCGCGAGGCTCAAACCACGGAGGGCTTGCAGGTGCTGGGGTGTCCTCAGGCGAACCACCCTCCACTTCCGGTCGGCGCTCCGCCCCCCGCCCACGACTGACTGTGTCTCTGGCTTCCTTCCGCAGGATATTTTCAACGCCGTCATCAAACAGAACCCCTTCCTCGTGTATCAGCTCCCCTGCTTCTGGAACGTGCAGCTGTCGGACCACACCCGCTCGGAGCAGTGCTACCGAGATGTGTCCGATCTGAAGGTAGAGTCAGGACTCATCCCTGGGCTGGAGCGCGGTGCCCTGTGGTGGCCGAGGGAAGCTGGCTTGGGGCACACCCTTCAGGGGGACGAATAGCTCTAAGCTCCGTGTGCAGTGTGGTGAGAGAGATGAGAGAAGGAACCGGAGAGAATGTGCTTTACTTCTGGATTGTTTTGGGTTTTCTCTCTTCTTGTCTGCGCTTTCTGAAACACATAAGGCCTCCTGGCATAAGGACCAGCTTGTGTGCTTCTTGCCACCTGCTGCCGGTGGTTTTGGTTCATGTCGGCTCCCAAAATTCAGTCATATGATTCAAACAAAAACATTTATGGAGGGCCTCTTCTGTGCCAGGTGCTGTAGATATGGATATGAATACATACTCCCTGCTTGGAAGTCATTCATGGCTTAGAGGAGAAGGGAAATATGTAAGGAAACGAACGTTAACAAATATGACAGTGTTATGATAGGTGTGGGTGCAAACGTAAGAGTCTCATTCTACCTCCGGGAGAAGGGACAACGACAGAAAGGCTTTCCTCATCGGTCTGTAGGTACCAAACACAGTGGGAGTACTTGGCAGTAGAAAGATGAAGAAGCCAGAGTGTATCAGTTATCTGCTGCAGTAGATAATGCTGCATAACAAACTGTGCTCATAGTGGCTGAGATCAACAGTTATTCATTGATGAGTCTACAGGTTGGCTGGATGGTCGTCTGGTTACATAGCTTAACCAAGTGTTGAGTGGCTGGCGGCCGCCCTTCAGTGTCTCCCAGATCCCATCAGTGGATGTGACAAAGCAGAGGTGGAAGAGGAAGCCCAAGCGCACAAAAGGAAAACTTGAGTCCTTGCTGCTAGTATTCTGTTGGCCAAAGTAGCCATACGACTGAGGCCAGAGTTAAAAGGGGTGTGTCAGAATTCCTCACCTACAGCAGGAGGCGTGAAGGACTGACTCAGCTATTAAATAACAGGTCAAGGGTTTGAACCCAGGCCTGTCTGACACCAAGTGCGCTTTTTGCTTCTCTGACCGTATGAAAGAGATATAGATAGATACATGTATACATCTGGAGTTTATTTTATTTAAAATTTATATCCATTGTCCATGTGGCACTATAGTAACAATAATTGCAACTTTTAAAAAGACAAAGGGAGTCCAAACCTTGCTTTTCTAGTAAGTTAATCTTTTCTAGTTGGCTTCTAGTCCATGTCCACATGTACATATTATATCTTATTTACAGTCAAAATGCACATGAAATTTTGTACTCTTCCATTACATAGCCATTCCTGTTTGCCTTAGTTGTTTCAAAGTTTTTTCAAAAAGATTTTATTTATTTACTTTTAGAGAAGGGGAGGGAGGGAGAAAGAGAAGGAGAGAGAAAAATCAATGTGTGGTTGCTTCTCACACTCCCCCTGCTGGGGACTTGGCCCAAAACCCAGGCATGTGCCCTGACCGGGAATTGAACCAGTGACCCTTTGGTTCACAGGCCGATGCTCAATCCACTGAGCCACACCAGCCAGGGCCTATTTCAGAATTTTTGCAAATACAAACTGTGTTGTGATGAACAGCTTAAAGTTCACACCTTCTCAGGAATGAAATCACAAATTTAACAGGAAAGTAGTTTTTTTTTTTTTAAATGCACTTGAAGTTTATTGAAAAACGTTAGAAATCGAAACAGAGTCATTTGCATCATTTGTTCTTTCAATCAGGATTTATGCCACCCCTTTATTATGTCATATACTTGTTCGTCGTAAAGAAAATAGATGAACTACACAGGAACATATCCAAGAATATTATGAACCAGAAGTTCAAAGGGGAGGAAAATAAAACTAATCATGTGAAAAACACCTAAAAATCAGTCCACAAAGTAAATTAAATAAGCAGAGGCCGGGATGAATAATAAAATGTAAATGCAGAGGATAAGCAAAAAGCAGCTAGAGATGACATTTGTTACTAGGGGCACTTGCTGATCCTTGGTGGCTGGGAGCCTGGTTTAACAGTAAGTGACTGTAATTTACTGTTCGAGTGAAGGAATGCTACCGTGAGTTACACTGGGACAGTAGGTCTAAATCACCGTCAGGCAAGCCATACGTATAACCGTTCTATTGAGAGACTATGCATGAGCCCTGACCGGCGTGGCTCAGTTGTTTGGCCGTCTTCTGTAAAGTAAAAGGTCAGTGGTTGGACTCCCTGTCAGGGCCCATGCCTGGGTTGAGGGTTTGGTCCCTAGTCAGGGCATGTACAAAAGGCAGTCGATCCACGTTTCTCTCCCTCTCTTTCTCCCTCCCTTCCCTTCTCTCTAAAATAAAATAAATAAATAAAAGCAAAAAACAACCATTATTTATTGGGCAAATAGAGAACCTGGTACCTAATGGAGAATATTCATCCTTTTCAAGCTTCCATTTATTAAAAAATAACTGTGTACTAGACCATAAAGTAAATTACAGTACATTTCAAGGAATCATCGTATACGTATATATAGTTCTGTGAACACAGTATAATTAAATTAGAAGGCAGTAACTATAAGATTTTTTTTTTAATCTGTTTGATTAAAATTGAGAACAGCACATCTAAATTACCCATGGTTCTAAACAAATCAAAATTGAAACTAAAGACTACTCAGAACTGAATGAAAATGTGTCAAAATTACTGGTGAAACAAACACATAGGGAAATTTATAGCCTTCCATGTTTATATTGAAAAGAAAGGCTGAAAATTAATAAGCCAAGTTTACAACTTGATATATAAAAAACATTAGGATAAATTCAAAAGAAAGGAAAAGCAGGGCATAAAGAGAATAATAGAAATTGATGAAGAAATTGTTCAACAAAGTCGAAATTTGGTCCTGGGAGAGGGACCAGGAAAACAAACAAAGCCACGGCAGGACTCATCGAGAAGCAGTAAGAGGGCTCAGCAATAAATGAATAGGGAGGCGTAAATGCAGGTTTATGCATTCATTCCCTAAAACATTCTCTAAATGTGTTATCAGCATTCTTCTGAGTTCTCGGTGTACAGCAGCGGTGAAAGCAAACAGCAGCCTCTCATTTTATGGAGCTTCTGATCCAACAGATAAAGCAGAATTGTAGGAGATAAGAAAATACCATGAACGATATTATGTCAATAGATTGAAAACTTATGGGAAATGAACAAATGCCTTGAAATGTAAACTTGACACAAACTGATGTTAGGAAAAATATGAGGTCTGGATTATCTGCTAGCCATTAAACCTTCTTACAAAGAAAACACACCCTGAGATGGTAAGTAGAGAGAAGGTCTATCAATTTTTTAATCAAAAGATACCAATTTTAAGTAAACTCCAGAGAATAAGAAAAGAAGAACACTTTCAACCCGTTCTGTGAGGCTGGGATGGCCTTGATCAGAACATCAGACAGGAAGGGCGTAGGAAAGGGAATCTGTGGGCCGGTCTCATGCACTGAGTAGAGATGCAAATATCTGAAGCAAAGTATCAGCAACCCCCCCCAGCCATGCATAACACAGGTAGCACATCATGGCCAAGTTGGGTATCTTTCAGGGAATAGGAGAGTGATCCAACATTAGAAAATTCCTAAGTGACATTCACACTGCTACTAGATTAAAGGAGAAACCCCATATAGTGATCTAAATAGATGGGGGTAAATTACCTGATAAAATTAAATAGTCATCCATGACAAAAAACCTCATATAAATGGTATCTACTAAAAATGGACAGCAAAATTTTGCTGAGCATTTGCTTAGGGATATGCTAATCAATTAATAGAAAAGAAGAGAGACCCAAGAACACCACGCATTTCTGAAATTTTGGTATGTGAAGAGGGGGCATTGCTGACCAAAAGGATGGCATTTCCTATAAATGGTACTGAGGTACCTGATTACCCATGCGGAGGAAATGAAAATGGAACCCTATCTCACACCACGCACCAATTTAATTCTGATGGGTTGGAGACTTAAAAGGGAAAGACCAAATTAAACTTTTAATTATAAAGCATTAAGGAAACTTGCCTATGCCTGCAGAATAGGGAAGAATTTATTCAATAAGACACCCACAGCACATGCCATAAACGAAAGGATTGATAAATTCAACCACGTTGAAATTAATAATATTACCTAAGTGATATTAGAAAGAAAAAATATATTTTCAAAACATAACTGAAAAAAAGACTAACAAACAATGCAGGGTGGGTCAAAATTGGGTTTACAGTTGTTCATATGGAAAATAATGCAATAGTTAATAAATTACAAGAATAAACTCTGTGTTTCACATACTTATAACTGCCAACCTACTTTTGCCACACCCTGTACTACAAAGAACTCGTACTAAGAAAAATGTGTCAAGGATATGAACAGTCATTTCACTGCATTGAAAAGAAAGTGGCCAATAAAACAGTTTCAAAGATGTACAACCTCTTTGTTAACCAGGGACGTGAAAATTAAGACCACAAGTAATTTCACATACTCCAAACTGAAAGAGTGTGGCTCTCAAGTCTCATTTGAATAGTAGGAACTCCCCTATGCTATAGATAGGAGTGCAAATGGATACAAACCACTCCAAGTGTGGAAACACACTTCAGCTCATTGTTACAAATTCTAAGTCGTACATATTTTACAATCTAGGGCTGGGATCCAACTGGTCAAAACTTGAGAAGTGAGTGACTTTCTGGCGAATGTGCTCCAGATTGTGGACAGATGACAACAGATTGAAGCAATGTCTGTGTCCTCATAATGAATGACACTTTTTGACCAGGCAGGGGCATGGGAGATTTCGAAATTTTAAAGTCTTATTTTCATATATAAAAAAAAGAAAAACTAGCCATGAAACTTCCACAAAAATCAGTGCAACTAAAAGCAGGGGCAGGCTTACCAAGGAAGGAAATTCTGACACGCACTGCAGAGTGGATGCACCTTGAAGGCATCTTGAAGATATGCTAAGTGAAATAAGCCAAACACAGAGAGACAGATGCTGTGTGATTTCACTCATATGAGGCACCTGAAAGAGTCAAATTCCTAAACACAGAAAGCAGGACAGTGACTACCGGGGACCGAGGTGGGGGAAGACGTGGAGTTAGTGGGGACGGAGTTGCAGGCGGGGAAGATGGAAAAGTTCTGGAGAGGTGGTGTGGGTGGCTGCACAATGATGTGAACGTGCTTAGCGGCAATGATCTACATATACACTTAAACATGGTTAACGTGGTATTTTTTTTGTATGTTTTACCACATCAAAAAAAATCCAGGGTAGGGAAGGGAGTCTGGACAGGTGTCGTGCAAAACTGATTGTTCTTGTGAGGATTGGTGTGAGTGTCATTAAAGGAGCCAGGCAGGTCCTCAGGATTCAGGACACGGGACAGGGTATCTGAGGGGCCTCTAGATCGGCAGCCACAGAGAGGAAAAGAAAGGCACCGTCAATTAGAGGAAACTCTCGGTTTCTGAACTTTAAACTCTGGCCCCTTATATACTCAGACAGAGCTGGGTCTCTAAGACCGAGGGTGTCACGTCTACCCACCACAGACATGCCTTTGCGTTCCTGTGCCTGTATGTATTGAGGCGTTGCTACATGCCAGTCACTGTCGCTCCCCAGGGATGCTGCGGGAGACAAAACAGACGAAGCCTTGGTCACGGCCAGTGTCCCTGTTGGTGTAGCAGATGGCTACCCCGCTTTGGCATTGCCAGGGGTTGCTTAATTATTGTCCTGTTGCACCTGTCGAAATAATCGTGGACTCTCTTCCCCAGGCTATACCGTGCATAAGTAGAGGAATTTCTATCACACTGCAGCAGGACGAAAATAGGGGCAAACCAAATTTAACTTGTGTTTTTTATAGATAAACTTCAAAAATAATCTAGAAGTCATTTTCCCCACTCACATCTTATTTTTAAATGTTACACAGAACCGTAAAACATAGCCAGTATCTAAAACAGGAGCTGCCCTGGAGGTGGGGAGAGGGTTGAGGGATGAGGGAGGGAGGTTGGCAGGCCCCAGCCCCACCCCCGTGGGTCCCGTCAGGCCCGGGTCGTCGTCATGGAGCCAGAACCCGGTCTAGGACAACGGCCTGTCTGTAGGTTTCTTCAGGCCAACCGGGCACTGAAATTCAGGTCAAGATGCATCTTTGTCATTTTCTTTCTTTCTCCCTTCTGTTTTTGCCGCCCTCGTTCATTTTATTTCATCTGTCGTGTTCAAAATTTGCGAAGGACCTCCCGTTTGCTGGGTATCACGTTCCTCCCGGGGCGGGGGCGGTGGACAGATGCACCCTGAACTCCGGTCTTTATCAGCTCACTGTCCAGTGGTCCAGAGGGCAGTCAGCCGGAGACGCCCCCTGTGGGGCACACGGGGTACTGGTGCTGGGTCAGCTGAGCGAAAATGTCAGCTCACGTAAGAACCATAAAAATATCTCTCCTCTGGTTTCCCTGCCTTTTCATCCAGGGCCAGGCCTGTCCTTTTGTCGGGTGGTAGCGCTGTGTTACTGCATACACAACTCTGGCCACGCACTTCCTGTGGGTCTCAGTGCCCTGTCCCTGTCCCAAGTGGAGCAAGACCTTCAGGACACCAACAAAGCAGTGGAAGGACGGTCCTGGAGTTTTGTGATTTTTTTCCTTGCTGTTTGGTAGTCTTCTCCACCCCTAATCCGACAGCCAAATGTTTTAGGAACTTCTTGTCATCCAGTTGTTCCAAAGTGCTTAGCTTGCCTTTCATGGAAATAGCAGCTCTCTTTCTGCACTCATCTGATTAAAAGAATATTTAATTGCATGTCCAATTCCATTAGAAATACAGGTGGCACCCTAACTGGTATGGCTCAGGGGGCTGGGTGTTGTCCTGCAAACCGTTCCAGTCCCGGTCAGGGCACACGCCTGGGTTGTGGGCCAGGTCCCTGTTGGGGGCGTGCGAGAGGCAACTAATTGATGTCTCTCTCACATGATGTTTCTCTCCCTCTCTTTCTTCCTCCCTTCCTCTCTCTCTAAAAATAAATAAATAAAATCTTTTTAAAAAAAGAAATACAGGTGGCATAAAAACATAGTTGGTAATAAACACAGCTCACTCCTGGTGAGCACAGAGTGGAGGAGCAGACACGCTCCTGACTTCCCACTACAGAGTAGCTTCGGGCCTTGGGCCTCTAGCCCTGGGTTCAGCAGGGAACTCTGTGCTAAGCAGAGGTTGGTTAAGAGAACTTCCAAGGGGAGAAATGGTTTCATTGAGGTTTCATTGCTCGTGCTCCTTTTGGAGCCAAGCAACCCTGTAAATTCTCAGGACGGGTCTACCTCTTACCAGCTGAAGGGCCTGAGGAAATCACATCACCTCTCGCGGGCTCAGCTGCATTCTCCATAAATAGGAGGCCGTATATCTGGGCCTCATCCCCAGCCAGGCCCCTTGAGTGCTCCGTAGAAAGGCACTTGACTTCAGTCTTCTGTGTTTCAAAGACCTGCATTTTCATCTCTTCTGTCCTAAAGCTTAATGACTCAGCCCTCTCTGGGTGAGTGTTAAAAAGGGAAGGACCTAAAGGAACATTGTCTAATCTCTTCAGCAGGAGCACAAACTCTTAGAAGCTCAGCAAAGGGGCTGTTTGCTCATTTAGAGAAGGGGATACGGGAAAGGTTCAGTAAAGCTGTGTTCTAGTCCTTGGGTCCTTGATAGAGTGTTAGAGAAGGAAGTTCTGGCCAGAAACTACTCATGGCCAGGAAGTGGACCCGGAGGTCCAAGAGTTCCCGGAGCCCCAGAGCTGAATGAACCATGGTTCCTGCCCTCAGGAAGGCCCCAGTTCAAGTGAGAAGTAATCAATGAGTAAATGGAAAATTCCAGTACAGCCTGTAAATCGCAGTAATATGAGGAAGTAAAGGGGGCTCAGAAAGCAGGAGAAGGACCCCTGTCTGGCTGGGAGCATGACGCAGTCTGCCTTGGAGGGATTTCTGTAGGAGGTCTGAGCTGAATCTCCATGTCCAAACTCTACCCCGTCCTCATCTTCTGCCTTCACAGCCCTCTTCAGCCCCTAAACACAACCCCTCCCGACCTCCCCAGGCCTGCAGAAACCCTGCTTATTCCCCTAGAGAATGGGAAGGGGTGGAAACCCTCATGCAAGTTGGGATCAGTGAACTGGGTGCCGGTGGGCAAGCAGCAGGGGCCCCCCTGAAGCAGATGTTGCTTTAGAAACAGAGTGCACCATGGCTTTCTGGTGTCAGCAGGAAGTGCAGCTCAGAGCAGGCATGCTGTGACCCTGCACTCCAAGGGTGAGGTGGGGTCTTCCGGGTAGACTGGATACGAATCGTGTTCCAGCCAAGGCCTCGCTCGATCTTTACAAAAGCCTCACAAGGTAAATACTACTTGGTCTCTTCTGTGCATCAGAAAATTAAGGATCCATACACATTAAGTCACTTACTTGCCCAGAGTCACCCAGCTGAACATGACAGAGCTGAGGTTCGCACTCACATCTGTCTGACTCACAGTCCCGAGGTCTCTGCCCTGTCACAGGCCTGGGTTCCCACCTGAATGTATCTTCCCTGGAAAACAATTCACAAGAGATAAGGATTCTACAGGATCATTCTGTGGGAGCCCTCTCTGGATTAAATGGCTTTTTGGAGAGCTAACCTCAGAATAGAGACCCTGCATATAACATCATCTCCTTGAAAGAACATTTGAATTTTAAGCAACAGGCTCAGAGGCTGAATGTTTAACTGCCATCCATTCATAAATTGGGAACTGGGTACATTTAAAAGAAAAATCCTTCAGGGGAAGAAGAAAACCAAGAGAAGACATGGCATCCATATGGGGAAATGGTGTCTGTTCCTAGAGGCAATCTGTGGCATTTGCATAAAAGGAGTAGCACATAACTCAAGTTTTAAAACATTCTATAATGCTTAGAGAGGTGTTAGATTTCACATCTTTTGAGGAAGACGGTGGGGAGGGGGGCCCGTGCATGTTGAGCGTGTTCCAGCTAAGCAGACTCCAGTGAAAAATGAGGCAGGGGAAACCCGAGAGAGAGTAATAAAAATGATGAATGGGAAGGTTGATGTTGGAGGTTGAGGATGCAACGAGGAAGGAAAAACAGTTGCCTGGGGGGAGATCTGAAGTCTAGAATTACCACCTTCCAGCCAGCACCTGCTCAATGTCATCGCATGACCCAAGTTCAAGGGGTCTAAGTGTGTTGCTGTCTCTGTGCACCGCTACAGCCAGTAAACTCTAAGAGTCCCAGGATTAACTGTAAGGCAGCTTGCCCCTGATCGAGTCGCCTGTCCCTCGGCACTGTCATTCTGTGGCTCGTGCTGTGGAATTGCTCATTCGCCCCCAAACACCGTGGCATACCCACCGTGGGCCAGGCTGCAGGGCTGCTGTTGGGTTCCTTACCTTCTCTTGACTGAGCATCCTCATCGGAGAAAGTTGGGAAGCAATCCCTGCTTTAGAGAAGCCGTATAGATCAAAAGGTGTGATAACCAAAAGCGGTTAGTACCAGGCTATGAGACACATAGTGAGCTTGAGTAATATTCTTACTCATAATATATCAGTATTGTCCCCACTGTCCCTTCGTTTGTGGTCAGATGGTGGGCAAACTATGTAACAAGGGCTCTTTTTCCTCATCTGTTCCAATGCTGTCATTTCACAGACAGGAAGTAGGGACTCGAAGGGGGAAGTGGCTTGGCAGAGGTTAAGCAAGGGTTGGTGGCCTCTGATCATGTGCCCTCACACTGTGCTGGACAGTGGCATGCTCAGCGGAGAGGACTTGGGGTAATTTAAGCTTTAGTCTTTTGTCCTTCCTCAGCGTGCATCCATTCTTGGCTCATCTGGTGATTTTCTGAACTTAACTCCTCTGGGTGTTGTTGGTTTAAGTTACCCATCACTGGCTGTGTTACCCATGGCTGATGACGTTCAGATGCCATGGTCCCTGGAAACGTCCACAAGACTCTAGAAGGAAAGTGGTGACTGGAAAATTCACCCTACAATAGCACGTGTTTGGTGTGTGTATCTAAATGGTTCCAAGGAAACTGTTAGTGGGATCTGTTTAATGCAGAGGACGGCTGGGGAAGGGGCGGGGAGTGGAGTGGGGAGTTCTGCAGACTCTTTATACCAAACACGGTAGGGAGTAGGGAGTCCTGCAGCAAGCAAACGTGATCGGTTTTGTTGATCCCAGCATTTTGCACACGTGTTCCATGTCAGCACACAGCACAGACTCGTTCGACCAGAGAGTACCTTGAGGGACGGGCTCCTTAGAAGCCACTGTAAGGAACGCATCCCTGGGGAACCTGGGCGCTGTGCAGAAGGGTTTTGGGAGAGGGAAGCACCAGCTGAGCAGCATTTGGTGGCCGTGGGCATCCAACCACTGATGTCTCTAAGCGTGTAGAAGTGAGGGTTTTGATAGGTTTCACGTCATTTTTTACCCCCAAATCCCATAACAGTGGAAACACTTTCGTATATGTATTTTCTAAAAGTAGTTACTCTCCCATTCACCACTTTTATGTGGAATCAGGATCAGCTTAAAGGTGTGTTTTCCCAAAAGTGTAAGATGCAGACCACTGAGAACCATTCTTTCATAAAAGCAGAAACGCGTAAACCACTTCCACGTGTGAGTCCAGTGGACGTCCGCGGCCGTGAGTTAGCCCGGGAAACTCGGTGCCACACGGAGGTGTTCGTGGTCATTCCTTGTGTCCTTAGAAAGCATTGTAAAACTTCTGTGATATTTCCCGTCTTGCCTTTATAAAATTAGCCCAATTCATGACACCCGACCGTACACGTGCGTGCTGGCTTCAAGTGCGTTGATGCAAAATTGCCCATCAGTGATCTAGTAAAGGGACTCAGTACGGGCGCTCGCTCAGTAACCCTACTTGAAATCCTTCAGTTGTTTCCGTTGAAGTGATGGAACCTTTAGCAGTTACACATTACACACTTTTTTATACCGGTTACCATAGTTAACATGGGAGTTTACCCTTTGGGATGTGACTTCTCCAGAATGGCTTTCCTTTAGTGCTCACCGAAAAACTGTTCCTTGTGTATTTCATTGTCTCAGTGGAATCTCGCAGGTAGAATAAGCTGACACGTGTCGAAACCCCGTGCACTCCACTGAACTCTGTGGCACCTCCCCCTCGGACTTGGTCCTGTGCTGGTGTCCTCAGGCCCTCAGCGTTTGTCTTCTGTGACTCTGCCCATAGTACTCACTGACAAGTCACTTTGCTGTGCTATCATATTATCTTTTGTGCGCTCGCCAGCCATTGTGGCCAAGGCAGGAAAAACAAGCGTCTCCCTTATTGCATTTTATTATCTTTCATTTTTATGGATGAAATCTCCAAAGGGACCGCTAACCTCTTTTTTGTGGGATTTAGTGAAATGTAATGTTTGGGACTGTCATACGACTTGAAGTGTCATCCGAAAAGTTGGAGGCTTGGCTTCTTATTCTGGGCGCTCTGGTTTTAAGTGTCTTGCTCGTTATGCATCTTTGTACTCACATTAAGTGATTTCTGAAGGCACAATACGCATTTGGGGTGAAGTTCTTCCTTAATGATTGTGGCTGTGAATCCATATTTGAAATAGTCTTGAGAATGTAAGTGTTTTGGCCAGCTTCTTGTCAGATCTAATTAGGCAGGCATTTCTGTCCGTGGAGCAGTAGCTAAGGAAGAGCTCACAGAGGCGAAGTGTGAGCTCAGCTGTTTTCTTGCTAGTTTCGTGAGCTGATCTTACTGGTATTCTCAATCTGTCATTGCTTTGTAGGACTTCTTCTTTGTAAATAAAAACGTTTATTTAGAAGCATTTAGACTTACAGAAAAGTGGTAAAAGTAATAGTGACAGTCCTCTGTCCCCCGCATCCAATTTTCGTTCCCTCTAATGTTACTGTCTTACGTAACAACACTGAACCCATACTCACAAACCAAACGAGATAGAATTAGACACACAGACACAGAGAACAGACTGACAGCTGTTGGGGAGAGGAGGTGGTGCTTAGGGAGCTTGGTGAGAAAGATAAAGGGTTAAGGAAGGGAAAAACAACCCCAGACACAGACAACAGTATGGTGATTGCCAGAGGGAAATGGCAGGAGAGGCGGGCAGAAGATGGCAAACCGGGGAGAAATGGTGACGGAAGGAGACTTGGGGTGGTGAACACACAATGTACTGTGTAGGTGAGGTGTTACAGAACTGTACACCTGGGGCCTATATAACTGTATTAACCAATGTCACCCCAATAATTACAGTAAAAATTTTTTTAAATCATGTGTTGCTATTAACTGCACTGAAGCTTCAGTCACGTTTTCCCAGGTTGTCTACTAAGGTCCTGTTCCCGGAGCCTCCGCTGGCCTCGGGCAGTTTCTCGGCCTCTCTGTGCTTTCCGTGACTGACCCGAGAGTTTTGAGGCACACTGGCCAGGCAGGTAGTCGATAGAATGTCCCTGAAGTTCGGTTTGTACTGGGTGTTTTCTCATCGTCAGACCGAGGTTGCAGGTGGCTGGGAAGACCATCGCAGCAGGGAAGTGCCCCCTCATCACCGACACCAGGAGGGACCTGGTTTCCACACCCGACATCACCGACATCACCTGGGACGCTACAGCGTCCTCCCTCGGTTAGGGCGGTGTTTGCCAGCTTTCTCTGCCGTAAAGTTACCGTTTTCCCTTTCACACTTCCTGTGTTGGAGGTGAGTCACTGCCTCCAAAGGGGTGGATGTAGAATCTACCTGCGTTATTGGGTTCTTCTGTAAGGAGATTTCGCTCTCTCCTCTATGTATTTATTTATTTAGTCACTTAATACGTGGATTCACATATATTTATTTTATACTTTCGGTTCTAATTTTTAAGCCATTGGTTCATTTTATGAGGGTTGAGTTTAATATTATCGTTAATGTTATTAAATACACTAAAAATAGATACTAGTGTAATCGGTACAGCAGTTACCCAGGCTCATTGTCACAATATTTGAGGGCGCTCTGTCACACCCCGTGCCCTGACACAGCTCGATACAGGCACTCGCATGTCATAGGAGACCTCCCCGACTATTCTTGCGTGGCAAGGCAACTTCTGGCAGCCCCCCACCAGCAGGTAGAGGCAGGTAGAGCCTGATTATTCAACAACTGTGTATTGCACCAGGCCCTGTTCCGAGCCCCGGGGAGGCAGGCGTGGATGAGACAGCACAGGCTCTGCTCTCCCCGGGCTTATACTCGGTGCAGAAGACAGCAATGAAATAAAAAATACGATCAGGTGGGTCATTGCAGTGGCAAACGTGCGGTGAAGGGGTGTCAGCAGGGTCCTGCGAGCGACGAGCACTTAGGGCCCCAGGTAGAAGAGAGCAGAGCGGCCCTCTTCCTGTCAGTGACTCTGCAGAGGACTGTGTTGACCCTTCATGGCACACGTGTCTGCACTTGAACCCAACTCTGTGCCCAGGAATGGTCAGGAATAACTCACCGGTCAGCTCGAGTCTCATGCCCATGCTTCTGGAAGGTCGGCCTGACCAATGTCAGGACCATAGGAAGAAGGCAGGGTCCGGTGCGGCAAAGGAACCGTGCAGAGCAGAGAAGCAATGGTGGGCCACCGTGGAGGGTGCCTGTTGGGGACCAAGAAGCACAGCTGCCTCTCCCAGCATCTCCCAAGCAGTGAGTCACGTGCTCCAAGAGCACGCCTGATATTATGACAAATTGACAAAATCCCACTGGACTGCACACCCAGCTGCTCCCCAACCGGCCTTGGCAGGATTCCTCAGCTAAAGACTGTGCGCCTGTCTCTAGCATTGGAATACGCCCCCCTCTCTCCACCTTGTCCCCAAATCAACAGAGACACTGCCTGAGAGGCCACTGTGGGTGCTGTGAAATGTAAGTGAAGTCTTAGGAATTCATGCCGCAGACCGAGGAAGAATAAAGGGCTGGTTGCAGGCCGCACGCCGGGTGTCAGCAGAGAAACTGCACTCGGCCAGCATCCACGGAGGCGTCCGATCCCATTCCCCGTCTCCTGCTCTCGGTGGACTGTCAGGAATTCTTAACACGTGCCGGAATTCAAATTGAATTCCCCCCCCCCGGCTCAAATTGATTTTTACCCCCATTTTATAACAAAAAAGAACCCAGAACATCGAACATAATGAGCCTTAAGAATGTAGCTGGGTCTTCTGAGGGATTCGCCACCCTCCTGGTCCTGAGTGCTATCAAAGGCATTCATTTTCCGTTGTCATTTTCCCCGCTCCCCAACCTGTACTCCTCAGACAGGGGAGAATGAGAACTGCCACAGACGACGGGACGGGAAATGGGATGGAGAACAGGGCCTCGGGTTCGGGCACTGGGCCCCAGGTCTGCACTCTCCGGCCCAGGGGACTAAGCAGTCACCGGGGCTGGTAAGCATACCCTTTTCTGGGCAATGGTGCATTTTTGCCTGGGAAGGAATTTTTTTTTTTCCTGGGAGTTGTAAAAACCGAGAAGCAACAAGAACTGGAGTGAAAAAAGGAAGGAGGCATGGAGCATTTGTGCTTGAGTCTGAGTCCCAGGGACACCATTTGTATTTAACAGCCGCTCCCGGTATTGTCGGCCTCGGGAGCGGAGAAGGAAGAGGGATGGGTTAGAATGGCCAGCGGTCGACAAGGGAGTGAAAACACTGGCATGCATTCCATTGGCGGCCAGCACGGGTGACCGGGCCCATCACTGCGTGTGCAAAGTTGGACAAAACGCAGATCTCACGTTCAAGGAGCCAACAGTCCGGGTTGTAAATAGAGATCGAAGGACTGTGTCACTTCAGCGAACAGCCCGTGGGAACGGAGTGTGTAATATTTCAGACACGCGTGTACTGATCACCAGTCTGCTCCAGGCTCTGCTGTGGACCCCTTTATATCCCTTATCTCATCGACCCTCTGAAGCAGGCAGTGTTACTCCCATTTAACAGATCAGAAAACAGAGGTTCAAATACTTTAAGTTGTTTGGGTAACAGTATTGGGGAGAACCAGGGTGAAATTTGCCTTGCGCCCTGCCTGTAACTCTCTCCAGTCTCTGCTCGGTATCTTGAACCAACATAAAGTGTCTGCCTTGCTGGTAGACACCCCCTTCATGCCTCTATTTGAGGTCTCGGGCTCGTGTGCCCCTGGCAGGCCTTCTTCTCTGGGCCATATTGCCCCTACCTGTCCTCTTCTCTGCCCCAGGCAGTGACAATTGCAGTCCCTCATTTTACATCTTGCTTTTTATTCCTCCTTTCTATTAAAGACAGTTTTTCATCCAGCCTTCCTAGTTGGTAAGGTGGCTGTTCCGTGGGTCTAAAACCAGAGGTCTTTTGTAACTTATGAGCTCATTCGACTTGCCCTCATGTGCCCGCCTCCCTCGCCCTGTTCTTGACCACAGACTGCGAGGCAGTTGCTGCCATGTCCCCTTTCCAGCTGCAGGACAGTCTCCATGATTTTAGGTGAGTGAGTGCAGGCCTCCAGCTGAAAAGACCTGGACCTGGGACTGGCTTGTGGGTCTGTCTGCTCATCCCTTTCTACCAGGCGTAGTGCTCCTGAAGATGACAAGGAAAGGGGCTTGGGAGACATTTGTCCTTCTCTTTGAAATACCCAACAAGCAGAGAAAAGAGGGAGCTTAAACTCCTTCCAGGGAAAAGGACAAGCTGTTGGGGCCTTAGACGAAGAGAAGGGGAACGAGTTTCTCCACCCTAAAGCCCACGTGAACAGGGCTTTTGCAACTGACTTGCTGTAGACAGACAAAAGGTGAGGATTATTGGGAACGTCATCATCAGGACTTTCGTTCTTTACTCAGAGGCCAGCTATTGAATACTAACTCCCTGCCAGGCTCTGTGGCACTCAGGATGAATAGTAAGTCCTGCTCCCTGCCCGCCCAGAAACTCACATTCCAGTGGTGACAGGTGCAGGCATGTAAATAAATAATTACGAGAACGTGCAGTGAGTCCTCTAATCAGGTTAAATGCAAGAGTCTGGAGCACCCAAGAAGGAAACCAACGGCCTCGGGTGTTATATTAGGGATGTTTAAAATGAGAATAAGAATACCTAATCTGTGGGAGGCTAAAAATAAAATAGGGGGGTTTGAATTTCTTGGTTGAGAATTCTGGAGGAGGCAGTATAGACATGGGTTAGCAGACAGCAATGTGTTGATCTTGCCCTTGTAGTCACATGATGGTTGTCATGATTCCGGTCATTACACCTCTGTTTACAACAGAAAGGTGAATGGGGTGAGAGGACAACGGCACCTTGTTTATTATTAGGAAATCAAATAGATGCTACTCCGTGTACGCTTTGGGGGAAACTTGGATCACATTGCCACCACTAGGTGCAAGAGAGTCTGGGAAGTCAGCAAGTGGGATCATCATGATTGGCTTAGATCATAAATGGATCAAGAGCCATTCATAAGGGCTGGGGACATGGCAACTACAAATGAGATTAATTTTCTGTTGGAAATGAAGGATGGCATGGAGAGAGAGACATACAGGAGTCAGCCTTCTGCCCCCTGCGCTCCTGGAAACAAAAAGTGTGTTTGAACTCAGCTGTGAAGGGCAAGCAGGCATTCACGTGGTAGAGAAGAAATGAGGATATTCTGGGGGGGGAGAAAGCATATGCAAAGGCACCGAGTCATGAAAGACGGGTTCAAGAAATACCAGGAAGTTTGTTAGCCTGGAGGTGGCGCTGGACTTGTAGGTGGGAGCCAGTTGGCGACAGCTTTAACTGCCTGGTTGAGAATTGATGTTATTCTGTGAGTCATGCAAAGTCAGGGGAGGTCTTGAGACAGAGACCTGTTTTCCAAACACCTTGTATCTCAGTAACTCGGAAGACATAAAGCCCGTCTTCTTATTCACCTGGCATTTGCACAGACTGATTTCTCAGCACTTTTGCACCATGAATTATTTTGATGAACCCTCTGGGTTCTGAGTACTCAAGGAGCTGACGTTTCGGCTGAACTCTTCCCATCACCTGTCCTTGTACCGAAGTCTTGTTTCTATCATTGAAATGCTTTTTCCTGTGCCCTTGATGGGTGGAGGAGTCTCTCATGTCTCCTTTAATCTTGTTGACTTCCCCTGTCTTCCCAGATGAGGTTTAAGTTTCCTGGACAGTAATCAATTTCCATCCATTTCTCTGGCTCGCCGCAGACAGCCTGCAACTCTGCACATACACTCGGCCTTTACAGATAGATCAGCTCCAATTAGATCACACCTGCAAGGCCCTGACGCCTGGCAGCTCCCGTAGCCCCGCCAGCTCGCAGCCTGGATGCCTCCCTCTCTGCTCGCTGCCAAGCTGCAGGTTCAGCATGTGTCTCTGGAAAGTCCTAAATCACCTGAAGCAGTTAGTATCCCAGGGATACGTGGGGTTTCTGTCTTTGGCAGGGAAAAGCAGGTTTTACTTCTGATCCTATAATCTTCTGTAAATTTCAGGTTCATTGTTATAAACAGAGCCATTTAATGATTACCAACATGGGAGAGATAAGAGGAATAGATTCCTGATTTCTAGCTCCTTGGGTTCAAATTCTGGCGACTCCACCTTCTAGCTGTGAAACTTAGGGAAATTTGCTGAACCTTCCTCACCTGTAAGATGGCAGCATGAGGCTGTCACTTACAATGTTGAATAAAGAATCAAGGAGCTGTGTCAAGTGCCGTGTTCAGAGCAGTGCTTGGCACACAGCAAGCATCCAACATAGTTAGCTGCTAATAATAATTATTATTATTCCTACACTAACGTGCCTCAGCAAGTGGAATAAGTTATGGCAGGTTTGCACCGCAAGTTTGGGAGACTCGTATTCACCAGCTCCTTGTAAAACTCTATGTTGGGCACATTCTCCCGTCACTCCACCTCATGTGTGAGAGCTTGTCAATAAATGTCATCTCCACCACCAGCTTGCTGCCCCCGAGTCAGCAAGCTTGGGTGATCCTGTCTCTCGGGGGGCCAGGAAATGGTATTTCTCAGTAGTCAGACAAGCCCTGGTCAAAACAATCAGCAGTGGTGGTTCTGAGTCG
The DNA here is from genome assembly GCA_028533065.1 of Trachops cirrhosus. Taxonomy (NCBI): domain Eukaryota; kingdom Metazoa; phylum Chordata; class Mammalia; order Chiroptera; family Phyllostomidae; genus Trachops; species Trachops cirrhosus. The sequence continues at coordinate 9,117,141 of CM052539.1, forward strand.
GATTTTCCGAGACAGGGATGTGGCCCAGTGGAAGGGGCAGGGGCCTGGGAGGCAGAAGCTGGGCACCGCTGCTGCCTCTGCTGTGTGGCTCTGGGCAAGTCGCTTCCCCCTCTGGGCCTGGGCCGCGTTATACCTGGACCTGGCCCAGTCCAGAGACAGTTACAACCTCCCCCTAACATCTCTTTCAGAGCACGCGCCCTGCTTGTAACTTCACATGGACAGTTCTTCAGTGATCTCTGGGTTCCTCTCTGCGGTCATAGCTCACTTTAGTTCCTCTCAGTGCTCACTTTAATATTTGTCGAAAGAATTGATAAATGATGTGGTAGAAAAAGAAAGATTTGGGAGCAAGACAGACCTGATTTTGTATCAGAATTGGCTGCTTACTAGCTGAGTGACCCTGTGCTAGTCTGAGCCTCAGGACTGTCACCTATAAAAGGTAGCAATCGAAACAGCCTTGGACCAGGTTGTTTGAGGATTGAACGTGAACACGTGCACGCACACACCACCACCAACAACGACAACCCTGGCCTGATATCTAGCATATAATGGGCATTAGATAAACAATAGTTATTGTTTACCTCTCTCTCGAGTGGCACAGGGGGATGGAGTATTCTGCGTGCTGAGGATTAAAAACTAGTTGAAAAGGGTAACTCTGAATATACATTTATAGTCTTTGAGAGGGCTCACCTGCCCAAAGCAGCTGGGTCACAAATAATTTCACAAAACCCCCTTGGCCTGCCAGTGACCCCACTGTCTTCTCGCTCTCCCTTCATTCCATCCTTGCTGCGTTCCCTCCAACACCAGTGTTTGCCTGTAGGCCATACCCCAGATCCAGTGGACACAGAACAGAATGAGGAGTGAGGGGATGGGAGAGGGCCTGCTGTGGGTGGGGCCCCGAGGAGACCGGTCCCCGTCCTACCTCTGACCTGACCCGTGTGATCTCGGGCGGCCACCTCTGGAAGCACCACTGTTCTCATCTGTGAAGTGTCAGCCCTTTGACATAGCACGTGACAGTGATTAGGAACCTGGCTGGGGATCTCGGGTTTAGAACCAGCTTCGTGTCTCAGCTCTGCAGCTTACCAGCTGGGAGATGTGGGCAAGTCAAGTATGATTTCCGAAATAAATAAATAAATAAACAAACAATGGGACTCAAATGGGCTTCTTTGGAGGCATTAATGAGTGACACAGTCTCTGCAGAGAGCCTAGCGACTTGTGCGCAGTAAGATGGTTGACCCAGCGACCAGCCCTTATTTTCACTCAAAGTGTCTCCATGTGGAGGAAGCCCAGGTTTTCTGAGTCAGATGCACGGCCCTCAGCCTTCCTGCTGGCTCAGCACTTGGTAAGAGCCAGACTCTTTCGAGGCAAAGACGTGATCCCCACCGGGTGTGCGTGGCATCAGCTCGAGTGCTATTATTGCAATGCAGGGCCCAGGCCCCTCTCGTGTCTGCGTGGATGTACACTTACAGGAGCATCTTCTCTCTCCTCTCTCTCCTGGACCCTTCAGAAGGCCTCGTGGCTCATGCTCCTCCTTCCCGGAAATGCAAGCACCCCCAGGGGGCGACCTGCTGGCCCTTTCTGCTCTGTCCTGGAGGCTAAGTGCCCGCTTCCTTACTCACTGCTGCAGCCGCTTCCAGGACGGGAAAGGCGGGGAGAACACTGAGAGCACGGGCTGGGGGCCCTGTCTTTGAGGGGAGAACGGACCCCACATATATGGGCCCACGCAGGCAGGCAGGCACTGTGCTAGGCATTTGTTTTACCCTCTTTAACTACATTGCAAAGTTGGAGTGACCGATCCCCACTTTGTACACAAGGAAACAGGTCCCAAGAAATGAAACAAGCTGCCCAAGGACGCTCAGCTAGGAGCACAGCTGGGATTTGAACCTAGGCTGCTCTGACACCCCGAGTTCTTGCTCTGCTGTTACACCACTGCTGGGGCCGGAGGGCAGGGATGTGGCTGTGGCCGAGTGGGCACCCTTATATTCACTGTACCGCGACAGAGGGACATGGCCACACAGTATTTATCCAGCCAGCTTCCAGGGCTGTCACCGCTATGCACCCATGGGGTCCCCAGAGAGGGGACAGAACGAGATGGGCCTCCAGACCCCTCTCTGGATGGCAGGCCCGGCACCCTACCGCAGACTGTCACAGACAGCATGTGGCCGGGAAGCCACTGAGCTCTGGACGCCTGTCCTTTTGCTCAGAGTCACCACCATGGGAAGGGACAGCAAGGACATTGGAGGAGAGAGAGTGAAAGGTGAGAGTTATTTTGTTTCCTCCGGAATGTGACAAAATGTGAAAGGGGGCTGGTTTAAAACCTGTCCTCTGAGGTGTGGAGAGAAGAGCAGGGGCCTGAGGGTCAGCTGTATGCAAACTCACGCTGGAACCCCAGCTCCAGCACTCAGCAGCTTTGCAGTCCTGGGCGAGTTCCCTCTCCACAGCTTATTCTTTAAAATTGCTTGTTAGGGTCATCAGGATTTTAAAAAGACAAGGCGTGCAAAACCGATGGTGAAGTGTTTCACTGATAGCCGAGCTCCCCAGCGGCGGGGGTGAGCAGTGCCCGTGGAAATGGCAGTGGCCTCGTACCTGGCGTCCTGGCTCCACGTTGGCCCGCCCACCCCGCCATTCACATTTTCTTCCTTACAGTCAGAGCAGTCTTCTTAAAACCCTGAGTTAGGCACCGCTCCCTCCATCGATGCATCTCTGGATGCAATCTGAACACAGTCCCTCGGAGCCAGGATCTCGCCCCACTCACCTCTGCGGCCACATCGCCCCGCTCACGCCCCCCTGCTCCAGCTGCACAGCGCGTGGGCTCTCATTTTCCAAAGGAGCCACACAGTCTCACGCGTCCCCCCTCTGCCTGGATTACGTCACCACCATCCCGACTCCCCGGGAAACTCCCACTCCTCCTCCAGGCCCAGCACAGGTATCTCCGTGACGCTTCTCTGAGCATAACTGCCGTTTCTCCCAGAGCCTCCGCCATCGTCACATCCTGCTCCCTGCTTGTGGACTCGTCCTCCTTGCTGACCATGAGCGGGCCGGGGGCAGGCACTGCCGCCAGGGGCCTCGGGCATCCCCCAAGCTGGTCCACTGTGGGCACTTCATCATCAGACCCAGTCCTGGCTGAGCCCTCACCCTATGCCAGGCACTGCTTACACACTTTACATGGTATATAGCTGATTTTCGCAGCAGCTCTGCGAGACAGTGTATGCGTCAGTCTTGGCCGGAGGCAGAACCCATACCAATTATTTGAATAGGGAGTCTTTAAAAATGATAACTAGATACAAAGTGTTCACTTGGTAACAAAAAAAAAAGCAAAAATAGAAAATTGCAGGGAACAGTTACCACCCCTGGAATGGGAGGAACAGAAGTGGCAATTACTGTAACATCGCTGCAATGCCGGGCGGGAGCCCAGACGGGGGGGGGGGGCGGGGGGGTGGAGTCAGCAGGCGCCTCCCAGTGCAGCAACACAGGGCGGAGGGGGGAGGCTGATGCGGCTGGGGCTGAGTGTTGGAAAAACTGCAGAAGTGGAGTTAGCCGCTGCTGAAGGAAGGAAGTGCCGCTGCTGGTGTGAAGAAGGGAGGTGGGGTGACAGTCCCAGGAACAGGAAGCAGCAGGAAGGAGCGAGTTCTTTCTTCCTCCTCCAGACTGTCAGTCTCCCTCCCGTGGCCCCTGTTGGCAGCAATGCCCAACGGGGCGCAGCAGGCAAAGCAGGAAAGGGTTTGCGGGGTCCCAGCTCCAGCATCACAGAGCGGGTTTGGGGCTGAGAGGTGAAAACGTGTACAGTGGCACACACAGAAGCTGTTACTAACTTCCGTGTCACAGATGGGGAAACTGAGGCACAGAGCGATTACGTAATGTAACTTGTCCAAGATTAAATGACTCCCTATGGCAGAGTCGGGATTGGAACCCAAGCAATCTGTGCCTTTGCTCTTAACCCAGTCTACCGTAAATGTTGAATGAATGAATGACTGAGTGAGTGAGTGAGTGAATGAGTATGTGAATCAATGAATGAGTGAGTGAATGAATGGCAGGCCCAGTGCCCCGCTGTGGCTCCCACAAGCACAAGGCCCTCCCTGCCTGACGGCCTCCTTATGCCCTGCCAGGTCATTCACTGGAACTCCCCCAAGAAACTGCGGGTGAAGAACAAGCACGTGGAGTTCTTCCGCAACCTCTACCTGACCTTCCTGGAGTACGACGGGAACCTCCTGCGGCGGGAGCTGTTCGGCTGCCCCAGCGAAGCTGACGTCAACAGTGAGAACGTAAGTGGCTCCCGGGGCTCAGCAGTGCAGGCGTGGCTTCTCTGCTGGTGGACCGAGGGCCTGCCGTGTGCCCGGCTCCGTGCCCGGCCCTGGGCGTGCCCGGGATGAGCAAGTGCCATCTCGGGGGCAGACGGGCACGTGGGTGGGTCCCCGCCTTGCTCACCACTGCGGACGCAGAGGGGCAGCGCTTGGCCCAGACTAGGCGAAGTCAGACGTGAGTTTCCAGGCAGAGCAATCAGAATGAGCAGAAGCACCATCGAGTCAATAGATGGGGGGGCCTCTCCACAGCCAGGAGGCTCTGAGGTCTTTGTGGACATGGCACCCCCGCGGGAGACCCAGGATTCAGTGCCGTTAGCGCGTGAGGTGACCCCGAGGATTTTCACAGGAAACCGACTCCTTTGGGGGTTAGCATGGGTGCAGAAAGTGTTAGGTCAGTGGTCACAGGCATAGCCGACATCTGTATTTTTATTTCTTCATCATTTTAACTGTGTTCCTATGTTACGTCTCAGAAACTCCTAGAAACCCCTTCTTCCTTTTCAATTAGAGTTGAAAAAGTTTAGGCACAGAGAGGTTGAACAGGTCGTTCATGGTCACACAGCAAGCAAGGAGCGAAGCTGAGACTGACTTGAAGTTCTGAGGAGCAGGATGCAGGGAGGCAGCAGCACATTGTAGCGGAAAAAGCAGGGAGTGTAGGGGTCAGGATGGCCTGGGTTGGGCTTTAATGCCTTCCAGTTACCACCTGTGTGACCTCAGACAAGTTTCTCAACCTCTCTGTTCAGTTTTCTCAACTGTCAAACAGGGATGAAAAACTATTACCAGGATGCTGTGAGACTAAGTGAGAAATTGAATGTAAAGCATCCAGATCAGTGTCTGCCATGTGTTAGATGCCTTGATAAATATTTGTTCTCTACCCTTTCCTTGACCCTTAATATTAGACACAGAAGTAATTGGTTCATGTAGTCAGTCAACAAACATTTACTGAGGGTTTCTTATTCTGAGCACTGAGTAAAAAAGGATATTGGTCCCTGTTGTCATGGTGCTTATACTTTAAGGGGAAACAATCAGTACAGGAACTATCAGGAGAAATTATCAGCCAGTGGCAAGTGCTGCCTCCTGATATATTAGAAAGCAGAAGGGCAGCTCTGTTGGTTTGGAGGGTCTGGGAGGGCTTCTCCGAGGAGGTGACATTTCTTCTAAGACCTGAATACAATACGAGAAAGAGCCAGCCTTAGAAAGCAAGGTATCGGGGAGATACAAATCAGGACCACAATGAGATATCACCGCACACTTTTCGGAATGGCTTTTATCAAAAACAGAAGGTGACAAGAGCTGGCAAGGAGAGATTGGAACCTGGCACCCTGTTGATAGCATGTCAGTTGGTGCAGCCGCTGTGGAAAACAGTATGGAGCTTCCTCAAAAAGTTAAAAGTAGCACTGCCTTATGGTCCAGCAATTCCAGTCCTGGGAGTATACCCAGAGGAATCCCAGACAGGGCCTGGAGGTGCTGTCTGCACCCCGTGTTCACTGCGGCACCATTCACAGCAGCCGAGGGGGGCAAGCATGCTAAGCGTCCACTGACAGACGGATGAATGAAGACAATGTGGTTTACACAGTGGAATATTATTCAGCCTTTTTAAGGGGTGGGGGGCAGGTCTTACCACTGTGACATCGTGGGTGGACCTGGAAGACATTACACCAAGCGATGTGTCTGTCACAGAATGACACTCCTGCATGACTGCTCAACACGAGGCATCTGCAATAGTGAAGCACAGAGAAGTAGGCGGTAGGGTGGTGGTTGTGGGGGATGCGGAGAGAGAGGGGAAATAGAGAGTCGTTCAGGGAGAATAAAGCTCCCTGTCTGTGCTTTTTTGTGTGTTGATTATGTATCTCAATAAAGCTGGCGGGGGGAGCACAGGAAGTGCTTTTTGGGGGAGGACTACTTGCAGGGGCCGAGGCCCCGGGCAGGGCAGGTTTGCTGGGAGGAGCTGCAGATGGTATCCGTGTGCCCAGAGGCTAGTGGGGGCGGAGGGCCGTCGGAGGAGGGGAGCAGCAGGTAGCAGGAGCCAGACTGGAAGGCTGTCGGGAGCCAGGTTAAAGAGTCAGGATTTTGTTGTATTACTGTTAATTGTTATTGCTCGTATTCTGATCTTGGACGTAGTCGTGAGGAACCTTTTAGGCTCCCAGATGGCAGGGAAGGCGTCCGTGGGAGGCCTGGAGGCATGCACCCACCTGGCCCTGGTCACAGGGCCACCCCTCCAGGGGTGCTCTCTGCCATTCAGCCCCAAGTGACAGTGGAGTCGCCTCCAGCTCGGGCTTTTTTCCCTGCATCACCCTGGAAGCCTGTCTCGGTGCCTGCCCTTTTGCACCACTGGCAACAGCGGAAAGAAAACCATTAAGCACTTGAACTCTGTCTCAGATGCTGGGAAGCACTTAGAGGTTTCGACAAACAGTGTGTTCTCTTGGTTTTTTCTTCGGTTCTCTTTACTCGAGTCAGTGTTTGTCATCATCATCAGCATTGGAGTGCCCATTCGGCACTTTGTTCCAGACGCTAAATAAAAACCGTTCTTCCACCTCTCTCTCTTTTTTTTTTTACCCCCTCCACGGAAGAGGCTCCTGTAAGAAGCCTTGCAGGGTGAAGCTATCAGTTACTCATCACATCCAGGGGTTCCCCTGGTCTCTTTCAGTGTCTTAGGAAGCGGGACTCCCTTTGTAAATGACTCACCAGCTTTTCCTACCATCTACCCACACCCTGGGGGTCTTGGGGGTGGCAGTGGAAGAAGAGTCCCCCGTGGTCCTCCTCCGAATATGTGACTGCGTTTACTGCTCAATAAACACACGTGAATGCTGGCCACCTGGCAGGCACCGTGCAGGGCACTGGGGTTGAGATTCAGCCCAGTCCATGTACCTGCACCGAGTGTCAGAGGTAAGACTGGAGGCCAGTCTTTCCAGGTTCAGGGATGACCATGAACCAGAGAGCGGCCTTCTGTGAGCACTCACCCCAGCTGTCCTCCCAAACACTCTTGCCCTGGACACTGGAAAAGCCACGCTCACCACCAGCTTTGCCGTTCCTTCTACATCCCCACTCACTGCCGCCCCCCACAGGGCCTCTGTGCTTTCTCTCCCCCTGCCTGGACCACCCTGCCCCGAGGTGCGTAAACATCTCAGATGCGGCATCTTCGGGAACTTTCCCTGCCCCTCCTCAGCCTCAAGAAACCCTCTGTCACTCTCTGCATTGCGCCCTCTTTTCCTTTCATCAGAGTATGTTGCACCGTCCACCACTGTTTCCTAGTTTTCTCCCCAGATAAAAGACCATTAGATTAGAGACTTTGCTTATACTGTTTGCCTCTGAGGTGCCCTCCTCCAGAATGGAAACCAGCACAGAGTAACCACTTACTATGTATTTATCGAATGAATCGAATACATAAGAGAAAAGGATGAAGTGCCAGGTTAAGGCAGAACAGATGAAAAACTAGAGAGGTCAGCTCTGGCCATAGGGCTCAGCTGCTTGGAGCGTCATCACGTACCCCAAAAGGCTGTGGGTTCGATTCTCCATCAGGACACGTACCTAGGTGGAGGGTTCATCCCCGGTTGGGGCGCATGCGGGAGGCAGCTGATCGATGCTTCTCACTCACATCACTGTTTCTCTCTCTCTCCCCCGTCCTCTCTAAAAATTAATAAGCGTGTCCTCGGGTGAGGATTAAAATAAAGAGGTGGAGAGTTCAAAGAGAACATGCTGGGCGTTTGTTTGCTAGGGCCTAGGCACGCCGGGAGATGGGCAAAGAATGAAGTGATCGGGAAAGCCTTGGCTGTACCTAGGAGTTTAGACTCCACCGAACGGCTCTGATCTTGCTCGGATTTACATGTGAGAAAAATCGCTCCGTGTAGAGAACAGATGACGGAGACAAGACTGGAGGCAGGGGGACCACGTAGAGACGGTTGCCGCATCCCAGGCAAGAAGGTGACGATGGGGCTGTGACCTCGGCCAGCAGCCGTGGGGGTGGAGAGAACAGATGGCTTGTTTTGTGGGCACTGAGGACAGGGAACAGGGACAACTGGCACTGAGGAATCGAGACAGCAGGTGTCTGTGCCCTGCTCCAGCCAGGCTCCTCCGGCCCTCGGTGGCAGGGCTGGGACCTGGAGGGGGCCTGCAGCATCGCACCCCTGGCGCCAGGCCTCTGCAGGGAGTCCACCTCCTGGTCCTTTGCAGCCTTAAGTGTTATCTGCAGACACGACCAGAGGAAAAGGGCAAGATCTTGGATCTGGCCCAACGCCGGATGCTCCCCGCTCCGTGAGAAGAGGTCGTTAGCACCCTGACAAGTGCACAGATGGCGGAATTCTCAGAGGAATGAAGTCCGGAACCTCTTCATCGGACTGCGGATTCCAGAGAGCAAGGGCTCCAGGGACACTGCGTGTCAAGGCTCATTGAGCCACCTGACATGCAGTCATTCAAACAATTGCCAGCCTCAGGGCTGGGGGTCCAGGGGGGAGCGTGGCAGATCCAAGCCTGGCTCTCACGGTGCTTGTCTATGAGGGAGGCAGACAAAGCGGAGGGGGAGGGTGTTACCCAATGTGAGGAGCCCAGATGACAGTGATGCTTTGAGACCACGCAGGAAGGGCCTTGAGCACTCACTAGGAGAGAAGAGGTGATCAGGGAAGACTTCCCGGAGGAGGCAGGATCTGAAGGGTGAAGGACGAGAGGGAGGTGTGGAAAGTGGACTTAGCGGGAGGGAGGGAGCAGCCCAGGCAGCGGAGAGCAGAGAGGCACAGGAGCCTGGCACATTCCGGTTCGGATGCAGGCGGTGCGAGAACACAGCGGGCTGCACAGTTTGGTTTTGCACTGTTACAAGTTCCTCGCGGCGGAGGTGATGACGGCAGTAGGACTGAGAGCGCTCTAGTCGTCCCAGACCGCTGGTTGTGGTAGTTACGTGGCTCCAGAGAAGCCCGTGACTGCTCTGGCTTCGGGTTTACCGTCTGATAAATGGGGACAGGGATGACTTTGTCATAGTGTTTCGTGGATAATTCATGCTAAATCAGCGACAGAGAAGGACTCGGCCCAGGAACACCATGTCCATTGTTTTGTGTTTTTTGTTGTTGTTGATTTGGGTTCTTTTCCCTCCACAAACCACAGTGCCCAACCCACCCGAAGACAGTCTGTCATTCCCCAGGCGGATTTCAGGTTTTACAAACCTTCCTTCTAGGAAGGCCTGGCAGAGAGAGGAACCTACCGAGTCTCTCAGAACTCTGTCTCTAAAGCCTAGGAGGGCTGTCACATTAGCTCTGGGTCCTTAAGTCCCAGAAAGGTTTCCCACCAGTTAGGGGACTGTGGGTCAGAAGGAGAGGCCATTTGGCGTCCTTGCTGACAAAAGAATAAATACATTCGGGACATCAGGGGACTCGTCCTTCCATGTGGAGCTGAGAGTGTTAGAGTTTGAACTGGGAGAGATCAGCCTCCCACAGGGTGTAGAGCGACAGGAGCTAAGGGGCCACAGCCGCTCCGTCCACCACGGTGCATCCACGCCTCTCTCCCCGGAACCCGTAAGTTAACTTGTTTGACACGGTAAGCATCCGAGAGGCGTTTGTTATTATTAGACTGAAATAGCCTCGGAGGCTAGAATTCTGTCCCTTAGCGTTTCTCTCCCTTTTCCTTGTCCACCCAGCCCCCGATGCGCATCCAAGAAACCCCAGGACTCCTCAGAACACAGTTGGATAATCACGGATATTCTCCACCCCCTAATCCATGCAAAAATCCTTCTACACACCCCTAACAGGCTTGCATCTGGCTTCTGCTGGAATCCTCCCAAAGATGGGGAGCTCACCACCTCCAACAGCTTACTCTACTGCTGGAAAGCACCAGATGCTGAGCCATTCTTCCCCGCGTTCAGCTGAAATCTTCCCTTCTGTAAGGATCCATTCATCTGAGCCCTGTCCTCTGGAGCAAAATAAGGACACCCCCTGTCGTCCCTGACAACGTGGCAGATAGGGTAGCATGTTCCCATACACTGTGCTTTCGGAACATGCAAGTCTCCCTAACGTATTTACAGAGTGATGCTTTATCATCAAGAATGCCTTGCCCCACCTAAGGGAGTTCTCCAGGTATATAAGCTCACCTTTTCACATGCAGAACCGTTAACCCAGTCTGGTGGAAATCTTGCTGAAGTACATGCCCTTCCTTCAGTCACCCAACTATACTAAACTCCATTTACAATTTCCGATGACTAAGGTTGCACGGAGCAGAAGGGGCGGGGGCAGGAATTGGCCGGAGGAGAAAAGATGCTGTTTATCCTGGCAGGAAATTACCTCGGCCTCTTCGCTGCTTGTTCTGCAGATTCCTTTCTGACAGCTGTCATTTCCACTTCATCAGCTTCAGAACGGCCCTTTCTGCACTCCCCTCCCCATTCAGCCTCCCCCCCGGCAGCCAGAAAAAGAAAGAAACCAATGGTATGGAAGTCTGAAAGACCAAGGGTAAAAGAACTATCCACTGTCAGGTTAGAAGCTAAATTATGAAATGGCAAACGTCCAAAAAGTACAAAAAAAAAGAAAGAGTGAAACAAAGGATTGGCACCAATGAGTGATCACGTTTATGTGGAATCGTAAGTCAACAGACGCGTCTACAGACATAGAGCTTTCTTTTCCTTTTTTTCTTCCCTGAAACAGTCCCCGATCTGAAATTGATCAAAATACCTGCCCCTCCCCGGCACGCCCTAGCTCCCGGGACTTCTTCATTTCCCTCCGTAGCACCAGCCACCAGTCAGTCTGTCCGGTCTTGACCGACTTGTTTTGTTGGTCACAACTCCCCCCGCGTGAACGGAAGCGCGGGGACTATGTGGATTTGTATCAGCTTTATTCAACGGTATGTTTTTATGCCTCTAAGAGACTGCCTGGCACCTGGTACGTGCTCTGCAAATTTTGTCGAACAAATGAATTACGTATTACAAGTTCTTTTCTTAAAGATTTTATTTATTTATTTCTGGAGAGGAGGGAAAGGAGGGAGAAAGAGAGGGAGAGAAACGTCGGTGTGTGAGAGAGACATCAATCGGTTGCTTCTCAAGTGCCGCTGACCAGGAACCGGCCCACAACCCAGGCACGTGCCCTGACCGGGAATTGAACCCGCGGCCTTTCTTTCACTTTGTGGGCAATGCCCACCCCACTCAGCCATGCTGGTCAGGGCTACAGGTCCTTTTCTTGAAGCATTTGTGGTGTGCTGGAAAGTTCCCTACACTGGAAATCAGACAACCTGGCCCCAGGACTGGATCTTTTGACATTGCACCTCACTCTCACCTTCCATGAGCCTCAGTTTTTCCCCTACAGAATGGTCATAAATAAGCCCAGGCTGTAGGCAGTACGTCAGCCCCGAGCTTATCCCGGACCCCTCCCTTCCAGGGGCTCTGAGATCCCCACGTCGCCTCTGAGAAGGGGGCTTCTGAGCACAGCCCCCTCAGCGACGAGGGTGGCAGGCTCCCTGCAGGGCCCTGTTCCCTGACATGAAACCCATCAAGAAGAAAAGACGGCAGCATCGGCGTGGCTCAATTAGAAGTTAAAAATAAGACACATAGAAACCGATTCCGTGAACACTGCGGCACCACTGTGCGCGGCAGTGCCAGGAAGCAGATGGCTCAGTGGAAACAGCTGTATCCCAGAGAAGCCCCACAGGAAAACCAGAGTGCACTATTGCTCTCACGTGTGAGCCACATGTCACCAGCTCTCTCATCACACCGTGGGCATCAGTCCCCTGGCGGACCGTGCCCAGAGCCCTAAGACGGCTGGCAGCTGCCCAAGGCTGGCCTCCAGTGACCTTCCCCAGGCACACTTAATTCCAGGGCCTAAAGGATCCCAGTGTTTGCCTGGGAGGTGGGGGGGGAGGTGCAGGGAGGAGCCACGGGATGGAGACGCTCAGTGGATAGGACCTCGGGCACGCCGCCGGCCGGCCTGCCTGTCTGCTGTGTTCCCCTCCAGCTCCAGCTTGCGCACCTCCCGTTTCTCCGCCCCTAGGCTCTGCTGTCATCTCCAGATGTACCAGGCACTCCCTCCTGGGCCTTTATAGCAGCAACCTGCCCTCTTCTCCTTTCTGCATCTTCCTCCAATGACTGACTCCTTGTGCGGAACGCAGGGGGCAGCTCTGGAGCAAGACTGCCTGATGTAAAATCTTAGCAAGAGTAACTGAAACTTCAGGCTGTTTGCTTAAACTCTGTAAGGCTCGGTTTTCCCACCTGTAAAATGGGAATCAAATAGGAAATCATGATTTCCTATTGGGAATCATGCCCAGTAGGCTCAGTGAGGGCCAAATGAGGCGTGATAGGGCAGGAGCGTGGGTCAGTGTGGCACTTGGCACATGTCCCCCAAAGTAAGTTTGGCTTGTCCTGGATTGTAATGGCTAACAGGTTTCTCTGATCCCCCACCCAGGCTATGTGAACAATGTAAGTACAGAAACTGGGGCTCCTACCCCATTCTTAGCACAGGGCTTGGCATAAAATAGGGGCCTATTAATTGTGGGTGAGGTACAAATTAATACTTATCCCTGGAAAGGAAACCAGGCCTTTTTCTCCCTTATTTCCTCAGAGCCCAGGTCAGAGCCAGGCGAATGCTTCTGAATCTTCGCCGAACTGAGCTAAACCCACGCCTCTCCTCAGGCGTGAACGTGGCCCCCGGTAAAAAATGTTTACAGTTCCCGGAACTTGGTTGATTAAAACACACAGCAGGCAGCCCGCAAGCTTGTAATCTTTCTCTACCTGTGTGGCTTAATAAAACTTAACGGTGTCTCGGAAACCACAGGAGAGAGCCCCGAACTAGGTTTCAGGAGACGTGAGTTAGAGCCCCGTCTCTCTGAGCAGATCCCTGGTGCCCCGCCTCCTTGTCCGTCAGCCGGGGCGACAAGGCCGCCCTCCCTGTCTCACGCAGACGCGGGGAAGAGCCAACGAAGTAATGATGTCACGGTCACTGAGTGAGAAGTGCAAGTCCGTTGAACGTAGAAAGCAATGTCGCTGAGTGTTGTTTTACCCACCCGATGCTTCCGTCCACCATTTGGAGGCATGAGAAGGGGCGGTGTCCTGGGAAAAAGTGGTGGCTTCAGAGGGACTCCTTCCTTGGTCCATCACACCTGCCCTCCATCCCTTACTGTCTGGAGGAGTTCAGGTGGGTGTGTGAGTTAAGGTGACAGGAGCGATTATAAAATGGGCTCAGCATGCTAGGAGTCTATGACTCATAAAATCCACAAGGATGTTCCTGATCAGCAAGTGGCTTTTCTCCAGCATCCCAGACTCTATCCATCTTGTGGCCCCGCCTTCCCAGGAGCCTTGGACCCCCGCTGACCGTGAGGACTGTGCATGAGGCAGCCTTGAATGTGGTGCCTGCGGCAGCCAGAATCTGCCCACATTCTGCTAGCCAGGGTTTGGCCGCACAGTTCCCCAGAAACTCAGTCTGGCTGTGCCCTGGGAAGAGAGGAGAACGTGAATACTGGTGAGCACAGCAGGTCTCTGCCCGAGTGGGGACTGCACACCGTCAGTCCGCCACAGTCACAACCATCGAGCGTTAGAACTTGGAAAGCCTTGGAGGTCAACGAGGCACTGGTAACTTGATTACCTACAAAAACTCGAGGAACATACATGTGGAGCAAATGCCTCAGCCACTCGGTTCGCTTATCCTGTGACCTTGAACCAGTGGCTAATGTCTTCATGTAGAAGACAGGACTGACAAGGGGTCCCCAGCCCACAGAGTCGGTGTGAGTATTAAATGAGAACGTGTCCACGAAGTTGCCAGCACGTTACCTGGCCTAAGGAGCGCGTGATCCTTGAGAGTTATTTTATGAAGCCCAAACCCCTCATCTTGTTGGTGGAGTGGCAGAAATGGCTTGCTCAAGGTCACATAGCAGATGAGTGTCAGAGAGATCAATTTCAGTGTCCAGTTATCCCCATAATCTCTCTCTGCGGTTTCTCCTGACTTTGAACAGAAGTCTGTTCAGCCAGAGCCCAGGGACATGCTTCCAACCCCCTCTGAATCCTCAGTCGTGAGCTCCGGCAGCTCAAAAGTCAATCCAGGCCACTGTCCTTAAGGCTGGGAAGAAATAAACGCAAACCGCTTAAAGGGCCATTCTCCCTAGAGCCCAAACTCCCTTTGCCTCAGCTGGCTGCCCAAAGAAGCAATTTAGCAAATGCATTTTATCTCAGGAGAATCTGTCTTTTGTTTCTGACTTGCTTGTCAGGAGTCTCCTGCCTCCCCTGTGGCTGGAGTGTGGCGTGCCGGACCAGTAGGGTCTGTTAATGAAAGCCCCCACTCCAGCTCAGCATCTCCCCGGAGAGATCACTAGGACCCTGGGGGGGAAGGAGGCAGTTCTTGAGCCGCTCAGTCTTCCCCCTGTGATAACTTCAGCCCCAGAGTCAGCAGTCAGCAGCCCTCGGTTACAATTTGGAAAGGTCCGTAATGTAATCGTAATTACATTGCTTAGGTGTGTGTGACACTCTACGGTTTACAAAGCATTTTTACATGCATTTGTTCATTTGAGAAAATTGCAGAGAAGTAGAAAGACGCCAGTAAAATTCATCTGCGAATCCACCGCTCAGGAGAGCTTTGTTAACACTAATGCGTTCCCTTCGGTCTGTTTTCTATGGGGTGTTTTGTTTTTGGGTTGTCTTTCTGCAGTATTGGAAACATTCTGCACATGTATTTTCATGGCCTGCTTTGCATCTTCCACCAGCTCGTCTGGTCCCCACATGCATCCCCCAGAGAGAATCCCTTGAGTTGTGAAAAGGTCTGCGGTTTGGGGAGACTGGGTTCTCAAACCAGATTGCTGCTCCCCAGCGGTGTAACGGGCAGATTACTGAAACCTTCTGAGCCTCAGTTTCCTCCGTCGTAAAACAGAGATGTGTGCTGAAGGGTTAAACTAACAAAGCAGTGCACCTGAAAACGCTTGGCACTGCAGCTGGCGCGTAGTAGGCTCTTAGTCCCTATTGGCTAAGCGAAGGTGCAATCTACGGTGTTGAAAATAAACACATTAAAGCTCAAGGAAGGGCCCTGGCTGGTGTAGCTCAGTGGATTGGGCGCGGGCCTGCGAACCAAAGGATCGCGGTTCGATTCCCAGTCGGGGCACATGCCTGGGTTGCAAGGCCAGTTCTCAGTAGGGGACCCACAAGAGACAAGCACACATCGATGTTTCTCTCCCTCTCTCCTTCCCTTCCCCTCTAAAGATAAATAAATAAAATCTTAAGAAAAAGCTCAAGGAAGGCATGCGGGGGGTCCAGAGTCTTCTAGGTTCTGACATTGTGTGTCTGACTTCACACCTGCCGTGCTTTCCACGATAGCCAGTGTGCCGGGTGGACAGCAGCATCCTCCAGATCCTGTCCCTTAAGCACGGGGATGGCCACAGGTGACCTTGGGATGCAGGTGCCACCAAATCACATCAATGGTACCGTGAAGCTCATAGACGCGGCTGCTTAGCCCATAGGATTGTGGATGGACTACCCCCACCCCAGGGCAGGCCATACTTGAGGTTCCGAGAACACTTCCCGTTGGTCGTGCGTTGTGTTGTGCCTTTTTTACCATGCGGTGGCCACCAGTGCATCCGGTGCAGGCTTGTTGTGCACACAAGACATTGTAGATGTCCTAGGTTCAGGGGATTCAGAGGTGAGGGGGACACAGCTCCTGCCTGTAGAGTCCACCATGTGGGTGCTTTTCAGAAAGTGGCTCTTGCAGGCAGTTACCTTGGGGGTGCCGTTCCCCTGACTCCAGGGTGCATGCTGTGTACGTGGGGAGGGCAGGAGAACCCCACGCCCACCTGCCTCCTTGTGTTCTGGTCACTGATTCACTTTCTTATATGATGGTGTCTTCTGTGAATCCGCATCAGAGAAAGCACACGAGCCCGGCCCCGTCCGTCCACACACGTCCTCACACCTTCCCCCTCCTCTCTTCGTTGATCTGGAAGCCAGGCATGCCTCTCAACCCAAATACACAGCCCGAAAGAAAACAAGCTGGCTTTGGCAAAGAACTTGGCAGATGTTTATTCTCTGAGAGGGGTATGATTGCTTGTGTCCTTCTGCGGTGTGGGTGAGAGAGGGAGGCCGCGTTATGGGTTCCAGGCACGCTTGGGTTCCCCCGGGAGAAAGCATGGGGACTGTTTCTGACACTCACAAAACACAGGGGCTACCAGGCTCACCCAGCCCCTGCCTCCGCACCCTCCAGACCCTTACCATCTCCTCCAGGTGATGGTGAGGACACCAAGGTGTCTTCAGGGACCCAGGTGTCTCCCTTTCCAAATAGTGAAAATGACAACCCTGATAATAGGTGGTGTCTGTACTCTGTATGAAGAATCTCTGGGATCCTCCCACATTCCCCTGGAGCAGTTACTGTTATGATCCCCATTTTACAGATGAAGAAGATGGAGCTCAGATGGCTTAGTAATAGCTCTCCCACTCGACCAAGGCCATACGGGCAGGAGTGGGATAGACACAGTAATCCTGGCCACTGAGCTGCAGCTGCTGAACCAGTGTCTTTGCTGGAGACACAGCTGGTGATGGAGGGACTCAGACACAGGTTAGACCTCCCTGAGTGACCTCTGGATTTGGAAACTGCTTTCTCAGCTGTCAAATGAGGCCACAGATGCCTCACGGCAGGCTCGAAGGACGGGACTCATGCACCGAGCGCTGTGCATAGTCCAGTGTGCGCGTGTTTGCAGTCCAAATGCTGTTCGGCCATCACAGACCCTGAACGGCAAATGCTGCAGCAAAGAATATTAAGGACACAGAAGGAAAATTAGAAGGCCAGGCCTTAACTTCACAGCGATGACAGTCTCCAGTGTGCAGCAGATATTTCTTGTGTGAGCAACACAGGAATATTGAGCACCTGTCACACACTCGGCATGGTGCCAGGGGCCGTGGGACAGTGTCACAGCCTGCCGGGGAAGTTGCCCTGAAATCATCTCAGCTCGGGCTGACGAGTGCTTTAGTGGAGTGGCGTGCTCCTGGAGCTCAGAGAGGAAGTGGCAGATCAGAGTGGGTGAGGGGAGGGAGGGTGTGGCAGAGGGAGGGACATGTGCAATGTCATGGAGGTTCAGACAGAAAGGCCAGTTTGGGGAGCAGAGAGGAGGTCCCCAGAGCAAGTACAGCGTCTGTAGGAGTGGTGGGTCAGAGGGTATATTTGTCCCCTCAGAGGGGACCCGAGTTCCATCCTGCCGGTCAGCATGGGTCACTAGGCTCGTAGGATTTTAGATGGAAGGAGAGTTCCCGTTTCCTTGTCTGACACCATCGGTAGAGAGTGGCAACCTTCAAACAGGCAAGGACATTGAATCGAACTTGAAAAGCTGAAGAGTGTCCCCGGTTACGACCGTTCCAACAGTGGGAGTGTTAGACAGCTCAGAATGTCTGCTGGCTCCCGGGGTCACAGTGATTCCCGAGCATCATCTGAGAATCCTGGGGGCCTTTGGGCTGGATGTGGCCGTCCAGAGACGGCCACGAGCATTCTGTGGGCTAAGGCTACCCATCCTCTGACATGGGGGAGGCTTCCACGATGAAGTCACTTCACACAAAACACCAATGACACCCTGTCAGCGATCGATTGCTCCAGACCCGTCAAACAGATGCAGTGCGTGCAGAGTGTTTATGGAGGCCGCTCGGCTGACCCTGGCGGGGCTCGCTCCCCTGTCTGGGGCAGTGGGGAAACCATGCTCTGCCCCCGTGTGTCCCACTGTCTGGCTGGCTCGAGCTGGCATCTCCTCCTAGCAGTGGGGGGCGGGGAGCATGACCGTGTACTCCCCTGTGAAGCCCTGCAGGACCTGGGTAGCATGGCTTCCCCGCCGTTCCATCCATTAGACCGGACAAAGCCAAGTCGCAAGCCCAGCCCAGACCCACGTGTTGGGGAAATAGGCTCTGCCTCTGGAGCAAGTGATACTGGAAGCCACAGACAACGGGTAGGGCCTGGGGAGGGGGGAGATTTGGAGCAATGAATGGGGCCCTCTGCGTAAATAAAGCCAGAGCTTAACCTATCAAGGCAATGGTCTCCAGTGACACAGGGTTTTACAGAAGTGAGTTAATGCATTTCTTGTTGATTGCTACACTATCGGTTTGGAGGTTTAAAATATATATAATATATATACACACACACACCCCTTCTTGGAAAAGTGCTCTATTACTTTCAGCCAGGTTAGTAACTCCAGCCCCTGAATTTTAATCTGTAGTCAACTGTATGTCCTTGTGTGATGGATAAGGCTAATGCAATAGAAAAAATAATGTTGAAACCAGCTAGTGATTTTCGGCAAAATTATTATTTTTTTAAATCGACTTTTGCCACACAGTTTGCATGTGACACATCGGTCCATTCTCGGTGCAGTGCGCTGTACCCTCACAAACATGTACACCCACAGCATCCTGATCTCGAATGTTCCCTTCACCCGTAAGCTTCTTTCCTGCCTCTTCCCAGTCTGTTCGCTCTGCGACCACGTGTCCACTGATCTAATTTCTATCACTCTCAAAGCCCTTTTCCTTTTTCATTGTGACTCTTTACCAAACAGGCCGAGTGACCCCTGTCTGACAGGGTCATTGTGGGGTTTACCTGAGACGGGCGCACATCAGGCACCTGGGCCCGCAGACCCGGGTATCTGGGTACCCGAGCACCTGCCTCTGCCTCTGTCTGATGCTGAGTCCTTAGCTCCCTGTGAGCAGGTCGGCTCGCTCCGTCACTAGCTGGGCAGGAAGGAGCAGAGTAGAGCTTATCAGAGAACTTCTGCACGCAGCTTCATGAACTACGACTCTCAGAGAGTTAGACAGGAGAGAAGGAAGAGAAGGGCTGGGCTCTGCTTAAACTTGGATGAACGTACAGGAAAAGAGTTTTTGTTTGGTTTGGCCTCCCTGCTGCAGAGACTGGATCTGTAGCTCTAGGGACGGGGAGGCATCCGCTCGCACAAAGGTGCCGCTCCGTTCCGGCTGCACAGCCTTTTGTGTGACCATTTTCCTGCTATTATTTGAAAATGCTGTGCTAGGTCATCCAGGAAAAGATTGTT
>CM052539.1:9136878-9168025 GCA_028533065.1 Trachops cirrhosus
GAAGGAGCCGAGGTTTGGTGATTTGCCCCCGTCACACAGTGATTTGGACTCAGGCTGGTGACCTCGGGCTGGCAGAGGTGGGGCTCCCCGCAGGCGGCCGGCTGGGGAGAGGGCGCACAGATGGGACGGCCGTGGCTCACCTGCCCTGTCTCTCGCAGGCTCCAGATGCTCGAGGCCATCTGCAAGCACTGGGAGGGGCCCATCAGCCTGGCCCTCTACCTGTCGGACGCCGAGGCGCAGCAGTTCCTCCGCTACGCGCAGGGCTCCGAGGTGCTCATGGGCCGCCGCAACGTGGCCTACCACATCGTGTACAAGGAGGGCCAGTTCTACCCCGTGAACCTGCTGCGCAACGTGGCCATGAAGCACGTGGGCACGCCCTACATGTTCCTGTCCGACATCGACTTCCTGCCCATGTACGGGCTCTATGAGTACCTCAGGTGAGGGCCCGCGGGCCGCAGGCCGCGTCCGCCAGGCCAGACTGCCCTGGGGTCGGCCCCCAGTCCTCCCCTTCCTCCTGCACAGGTCGCTGGCCCCGTGAGACGTTAGTGGCGGAGCGTGGTCTAGGAAGCATCTCTTTCGTCTCCCAGTCTCACGTTCTCTCTGTAGCTCCTATGAAATCGTCATTCCTCATCCAGTTTTGGGTCAAACAGCCTCATCTACCCGTTCTAGAAAGGCGACTGCCTGTGCCGTGAAACAAGTCAAAGTGGTGGGGGTGGCTAACAGGCACTGTCCTGAGTGGTTGACAAGTAGGACTTCGCCCCTCGCCCTGCAGGGCCTGCCATGGGTGCTGTTATTATCTTCACTTTGCCAATGGGAGGCTGCGGGAGTCAGCCTGAGCTGCTAGCCCCGGGTTACACGCCAGGTCATCGTGCGGGGGCTGGGGCACAGCGTGGCCAGGCTGCCTCCAGGCCCTGGGCTCACTCGCTGTCACAGCCATCTCTCTGACTCTCCAGTGACCCTCTCAGCTCTCCCCCGATGCAGGGCCAGGCATCCAGGGGCGGGGGAGCGCTCAGCCCGTGACAGCCGTAGATGGCCGTGTGGGGAATGCCGTTTATCAAGGTAGAGCAGTCTGAACTGAACAGGTCTGCAGCATTCATACAGCCCTGAAGTTCCCCACGTGAGACAGCTGAAGTCACAAGGTGTAAGTGGTCAAACATTTCAAGTCCTTCATTACTGTCATTTGTCAGTGTGAATGACCTCTGACCGGGAGAGTGCTTGCCTGCATCCAGGTACCATGAGCAGCGGTTTGCACACATTAATTATCCAGCTAGGTCCGAACGTCAAGCCCAAAATGCAGGCATGGCGGCCCCCCACCCCCGCCTCTATCTCTGCAGCAGTGATGCTCAGAATAGTGTGGTCACCCATCCAAGGCCACACGGCTGGCTCTGGGATTTGAACCAGCGTCTGTCGGACTCCAAGTCCGCAGACTGCCCTGTGTCGATGCTTGTCTGGCTGCTCTGGGCTCTCTGGTGGTCCCAAATGGAGCAGGGTCTGACCTTTCTCTTTACCCTCCCTTCCTCGGTGTGTGTATGTGAGAGTGTGTGTTTGTATGTGAGTATCTGTCTGTCTGTCTCTCTGTGTATCTTTCAGTCTTTCTGTCTCATTGTCTCTGTCACTCTTAAAAGCGCTTCCAAAAGCGTGGACCCTTCTGTCCTGAAGCTGGCGTGCGGGTGTGACGCGGGCGCCCTCCTGCCCTGCTCTCTCTAGGGAAGAGAGCCCTGCTCTCTGTCCACTTCCGAGTCGGTTGCTTCCAGGGTTGTGTTGGGCGTTCAGGGCATCAGTCCCTCCCCTGTAACAGGAGGAGCCCCTTCCAGCCTCTCTGTTAAGAATAGCAGCGTGAGCAACCTCGGGGCAGCACAGCCCTCCCTCAGGGAGGAAGGGAGGCACCTTCCCAAAGAGCCTCTGCTGTGGTACAGAGCCCTGTGAACCCCAACTTCGGCCAGCAGGGCACTGATAGCGGAGCTGTCCTGCTCCTACTCCAGCAGGGCCCAGAACCCAGTGTGTGGAGTGAGGACGCCCCCGTGTGGCCAGACAGAGCTCTCAGCTGCTGGCTCCCGTGGATTCTGAGGTCTGGCAGTTTACAGGATGACCTGCGCTGGGTGTCAGGCAGGGCTGGCAAAGGAACAGATGGTGGGGACGAGGGCCGCCTTGACCAAGAAGAGGGAGGCTTCAGGACCCCAGCCCCTCCTCCACCCTTCTGGGGCTCTTCCATGGGAAGACTGGCCCCATCTTAAAAGTCTGTGTTCTCTGCTCTCCCCATCTTACTACTTTACCTCGTGGCATCACGTTTGCAAAAACATTACACGTGAGCACTGTGTCTTTATGTCTTCTTCCCACGTTGTGTTGGTCAGAGATGTAACCAAGACCTTACGCAACGTGAGGTGCCCAGTCTGCCCACTAGTTAACCCTCACTTCACTCGGAGTCTCCTGACGTGTTAGCGGCCGTGGCCCCCTTATCACAGTGTGTGTGGTTCAGGGCTCTGAAATACTGCACATCGCTCCCAAGACTCCACGCCTTTCTTCCCGGGCCCAGCAGAAGCCCGGGGACCCTGAGCCGAGGAGAAATGACCTCACCTTGTCCTCGCTCAGTGTGCATGTGGGAACTGAGGCCAGAGACGAGCAGTGACTTGCCTGTCTAGAGTGAAGATAGTGTCGCCTTCCTGATTTTCCTTCTCCTCCATCCATAGTATCTGTCCATCTTCCCATGCATTTAGCAGGTAAAGATGTGTCAGGCACCTACTACTTACTACCGTGTCTGTGGATCGTGCAGATTGGAACTGTGCATCCCTGAGCTTACAGAAAGCAGAAGCCACAGTGGAAGGCACAGGTTCCTTAGGTCCTGTGAAGGGGTGTCCAGGTGGCATGAACCTAGTCTGAGGTTGCAAGGAGCTTCAGAGAAGATGTCCTGAAGAAGTTAGAAGGCTGAGCTGCAGTTAGCCGGTAGAGGTGGCAGGGTTCCGGGCGGGAGGAGACATCACGTTGATGACCCGGTCGGAGATATGAGCCAGGTGGTCCCGCAGGCCTTATCATAAACTGTGCTAAGGAGTCTGGACTCTGTGAGCATCACTGAGCATGGCATGGCGGGGTGCACAGGGAAGGAAGAGCGTTCGGTTGCACCGTGGAAGGAGCCCAGTCAGCAGGACCAGAGGGAGGAGGTGAGTTAGGGGGCTCTTGCATCAGTCCACGTGAGAGGTGATGGAAACCTGGTGGAAGGGTCAGAAGTCATAGCAGACAAAGGTAGATGGACCTGGGAGAGATTCTGCCGCTGAAAGCAATAACTATGCAAAAGTATGCGGACTTTGAAAGGGAAGCTCTTTCAAATGTGGCTCCCAGAGACTTCCTTTGAGACATCCATGCTGCCCAGAAGCCCTGGCCTGCTTCAGCCTGTTTCTCCTGCCCACCCCTCTCGGTCTGCAGTGCCCACGTCCTTCCCGAGGCTGAGGCACTGACTCAGTGTGTAGTGGTGGGTGGGGCACTGGCTGGGACCCCGGAATCCTGGAATCCAGTTCCAGCTCACACTCTGCCTTGGTGAGCTGTGTGACTTCCAGCAATTCTGCATCTTCAGCCCCTTTCCTCATTGTGAAAAGAAGAAAGGGACTTACATCAGGAGTCACAAGGTGCCCGTGGGGGCCAGGATCTTGGCCTACGGGAGCCAAGAATGCTGAGTGTCATCCACTAGGAAAACCACAGCCCAAACCCCAGGCAGCTGGTGTCCCCGCACTTGAACTGTGGAATTCTTGCCCGGTGGGAGCAGGGGAGGAGAGCAGGGCTAAGGTCTTCATATTTTTCTGAAGAAGCTAGAAGTCTGGATTGTCATATTTTAATTTTTAATGTTGACAACTAATTTGAAAAAGAAAACGTCGAGCCAGACCAACACGTCCTCGGGCTCAGTGGAGCCCCGCCCCCACTCCAGCCTGCCAGTGTGTGAGCTCCGGCCTGGATAATTCCTGGGCAGCAGGATTCTGAGAATTGGGAAGGAACAGGATTCTACCAGAAGCCCCAAACAAGCACGCACTGTTCTTTTCAGGCGAAGATAAACATTGACTTGCCATTGGCTTAAGGTACGTTTTTCCCATTGAGTTCAACGGATTTGTTTATGATCCATCATGTTAGGATGGATCAAACATGGATGTGCTTCGTGACCAGTGTTGGAGCAGTGGTGTGGGGTGAGGCCAAGGGTGCCGTCTGCCAAGGTGGTGGTGGACGCCAGTGAGGCCAGGTGTCCCCTAGAGACTGACTTCTCCAGCGCAGATATCCAACAGAATGCTCTGCCCAGACACTGTTAGGACATTAGTGTTAAAAACGACGGTACTGTTGTTCCCCCTTCTTAAGACAGTTGGTGCGTAACCATCTCTGTCTAGCACGATTCCATAGCAAGACAGAGACGCTTTTGTGAAATGTTTTTTTCCTCAAACATTTGTGGGGGGGGATAGTTACAATTTATTGAGTCCTTACCATGTGCCACCAACTCTGCCAGCTGCTCTGTGTCTGTTACCTCTGTCCTTCACACCTCCTTATGAGGTCAGTGTGATCACAGGTGACCCAGCCGAGGCCCCAGAGAGGTGAAACCGGGGTCAGAGGAGGAGGGTGGCGGTCCCCTCTAGGACAGCCTGCTCCCTCATGGGAGGGGCCAGGTTGCTCTGAAACCCAAGGATACTGGAGCAGCCCTCTCATTGGACCCCCAAACCTTATCACCCTTTTGGGGGGCCTACTTGGGTAACAAAAAAAGTTCAACGTCAAAGCTCCCTAAGCAGTTGCTTAGCAACCAGCTAATATTATAACAAAAACAGATCAATTGGAAAATAAACAAGTCACTTATATATGCATGGACCTAGCTACAGAGTTTCACAAAAATCTCTCTCCTGCCCCTTCACCTTTTCTTCTAAAGAAAGACATGTAGCTTTGAGTCTTGATTTCAGAAATGTTGAGTGAAATTCAGCGGGGCGTTGGCAGGCCTGCTTTTGAGTTCCGGTTCCGACACACTTGTCAAGTATGTGACTCAAGGCAGCTTACTTAGTCTCTCCAACCCTCCGTTGACTCGGTGTTTAAAGGGGCAAATAATAGCCTCTTGCCGGGGCATAGCAGGTACTCAGCAGCAGTGACTGTCCTGCCCCTTGGCCTGTTCACAGCGCTCGGCATTGATCTTCTTCGCCAGGCCCCCACCGCCAACCCCCACCATCGCAGACCCCTCCACCGTGAGCACAGCGCGGGTCACTCCATATAACCCTCTCCGCTTTCTTTCTTATAACATGAGAAACTCATGCTCCCGTTCATTCAAGAAACTGTTTCGTGAGCACCTGCTGTGTGCCAGGCAGTGTGCCGCATGGTGACAGGGTGGCCCCTGGCTCATTCAGCCCTGCACTTCAGTGCCGTGTACTCTTTACGCAGCTCTGGCTTGACCTTGGCCAAGGCACCTGACTTCTCCAGATGTCTGCATCTGTGAAATGGCGATCACGTTATTTCTTCCCTCTAAAGGTCCTGGGAGGATGGAACATAACAGCATTTGGAAAGCACCCACCACAAGGCCCGGAGCATTCTTTGTTCCGTGAGTCATCATCGCACACCTGCCATGGCCGGCTGGCTCTGTTCTAGGCTCTGGGGGTTCCCGCCTTCTCGGGTTTACATTCCAGGGGTGCTCCCGCTGGAGGTGCTGGTGCTGCTGTTCTTGTCATTTGTACAGACACAGAGGTCAAAGGTCCAGGAGCTCAGACCCACAAGCAGGTGACCTAGTGCCATGGGCAGGGAAGGCTTCGGAGAGAGGTGTTAGCTGAGTCCTGGCCTGAAGGACTAGCAGATACAAAGGCATGAAGTATCACGTGTTTGAGGAATGTTCCAGAATGGCAGAGCAGGGCAGACAAGGCAGGTTTCTCACCGCTTTCACCAGCCGTGGGGAATCCTCATCTTCGTTCAACGCCCGAAGGTTGAAGGTCTCTGCTTTGCTTTGCTTTGCAGACGGTGCCTTGACTGTCTAGGGGATAGGGGCAGAATGACAGATTTCAGCGTTCCTGTGTTCTCGCCAGGATGGCATCCACCCGCCCTCCTCCGTCCCGTGTGTGCAGCTGTACCGGCGCTCTGTAAATGCTTGTTGAGTGGGCACAGGAATTTGAACGAGGCCGGTAGAGGTGGCACCAAGCAAGGCCAGCTGGCCACCCGCCGAGAGATGCTACCAGATGGCACTCCCTGAGGTTAATTCATCAGTTTAATCCTACTATATGTAACATTTAATGTTTAGTGAGCACTTCCTACATGCCAGGCCCTGTTACAAGCACTTTTGCCTGTATTTGGCCATTTGACCTCACAATTCATTGTACGAATGAGGAGGTTTAGCTTAACTCACGTGCCCACACGCACAGCACTACCGAGTGGGCAACCGGCTTACCCTGGGCTTATCCAAAGGCATTTAACCTGTTTACTGATCCAATTGCCTGAGGGGCCCGTCTCCGTCATCATCGTTGTGGCCACGATCACCATCACAGATGGTACCTATCGAGTCCATTCTGTGCGTTAGGGAACTGTCTTAACCTCTCCACGAGATAATCTATTTAATCCTCACCAAACCCCACGTCCCCGTACGAACACTATCCCCAGCTCCAGAGAAGAGAGCTGTGGCGCAGAGATGTCGCTTGCTCAAGAGTACAAGCTGGTGAGTGTCCAGGTAGGACCTGAGTCTGGGCAGTCTGCCCAGAGCCGCCTTCCCGACTCCGGAGCTGTGGCTGCCAGTGACCCGCAGCCAGCAGGTGACACTGTGCAGCACAGAGGATGCTTCCCCACTGCTGCTAACAGTAAACATCGGGCAGCAGGGTAATTACACAGGGGTGCCGTGGAGAATTACTTAAGATAATGAATATAGAGTCCCCAGCACAGAGCTGGGAGCCGGGAACTATAGCTCTTTTATTTCGCCCCCGAAGCTCCTGGTTAGCTTCTCTGTCTTCCCTACCCCTCCCTGACGGACAGCTCTCCCTTTGGATATGTTAATGCCATGGGTTTGGGAGCCTTTCCGGGCTCCCAGCAGAGGACTCTGCACAGCTCTGACCTCATCCATTGTGTGTATATTTTCCGTTTACACTCTCTGTGGGCAGCCTTATCTCCCTCATTTGCAAATCCTGGCTATTGTCCCCACACACCTCCTGGAAGCCTGTCTGCCAGGAGCTCATTTCCTTGGCAACTGTAATAGAATCTGAGCAAACCCTATCACCTGGCCTCCAGTTCAGGGAGTGTGTGAAGGAGGAACGGGCTGTGGCTCCACAAAATCAGAGCCCATAACAAGCACAGCTTCGCTCTGCTGCTTCCTTCCTCTCTGCCCTGAGGTAGGAGGCTGAGACGATTTCTCCTCCTTACATCTAGTCCTGTTGAAGCTAGGCAGTTTGAAGGGGCGTGGGGGACAGCTGGAGACAAAGGGGCTTCTCACAGCCTCCCTCAGTCTCTCTCACTGCACACACACGCGCATGCACACACGCACGTGCACACGTACCCTTCCTTGATTGATTATATCACTGATTGATTATAGCTGTGGCCCCCGTAGCCCCGCCGCCGCTCCCCATCTGTCAGCCCGGCACTGGTTCAGCTCGCACCGCGCCCCCACGGTAGCTCCAGGAATAAACCAAAATCTGGAGAAAGTCTGGGTGAAGCTCAGCGCCACGCCTCAGCTTTCTCTTCCAACGGGGCCCACCCAGCTGCACCCGTCTCTCCCTGTGAGCCTCCGCGTACAAACACACAGGCAGGCTGAGAAGGACCGGGGAGGAAGAGGCACGCACTCACACGCGCCTGCCGCACACCAGGCGTGGCGCTAGGTGTCAGACCCGAAGTATCTCTTTCTTTCTCCTTTTTTTTAATTGTTGTTCAAGTACAGTTGTCTCCATGTTCCCCTCACCACATCCTCCCACCCCAACTATCCCCACCTCCCAGCCCCCCTTTGGCTGTGTCTGTGTGTCCTTTATACATGTTCCTTACCGACCCTTCCCCCCATGAGCACCTCCCACCTCCTCTCTGGTTACTGTCAGTTTGTTCTTAATTTCAGTGTCTCTGGTTCTATTTCGTTTGCTTGTTTGTTTTGTTGATTAGGTTCCTGTTAGAGGTGAACTCATATGGTATTTGTCTCTCACCGCCTGGCTTATCTCACTTAGCATAATGCTCTCCTGATCCATCCCTGCTGTCACGAAGGATAGGAGCTCCTCCTTTCTTTCTGCTGCGTAGAATTCCATTGTGTAAATGGACCATAGTTCTGTCACCCACTCATTCACTGATGGGGTATGACTGCCTAGTCAGCGGTAAGTGCTTTTACGCCCAGGATGCACGTGGGAAGGCGAGGCTGCCGACGATGACCGGGCCCGAAGGGCCTGTGTGTTTAAGTAGCAGAACTAGAGTTTCATCCCAGCTCTGCTGGTCCCAAAGGTCCCTCTTCACCCTACCATCCTCTGTCCCCACGTGTGACAGCTGCAGATTTCTCTGTTCCCTGTGTGTTTATTGAGTGCCTGCTGTGTGCCCGGCACTGGGCCAGGGTCAGAAACCGCCATGGACAAGGCTTGTCCCTGACTGACGTCAAGCCTGGTGAGCTGATGAGTACCTAAGCAGGCAACCTGGATGTTATCACCACTGCCACCACTACCTGCCAGCCTCAGTGACAGAAATAGCTCAGGACGAACCAGTTCCAAAGAAGATACAGGTCCTTCATCGAGGAGGACACATACAGGACAGCACAGGGGGCAATGGAGGGGAGGGGAGGTAAGCCCCCTACTGGCTGCGCACAAAGCCTTAAGGGAAAGTGACGCTGCTCTAGAGTCTCTGGAACAGATGGACACTCTAGCACAAGTCCCCTTCCCTCCCCCTTTCCCTTTGTAACACAACTTTCACATAAGTCCCTGGGAGCCAACACGAGAAGAGCTTGGATTCCTCACAATTTAGGTTTGACTGAACAGCAGGCGCTAACGTCTGATGCTGCGGCCTGGGCCGTGCCCACCCAAGGCTCTGAGAGGCAACCCGCCTCGTTCTCTCCTGGCATTCCGACAGCGGCCCCAGTGCCTTCGGCCGTGCTTCCCGGCAGTTCGTCCTTTGTCGGCATCAGCCTCACCATTCATGGCACCGTGCAAAGAAATAGGCTCAGCCAGTTCTGTGGCCAGGGGGTGGAAGCTCGTGCGGGTAGAGCTCAAGGACCCCACCCCTGTCCAAGGAGTGGAGGCAACAAGAGGTACCCGGACAGTGACCAGCATCCGTCCAGAGGGCTGATGCACAAAGCCGGTACCCTGATCAAAGCCAGAGAGGGTGGGAGGATGCGCTCCAGAATCCTAGGGTGGTGTTCTCCAGCTAAGGGCGGAGGAAGTGGTCTTTAGCACCCAGTGCAGAAAGATGAGAAGTATGATTTGTCAGCAAGGGAGACATTGCTGACCTTGGCCAGATCCAAGGAGTCAGTGGCAGACTGTAGTCATTTGAGAAGCTCGTGGGTGTTACAGAAAGGAAATCGCTAGTATAGGAGGCTCAGTAAGCCAAAAGGTCAGTGCGCATCTCTCCACGTCCCCAAACACTGCCTGTGTTCTGGCCTTTGCCCCACTTAGCTGCTACGAGGTCAGATCTGCCGTACGGGGGAGATTGCCATTTAAGGAGCGTAAGCGTGAAGAAGGCTGCAGGCTCCCACCGTCTCCCTCCAGCCCTTTCCTAACCACTCCCCCGCTGCTTTACCCGTGAACTCCAAGATGCTCTTTGCTCCCATGGCAAAGTCACTACCTTAACAGACTTGGCCCAAATTGCTCCTATGACTTTTGATCATGCTTTATTTCTAAGCTTTAATAATACAATGATGCAGTGATGATGATAAATAACTAGCTGTGTTACAAGACAAGTGACTTACCCTGGCAGAGTTTTAATGTCTTCGTCGGTAAACGGGGAATACTAGGACCGGCCCTGCAGGTTGCAGTGATGGAAGAAGTTACGTGTATAAAGTGCTTAGCGCAGAGAATACTGGACACCTGTAAGCACTTTTATTACCATTTATTGACCACCTACAATGCACAGGCATGCTCTAAGAAATTCAGTTCCCCCAAACTCCACATGCTTTCTTATTTCCAGAGGTTTGCAAATAGCTGGAACCCCCTCTCCTGACCGGCTAACCCCTGCTTAGTCAGAACCCACCTCTGAGATGGGGCGTTCTCCGTACGACTCACCAGGGAGCTGGGCTCTCTGTCTTCCTCCCTGCTCTGCCTCCCTCCTCGCTCCCTGTGCTTTGAGGTCTGCAAAGGCAGCGGCTAGATCTGTTCATTCAGCTCTATACCCACGATCTATGTCTGGCGTCATACATATTCATTCATGAATGAACATACTACCTTAGTTCTCTTAGTAACCCCATCTGCGAAGATCAGGAAACAACGAGAGTTCAGGAAACTGTGCGTGATGACACACTTAATGAAGTGGTGGAGTGAAGATAGGACCGGTATCGTCCAATTTAAAAGGTTGTGCTCCTTTTCTCACTATTCAGCCTCCCTTCCAAATGACATCCCCTGAGAGACATCCAGCCCTTAAATGTGTTGAAAATCATTTTAGTTGGCTCCTCTTGAAACATCATGATATCTGATCACCCTGATACCATGAACCCATGTGGCGGCCGTGCAGCTGGCATCAAAATGCATAAGGATGCTGGGCGTGGCTCCCGGTCATCCTGGTAGCCACTGCCATTGACTGAGACGCCTGCCCCATCCCCCAGAGCCCACACCAGTCCTCCCCATCACTGACCTGGCCCTGCAACCATCTGAGCTCGCCCCCTACCCCAGACCACCACCATCTGTGGACCAACTCAAACTGGAGGCATTCCCAAACTGTCTTCCTGTTTAAACTCAGCTTTGCTTTCTCATTTTCCTTTACATCATTTGACCCTCGCAAACTCCCTCTGAGAGTAATGCTGCCATCACCACCCCATCTTTACGGATAACAGAGTCTAGAACAAGGAGGTTAACAATTAGCCAGGTGCCAACCTGGGCAGCCCGGCCCCGGAGCCGTCGCCTTCGCCGCTGATGAGGTGGAGTCGTGACAGCCATGAGGGGTAGCCTGGTTTCTTCCTTCTCCCAGGCACTGCCCCGTAACCTCCTCATGCCAGACATCCGACCGTTCCCCTGGTGACAGAGACCTGCCTCGAGGGCAGAGGATGGGTTTGAAAAGAGATTGAGGGAGAAATGGAGGGAGGGGTGCAGGTGTGCATATGTGGCTATGCTCGAGTGTGTGCATACTTGCACACATGGGCACATACATATGCGTGTGTGTGCGCAGGACCATCTGCCAGGACCAGTGCTGGGGTTGGGTAATTTTAACCACCAGGAAACCCATCAATCCAACAGTCTGCCCCTGAACGCTCGGCCCTGGCCAGGGCGTCACGTCGGGCCGCGTGGCTCTGGGAGCTGCCCCTGTGTACAGGGCCACAGAGGGGGAGTTACCCCTGAGCAGGCACTCCAAGAAGTGGCCACTCTAAGAGCCATGGGTATAGTAGTACGTGGAGGTTTATGTAGATAGAGCTCCACATTTAAAGGTCCCTATGCCTATTGTGTGTGTGTGTGTGTGTGTGTGTGCTTGCCCATTCCCTTTCTAGTTCAGCCCTCCTAGCGTCCCACCCTATTTTTAGAGCATTCATGTCTCAAAGTGATTACCTGCATATGCAGTTGTGAGCTTTAGCATCCTGAGATAAGAAAGTACCAGATGGGAAAAGACCTTGGCTATTTGGTTCACTCTGTGTCTCCAAGCGCCTAGCACAGTGCCTGGCATGTAGCAGGTGCTCAGTGAGTGAGGAGTGGATCTGAATCACCCATCAGTGCCGGGACACCTTTCCTCCCCCATCTAGGGGCTTTGCCGTCTTGGTCCAAGAATATTCTTTAGACTCGGGGTGAGGAACTCTGTGTGTTTGAAAACGGTGAAGTTGTTTACTGAGAGACAAAGGGGGGAGGAATGCTGGCCAGGACAGGCTCGCTCAAACCTCTGGTCCCCTGCCCAGCTAGGTATAGTTCATCCACACTCTGTCTTGCTGTCATCCTTTTATGACTCTCCCTGAAATAGTGACTACGAGGGCCACATATCATTTGGAATATAGTTTAAACAAAATTATACAGAGTGAACCACAAATGATATTCAGAGAATTCCAACACCAACTTCTAGCCCATCTCTCAGTCCACCCACCCTCTACTGGGAACCGGTGAGACCCCTTAACCAATGGAGGTTTCTGAGACCTGGTGTAGTCTCACCGGGTCCAGATTCCCCTCGTGGACCACTGCTCTGTCGTGTCCCGCCCTGGCCCGGGCTAATGCAGCTATTTCCTGGTAGCACGAGTGGTCTTTGCAGATCTGCCCCAGCCCCTGCGTATGCACAGCCTCCAAGTTCTGTTTAGTCCAATGATTTTAACAAGACAGTCATTGCTACAGAGGGCTGCTGCTTCCAGTATTTTGCAAAATGCTTTCCAGTGCCTCCTCATATTACCTAAAGAGAGACTCTTTCTCTGCATCAGAGATTACAGGCAGACAGCCTGTGCTGGCCTTGAGGACCAAGGTTAGAGAGAAGTACCAAGGTCATGGCTGAAAGAGACCAAGAGAGAGCGAGCCAAGGAATGACGACAGCACTGTGGTAGTAGCGACCACAAGTCTGTCCTGCACCAGGCGAGCCGAACCTGTGTATTACCTCATTCGGGCTCCCCAGCAGCTCCAGCAGGGACCCAGTGTTGCCCCTTTTTAGGGAGAAGGGACCTGAGGTAGTGAGACGCTAAATGACTTGCACAGCATTGCAGGCCTCGTAAAGTGACGAAGCCAGGATTCAGATTCTGTCCGTGGGTGTTAATGCACCTCGTGCTCTGGCCCTCTCTCTAGACCTTTGTCCCTCTCCAAGTGATGGGCAGGAACTGGCAGACAGATCCAGAAGGGAAGGGAAGCGGTCTCAAAGGAGCAGAGCAGGCCAGGCTCAGTCAGGAGGGAGGAGAGGATGGAGAGTTTGCAGCAGTACGTGGGCCACCGTGCTCTGCAGTCCTGGGTGATCGGCTGCGCCGGGCGGGTCTGGCCAGTTTAAAGGCTCAGGGTCTGGAGGATTCAAGGGGTTGAGGAGTCACAGAGATGGTACCCGAACGTGCCCGGGTTGCTCATTCTCTCATCAGCCATCTGTGCAGCTGCTCCTGCATCGCCAGCCCAGTGGGCTGCATCCCTGGGAAGCCTTGGAGACCTGCCTGCTATACTTGGCTCTGACAGGGCCCTGCACTGTGAGATGAGAGAGGGTCCCCCAGCCCCTGCCATCTGGCCTGGGCTCCAGAGTGGTTTGGGCAAGCTGCTCGGCCTCCCTGGGCCTCAGTTACTCCATCTTTAAACTGAGAGGCTGACTTGGGCTCTGTCTCCTCCTCCTCCCCAAGCCCACCCCCGCCTGCCCTGCCCTCACGCAGGGAAGGCCAGTGCCCGGTATCACAGGGACCCTACTTCTGCCTGCCTTTTCTCTGCAGGAAGTCGGTCATCCAGCTCGACCTCGCCAACACCAAGAAAGCGATGATTGTCCCTGCATTCGAGACACTGCGCTACCGGCTCTCGTTCCCCAAGTCCAAGGCAGAGTTACTGTCAATGCTAGACATGGGGACTCTCTTCACATTCAGGTGAGTAGCCCTCATGGCTGTCCCCTGGGGGTGCCCGAAGGCCTCACTTCAAGGAAACCCAGACACCAAAGCCATTGGTCCAGAAGTTTGTTCCTAGCCTTAGACCCTCTAAGGCCAAAAAAATGCACCACTGGCCCCCAACCGTGTCCTTGGAATATTCTTTCTCTTCCCACGTGCCGCATACTTTGTTCTGCGCATGAGTGATGGGCGCTGTGGATCCAGATGGAAGGGTAGCTTATTCTGTTTGTACTTGGGGCCAGTTTACACTCCTGCCCCCGGCTCTGAATTCACTCTTTCATTTGCTTGTTCCTCCATTCACCTGGTAAGTGACTTTCATCCTGTGTCAGCGCCATGGTTGCTGCTCCCCTTTTTCTTTCTTTGTGAGTGGTCCGTTCTCCGAGGCTCTCGGGTCCAGGATGGGCAGCTGTAGCCTCAACAACTGAAGTCAACAAGGTGACTCCAAGATTGGAGCAGGGGACTTCCCTGTTGTCCAAGCGACAGTTTCTAACAGACACTTTGCTTTCCTGATGCCCCAGGCTCTTGAGTCTTAGCAACATGGCAGGGCAGCTCCCCTGCCACCTGCCCACAGTGCCCAGGTGCAGATGCGTTCCACCTCCCAGGGACTGGCTACGGCATTCGGTGTGACCCTGCCGCGTCCCTCTGCAGAGCCGTCTGAAGAGACAGCGTCGAGTCCATCTGCTCCTGTCTGAAAGAGAATCCTCCATTTTGAAGAATGTACGAGTGGCTAGTACCTCCTTTGAGCTAAAAAAAAAAAAATTCTAGAAAATATGATTCTATTGAAAACATTGGAATAGTAACTTAGATTTTCATGTCACTATTCAGTTACTAGGAGTTTCTAGAAGGTTTTCTCAAACAAAGTCTATTTTGTGAAAGTCACTTTATGAGATCACGTATTCATTCCACAATCCGGAGATGACCCTTTTCCACCTTTTATACAGACAACTACACTGAGGCGTGGAGGGATTCCTGGGGGAGCCAGGGCTCAAACTCCAGCCTACTTCCCCTACGCAGAATTCTGGAAAGTGGCCTGAAAGAGTGAATATCCCCACAAACCAAGCTTTATTCTTTTCAGAAAGAAATAACAACAGCTACCATTTATTGAGCTCTCGCCATGCACTGTGGTCAGCTCATTTAATCCTCACAACCAACCTATCCGGCAGATGCTGTTATCCCCACTTCACAGATAAAGAAACTGAGGCCCTCAGGAGCTAAATGGTTTGTCCAAAGTCACATAGTCCGTGCATGGTGGAGCCTGGGTTCAGCCCAGGTCTGAGGAACTGCAAAGCCTGTAGCCTATGCTCTTAACCAAAATACCATTGGACTGCTGGTCGAGTCTAGAATGTTCTCACCAGCTGGTGTTTGAAGCTGCAGGCAAAATTGAGACTCTGAGACCAAACCTGAGTCCAAATCTCCTACAGATGCCATCACCTGGCAAATTTCCAAGATATTCCGCCTTCCATCTCCATCCTCAGGTGATTTGAGAACTCATTTCAAGGCCAAGTCCATGGCCGTGACAGCTGGGTTTGGCCTGCTGTGTCCATGATTGCTGCTCTGGCCGGGTTCTAAATTACAGACCTTCCTTCCAAGAAATTGCTTCTCACCTTCCCTCCAAATGGTGAACTCTTAAGCCTCCTAGCAGCTGAAGCCTATTCCCCGTGGCACCTATGACTGAGCAATCATCCACACCCTACCCGTCCCCTAGGGCCAAGGTTCTCAGAGTGGTCCCTGGACCAGTGGCATCTGTATCCCGGGAACCGGTTAGAAATGCAGAGTCTCAAACCCTACCCCAGACCTACTGGGTCAGGAGCTTGGTTGGGGGCACCCGGCAATCCGACTGTTAGACAGTAGTCATCCAGGCGATTCTGATACACACGGAAGCTTGGGAACCACTGCTCAAAGTGGAGTACCCCCACATCTCTTCTACGTAGCATCCCATAAGGTGTACCCAGGAAACTTCCCTCATCACCATTGTTTGGAGGCAACCTGGTGATGACTGTCTCAGACAACAAGCCCTGGCATCCGGTGTCTGCTGGCCTGAGAGGAGCTTCGTTTTCAGGCTATGGCTTGTTTTAATGGCAAGTTAACTGTGATTTTCTGGTGTTCTCTGATGACCGGCAATTCGGCACACTGTCAGTCAGTCCTCCGGCTGACCTAGTGAAAGCTGGCTCCTCCCCACCCGGATGGACAGACCGACCCAGCTGCTGTCTCTGCCCTTCCCCTCTCTTTATTCCTCAGTTTTACATCATCATGGTCCAGGACTTTAGATTCTGGAGATGGAGGGCAAATAAGATGGTTATCGATACACTGACATCGCCAAGAGTAAGACCACCATGAGTCGGCATCATACCTAGGAGCAAATAAGAAGAAATAGTAAAGAGAGTATTTCCATTTTTGAGGAATTACTATATAGAATACACTGCTCTGAGTACTTTATGTTTGTTAATTGGCAATCATGGTCATAAATCCACAAAGTAGGTATTCGGAGTATCTCTGTTTTACCAAGAGAAGGAAACCAAGGTGCAGAGGGGCTAAGTAACTTCTCTGCCTCTGTCAAGTCGGAAGTCCAACCCAGACAGACGGGCTCCAGAGCCAGTGTGTTTAACCACTGTGCCGAACTGCCTGTTAGGGGACTAGCATTTATTGAATGCATCCCGTATGCCAGCCAGGGTCAAGCTTTTCACAAATGTTTTCTCATTTCAGCTCCTCAGCAGTTCAACAACGTAGGTATTATTTCCCCCAGATGACAGAGGAAAATAAGGCCTGGTTTTAAATGCCTTGTTGCATGAGGTGCACAGCTCCTCGGCAGTGGAGGTGGTATTTGAACCCCGGTCCAGCGGGTCTCCTGTGCGGGCTTTCAACATAATACGCGTCCACAGCTGTTGGTTGTGCTGGGCCAGTTCTGTCAAAGGAGTTACGTGTCAAGACGGCCGGTTCAGCTAGTTCACAAATAGACAATCCACTCCTTCCTGGCTAGATGCATGGATTAGTCCTGGTGTCTCACGATATGCCTCCTTTCCACAACCCACAAAAGTGGCATTACAGGCCTTTCGTAGTCTTCTATTTGAGTAAATCTGGCTTTGGTGGAGGCTGCAGAATCGGTAGAGGTGAAGGCGGAGGCTCAAGTCCCTGCCTTCGCCCAGCCTGGCCATCTCACCCACCAACACAGCTGACGGAAAGTTCACCTTTTGGCCAGTGTGCACTCAGCACACAGGACAGTTCCTCGGGGGAAGTGCAGCCTCCCGTGAACGGGCAAAACAAGGAAGCGGCGGCATTCCCTGCCCGAAGAACCCCACTAGCTGCCCCAGACACTCAGGGCACCCTCAGTTGCTTTGGAGAGTCCTCCCTGAGGTGGAGATGGAACCAGGACTGTGCAGTCCTTTCTCCCTACAGCTAAGTCGTTGGGTTCCCATCCTTTTGTCTTGCTATCATTTTAAGAAGCATTTCTTTCTAGAATGTCCTTTTCCCCTAATTCCTTTTTCTTGGGCCCTGACTGCCGCTTCATTAGACTCCCAGCCTCCTGCCATCTCTTTGTAACCTCCAGAGGTAAATTCCTGCCCCTCTAACTGGCTCCTGTCTTAGGTAACTCTCAAAGTTCTAAGATTACTCATTCATTCATTTATTCAAGTCAGTGTGCAGTCATTGACTACTTGCTCTATATATAGAGCATGTGAGTGACAGTGACATGTAAGAGAGGTAACCCATCGTAGTGGTTAAGGGTCTTGGCCCTTGAGCCAGGCTGCCTATATTTGAATCCCAGCTCCACCATTTAATATTTGTAACTCGACATGGGGCAAGTTATAAGAATTTAAAGCTATATATAATAGCATTTATAATATAACCAATATATAGTAAGTACTTAATAAATATTAACTTATTAACATTGTTCTATGTGGTTGTATTCATTTTCTATCGCCATATAACAGATTACCACAAATTTTAAAGCTTAACACAACAGAAATGCGTATGGCACAGTCTCTAGGGGTCAGGGGCCCAGACACAGAAGAGCTGAATGCTGTGCCCAGGGTCCCACCTGGCTGGAGTCAAGGTGTGGGCCAGGCTGCATGTGCGCCCCCTCCAGACTCCCTGGCTGTTGACAGAACTCCTTTTCTTGAGGTTATAGGACAGAAGTCTGGTTCTTTGCCACATGGCCCCCAAAGGCAGCTCACACATGGCTCTTTGCTTTCGTCCAGACCCACATCTAAAGGTTCACATGATTAGGCCAGACTCACCCCAATAACCTTCCTTCCAATTAATTCAAAGTTGACTGATTAATCACCTTAATTGCATCTACAACCTTAATTGCATCTACGAAAATGCCTTTTGCCATATAACGTAACTAGTCACAGGAGTGACGTGTTCACAGGTTCTACCTCCGGGGCAGAACTTTTGAGAAAGGCCGTGTGGTTGAGGATCTTAGAACTCCGTCTTCCAGGGGTCTCTGGGAGGAGCACCATTAGCAGAGGCTAACCTGCAGTTCGTTCCATATTAATGGGGGTTAGGTATTGACCACATCTTTTGGGGAAGACACAGTTCAACCCACAACGAGGACTATGTCAGCACATATCTCTTCTTCCTCTAAATCAGCAGCATTTAGAAAGCTCACCTCTCTTCTTTCCATTCAATGGCTTTTCTCCACCTGCCCCAGGTACCACGTCTGGACTAAAGGCCACGCGCCCACAAACTTCGCCAAGTGGCGGACCGCCACCACGCCTTACCGGGTCGAGTGGGAAGCCGATTTCGAGCCGTACGTGGTTGTGAGACGGGACTGCCCGGAGTACGACCGGAGGTTTGTGGGCTTTGGCTGGAACAAGGTGGCTCATATCATGGAACTGGACGCGCAGGTGAGAGGAGGGGAGTGTTGTGGACCAGAGGGGTGGGGAGGGGGAAGCCTCGATCTTAGAGCTGAAAGGAGCCTTGGAGATAAGAAAGCAGAGACCGAAGAGAGAACAAGAGGTGTTCAGGGGCCTAGAGTGAGAGTGTGGCAGTCCTAACCCTCCGGGCTGTTGATTCCCAAACTATTCCTCTGTTGTCCTTGGATGAGAGTTGGGCTCCAGCCAAGGCCCAGGCAGATGTGGGCGCCTCATGACAACCATTTCACTCCCTCATCCTCACTCAGTCCAGTGATACAGACCAGCAAATGATGACCATTCATCACAGCCTGTGAGTCATGTAATTGACACAAAGCATTCTGGGAGTTCCGTATAAATGCCACAAAGCACACAGCTAAGATTCAGCTAAATATTCCAGCTCACAACTAAGAGTGATATATCTAGGCTATATTTACTCATGAAACCCTTCCATTCATTCAGCTAACACTTACTGAGCACCTACTTCAAAAGCAGTCTCCTGCAGAATTCTAATAGATTAAACCAAACCAGGGTCTGCAGACTTTTCCTGTGAAGGGTTAGATAGTCAATTTGGGGGGCTTTGTGGGACTTAGGGTCTCAGCTCTGCTCCTGCAGTTCAGTAATAGTATCTAAACAAGTGGGTGTGGCTGTGTTCAATAAAGCTTTATTTACAAAGCCATGCAGTGGGCCACACGTGCTGCAGTTGGTCAGCCCTCTGTTAAACAAAGCAAACTGATCTGGTGAAGGGGGGGAGGGTGCCTGGGCCCCTCAAGCCCACCCATTTTCCTCTCTATACTGTTCTCCAAAGCCCCTCCTCATGGAGCACAGTGGAAATATTTCTCAACAAGAACACCCCAAATTCAGGGGGAGATGATGGATGCTCAGTGCTGGCTGCCCTAAAAATCACCCGGAGAACTTTCCAGCAGTTCCAGTGTGTTTGAGGGCCGTCCCAGGTGATTGTCATAAACATGTCTGAGAACCACAGATATTGATGGAAGGTTGCAGCATCGTGTCCGTATTTAACAACAGAAAGCATGACCTTTCGTATTCATATTTTCAATTATCCTTGGAAGAGGCCCAGTGCTGTTCAGACAGAAATGTTTAGTCTGCCTCAGCTTCTGCTTGAAAGGAAAGACATGTACTATTCATGCATCCAGCAGGTGGTAAGGTGAACTGGTTCAAAGAGAGTTAATTTTCCAGCACCAAGATCTGGGCTTTGTTTGTTTTAGGCAATTTTGACAGAACTCTTGAAAATTCTTCACTTGTTTTCCTTTCTTTGCCAATGGCACATGCCAAACATAATTTTACACTTTCCAGCGATTTCAGGAACTAATGCGTACACACCGGACAGGTAATCCATCCACACCCATAAGTGGATTGGTAGATTTCTTTGTCCCCATGTGAAATGCCTCAGACAGCTAAGCTCTGGGAGTTCTTGCGTTTTTTTCGTGGTTTTTCTCACTCCTTCTCACCATTAGTATTTCTCCATCCTGATGTTCCCTCTGAGTTTATTCTGCTCTGCGCTAGGCAACTAGATGACCAAGTTTATTGAGCATTACGTCCAAAATGAGCAAACAGATTCCGCGTCAAGGTGTGCCAGGTTCTCCTTTGAGTCACAAGTCCTGGATTTTGGTCACCTGTTTTGCTTTTTGGAGACAAAATTTTGTTCTTGGTCTGAGTTTCTATGTGTATCCTGTCACATAGAGGATGCCATGTGATGGTGTGAGTTGTAATGAGACATGTAGACAAGAGCTATGGTCCAGTGGAACCTTTTTTTTTCTCAGCTCCTTTTCTGGCCCCTCTTTTGTACGAATCTGTTGAAGCTATCAGATCTCATTGAGCCCTTTGAGAAATCACATAAATAGATGTCATTTAACTGAGTGAGACAATCTCTCATGGCTTGCATCATTCTAGAGCAGGGGTGTCAAACTCATTTTCACTGGGGGCCATGTCAGCCTCGTGGTTGCCTTCAAAGGTCGAGCGTAATTTTAGGACTGCATAAATGTAACTAGTCCTTAACTAGGGGCAAGGAGCTCAGCGCTGCTGCCGGGTACAAACAAGGTGGAGGGTGGGATTTGGCCCTCAGGCCTTGTGTTTGCCACCTGTGCTCTAGAGCAACCACGTGGGTGTGTGATTACATTTATCAAGAACATGTTATGGGCCATGAACCCTGCCCAGCACTACGCACACATTATTAGTCATCTTTCAAGGTCGGTATTATTACTCTCACTTTATAGGTGAGAAAACTAAGGCTCAGAGAAGC
The DNA here is from genome assembly GCA_028533065.1 of Trachops cirrhosus. Lineage (NCBI taxonomy): Eukaryota > Metazoa > Chordata > Mammalia > Chiroptera > Phyllostomidae > Trachops > Trachops cirrhosus. Next base: position 9,157,601 of record CM052539.1, read on the forward strand.
CAAGTTCCTTTGTCCAACATCACGGAAACTATGTGGCGGTGCTGTCCTTGGTACTGCCCTCCTGGCTGATGACATTGCCCACTCCATTGATTCCCTTAGCCATTCAGTCATCCACCTGGATTCACCACGCATTACCAAGGGTTCTTGCAAGTGCTCAAGCTGCTCTTGTCTTCTTCCAGGAATATGAATTCATCGTGCTTCCCAATGCCTACATGATCCACATGCCTCATGCCCCCAGCTTCGACATCACCAAGTTCCGGTCCAACAAGCAATACCGCATCTGTCTCAAAACCCTGAAGGAAGAGTTTCAGCAGGACATGTCCCGCCGCTATGGCTTTGCCGCCCTCAAATATCTCACGGCTGAGAACAACAGCTAGCGTCAAGAAGCCGCCACTGGGGACGGACATTCTGCAGGGGGAGAGCCACTTGCTGTTTGGGGCCCAGCCTTCAAACTCAAAGTTAAGCAATGCTTTTTTGGTTTGTTTTTATTTGTCTCTTTGGCCCAACAAGGCTGCCCGCCCCACAGAGACCCGGGATAAGGATCCGTCCAGCCCCTCTCTGCCCCATGACCCAGCATTCCCAGAACGTGGAAAAAGAGCTCATCCACATAGTCTCTTCAAGAATGGGACACGGAGGGGTGAGGGGAGCAATAGGGTTATCCTACCACAAAGCCACAAAACCAAGCAGGTCTTTCGAATGTCTCACTGCTTTGTAAGACAAGGAAGTTGGGGTGCTAGGAGCCTGCCATTCCAGGAAATAAAGGCAAACGTGTGTCTTCACTCAGAGGAAACTTTCTTTTTGCCCTGCAGTCTAGCTGAGTACCCAAGGGGAGGGCAAACCAATGATCAGAACCAACCATTTGAAAAAGCCCAATGGGGACATTGTACCTGGTGGGACCTGATGGTGGGGTTGGTTGGTTCTTTATCCTCAAGGTCACTGTTGTTTTGTTTTGATTTGTTTTTGTTTGGGGGGATTTTGTTTGTTGGTTGGTTGGTTTGTTTTTGGTATGGGAATCCAAAATAGAAAAATCTGATCTTTTAAGGCTCTGAAGGAAAATCAGCTGCCTCAACCAATACCCCTCTATCAGCAGTGGCCCAGCAAGGAGGAAGAGTCTTCAGCCAATAGTTAAACATGGGCAGCCTTCCACAGGATTACCACTGAGGCCCCCATGACCTTGAATTCCCAACTCCCCAGAGTCCAGGGGCTAAGACGGAAAGATGAAAACCAACTGTTTTACAACCAGTCACATTTTCTATCGGCAATGACTGATTCCTGGGGAAAGGGCTTTGCAGGGACTGTTTCAGTGCACATGAAAGGTACGAACCTCTCAGGCCTTTATAAGAACTTTCATACTTCATGTGAGCCCGGTTCTGAAGATTCACGCGTCCGTTTGGAGACCTTCGGGAAGAATGTCGGGTTCCTCTATGTCCGTGCCCACTTCGCCGCGGCTGGGACGAGGTCGCAACCTCAGGCTCCCTTTGGGCCTGTCCAGAGGGTAGACAAGCACCTTCACTGTTACGCAGATTGACGAGACACTGGACTTTTTACCCATTTTCTTGAATCTTCAATATTAATGTTGTGTTTACATTGATGGGATGAGAATTGATGCCCTACTCTGCTGGGCGGTTTGTATCGAGTTGCAATGTGACCGGCGAACGCTGCATTCAATAAACGGAAGTATGGACTGATTCTTCCCCACTCCCCTCCCGCTCTTGTGAGAAGCTGCCGAGGCCCAGTTCAGTGTAGAGAGCAAAGGTGACAAACAGCAACTTGACACTTTCTGTTCCCGTTTCATTTTTCTCATCGTTGGCACCTAAACCCTTTTTCTCCTCGCCTCAGGTTATATTTCACTTTATCCTCTAACCCTCAAAGCATTTTCACATTTTGCACTTAGTTTTGGTCTCATCACAGATGTTTTCTATACCAGATATATAATGGGATAGCAAGGTAGATCACGGGCATCAATAGCAAAGCGAACCCCCACCCCTCTGTCCTGGTAGTCATATGAGACCCACGGCAGCCTGGTTTATGAGACCCTTGATGTGTTAAATGCTCAAATGGATATTTCACTCAGATTTGTTTTTTTAAAAAACTTAGGAAAACAACTGTATACGTATATATTTATCATACATATATCACACATATAACATATATGCAGCATGTATATTATAAAATATTATAACAAGTAAAGATTCCAAAAGTTTTCAAAGTACACGTTACATCCCCTTTCTCCACTGGCACGTGGGCACTCACCGCATGCATCTCTTCTCCTGTGTTCAGGGACATCACATTTATAGCTTGAAATTGGCCATGATGGACAGTAGGTACACCGCAAGTCAGGGCACCACTGCCCCAAGAGCTGGCTGTTAAACGTTTACCAGCACGCCAGTGCCTTCTTCCCTTCCCTGTGTGCACACATGGGACGCTCAAAAATTCTCTTCTTGCTCTAGAGGAGGCCACTGTTAATGGACGTATCGATACAGCTTTTGGCTTAGTCACTACCAGCTGCTTGAGCCGAGTAGCACAGGTTCCTCAATGTTAAAAATTGATTTTTAAGTCCTTTAAGCCTTTTATTTTTAAAATTCTTTTCACGGCCACTGAATCATGCCCAGCCACCTTGCTTTCACTGGCAGCCCTATGGGTATTGTAGTGACCATATAACTCATCATCCAACCTGGGTCACCTCCTAGTGTGAAAGGTGCTGACTGCTGGGAGATAAAAAAGTACAAATTGGAAGAGGATGTGGCTTCATGGTCACCTAATTTATAAAAGCCAGAAACTGACACTCCAACAGGAGAAAAACCTATTTCCCCAAAGACAGGTGCCCGACACACTGAAGCTGATCTCACTTACGGCTAGAGCTCAGATGTTGGCTGATGTCCAAGTTCAACATGGACTGTCTGCAGAGCTGACAGCATGAATTCCCAGACCTTACTTTGGGGGCAGCTGCTCATTGCCAGCCACGTGTGGGGAGCTGCAGCCATTGGGACAGAGGCAGTAGCTCTGGATGTCGATTTCATCCTACCAGTATCCCAGGGCAGAACAAGCTTAGAAATGGATCACACTGATATTTTCATGCTTAAATTAGCCAATATTGGCATTTAGCTGGAAGAAAAGGATTCTCTCATTTAACCTCCATAATAATCAGTGTCCGGAAGAGCTCAGATTTATTGAGTAACCACCATGTGAAAGAACATTTTACATACATTAGCTCATGGGATCCTTGCAGCAAAACAACAAAATGGGTATTATTGGTTATAGATGAGGAGACTGAGCGAGCTCTGGGAAATTAAGTAACTCCCAAATTCACATAATACATGGCAGTACCTGAGTTTAAATGCAAGCCTACTTGTTTGCATCCAAAGCCACAAAGCAGGCACTGTTGCTCCCTACTCCACTAAGAAACAGTTTAAACATTGGCCGACAGGAAGATGTGAACCTAGATACCGAGACTGTCAGATTTCTAGTTTTTTTGCTTCAACACCCATCCAATAACATACGGTCTAGACAGCAACCTCTCCTGGATGCTCCAAGTCTTGCTATGCTCATGGACTTTCTGAAAATTCATTTGAAATAGACCCGGGCAATCTCTAACCACATTTGCACAGCTAGATCAACCCTAGGGTGCAGTAATTGATTCCCTGAATGCTCCTGGGTTATTTCCTAGATGGCACGGCACAGGTAGAGACCCTCAGTTCTAAGCTCCGCCTTGGACCTCAACTCAGCATGCTGCTTCCACGCGATCTGTGTGTTGAGCTGATTCACAGAGCACATATTTGCTGACTTGACTAATGGCTTCTTTGTACCCCATCATGAAAGGACAGACCCTACTTTAATTCTGTTCCTTTCAAAGACTCCACTGTCTTTGAGTTAAGGCTTCATTTTGCGGTCACCAGGCCTTTAGCGAGCTCTGTGTTAGTGGAAGAAACGTGATTAAAATCCCGTCTCCGACACGGCTTCTGCACACTCTTGCCGCCTGCACACTAACGGCCACCATTTACTCAGCCAGAGCTGCGGTGGTAGCTGGCACAGCAGAGTCCTCACCGCAACATTCGAATACAAGGAAGGTATCGTTATCATCACCAATAGAATGGAACCAGCCCTCAGAAGTTTTGTGACTTGCCCATATCACACAGGTTGTTCATGGAGGTGCCAGAATTTGAACCAAAATGTGGCTGACTTCGCCCTGGCTGCTATGGCTCAGTTGGTTGGAACATCATTCCATAAACCAAAAGGGCGCTGGTTCGATTCCTGGTCAGGGCACATGCCTGGGTTGCAGGTTCAGTTCCACGTTGGGGCACATATGAGAGGCAACTGATCGATGTTTCTCTCACATTGTTATTTCTCCCCTCCCTCCCTTCCCCTCTCTTGTCCGCAGGTGAGGATTTTAAAAAATACGGCTGACTTCAAACACACATATTTCCATTATTTGCTGTTGTCTCCTCCTGGGATACTGAAATCGGGTTGGCTACTGGGCTTAGGCAGTCATACCTTCCTGTAGTTCACGGGTTATATTCTTCTTTCCCCCTGGTTTTTAAACCTGAGGTTGATCTTCCAACTTAATGCCATTGAAGTTTATAAAATGCCAGTTATCTGCTAACTATGTTCTAAGAAGTTTCAGACCCACAGAATCTTAACATCAGAGAACTACCATGCTCTTCGTTTGTATTCATTTAACAAAAATGTTCTTAGTGCCCTCTAATTTCACAGAATGATTGGCGATACCTGGAAGGAGATAATAAGGCCACCACAAAAATACAGGGTTTCTCATTATGAATTTGGATGGAGCTGGTCATTGGTTTGTTCCAACACAGACAGTCTCGTCTTGAGAGACAGCATCTTGGGGACTGAAGTGATGTTGCCAAGGCATGGTCCCAAGGCCGTCTGATCAGTGAGTCAGGGATGGTGTCACGAAATGACTCACACAGTTTGCTCAGAACAAAACTCTTCAGCAGATTCCTGGGTAAGTTGTGTTGCTGTGATTCTGAAGGAAGAAAGGAAGGGCTGCAGTGGTGTCCGAATAATTTCACCGTAGTCGCGGTTGTTTCCTTCTGTATTCCACAAATATTTACCGAGCGGCGACTCTGCGATGAGCACTGTGAATGCAAGTGAACCGGGCACAGCCAACCTCCGTGCTGCGGGCAGTTCCCTAGATAGCTAAAAAGTAGACAGATAATGCTAAGGTAGGTTTCACCTTATTACTTTCATGCAAACAATTTGTTTATTTTTAAAATTATGTTTTCAAATGGAAGAATAACACAAATAACCTCTATGCCCTTCCTTCAGATTCACCAATTTTAGCATTTGGCCATATATGCCTCACATCTCTCTGTCTATGTAGTATTTTTTCCTAAAACGTTTGAGAGTGAGTTGTAGATGTCATGCCCCTTTAAATCTGAGTACTTTAGCATGTTTTTAAAAAACACGCACACACAAGGACATTCTCTTCTAGAACCACAATGCAATGATCCAATGCAAGAAAGTTGACATTGATAGAAAGCCATCATCTAATACACAGTCTCCTCTCAAAGTTTGCCAGATGTTCTAAGAACATGTTTATAGCAGAATCCACCTCCGTTCCACTCTGCATCCCGGATTCCAGGATCCAGTCCAAGATCAAACACTGCATTTAGTTGCCTGGAGTCTCTGATCAGGAACAATTCTTTGGCCTTCCTTTGCACTTTCTGAAAATGACTTTTCTGAAGAGTATTTGCTAGTTGAGTGTTCTGAATGAGAAATAGGTATATATATATGCAGGCCAATTCATGGATGAGGTATATATGTATACTGACATTTCGAGTGCGTGAATATTACGCAGTGTATTGTTACATAAACTTTGGCGGGAGGTAGTGGTGAAGAAGCCAGGACTCAGAAGGGTCACCATCAGTGTGTGCACCATGAGTTGGTGAGTGCATCCAATAGGCTGGACCCTACAGCACTCCGTGGTGTCACAGGACACACTGCTGACCCCACTCAGTGGCCTTGATCCCCAGAAAATGAAAGTGATCATTTTTTTATCTGCTTAAAAGTTTTATAGCAACTTTTAAGATGTATTCATTAATTGAAATGCTTTGTATTTTAAGATGGATGTATCTTATGTGTGGATATAAGTATGAACCTTTTCAGTTTTTTTTAGTTCCCTAGATCTACCAGAAAAAAAAAAGATGGAACAGCAATGTGAGAATTCTTACATTCTCTCCTACTTCATTATGTATGCACCTGCATTAGCTAGTTTATTAACATTTCCACCCTCCCCAAAGATTATTTAACTTAGATAGAACTGGCTACCGAGCACTTCTGGAGACTGACAGAAAACAAGCAGAGTGGGGTGTGGAGGGAAAGCCACTAAGAGGAGACATCAAGGGTAGGGGGATTCTTGTGAACCTGACGTAGGTAGTAAACCTGATTCTTGCTGAACCCAGCATGGAGAGGCCTGAAATGGTTTTTCTCGCCCCTGATTTTTTCATGAATGGGATAGAGGTTTTATCCTGTGGACTTTAAGAACCTCTACCTTCAGGATTAAATAGAGTTTGTGAATGTAGAATATCCCTCTGGCTTTGAACAAGACTCTTCTCTCTGGAGCATAGTTTCTATGACTATAATTTGAGATTGTTGATCTGTGATTCTAAACACAGCTTCGATTTTGGTTTTGGTTTGGTGCTAACGTTAGGAAGCACTTGGGTAGTACTTGCCCTGCATCAGTCACAGTTCTAAGTGCTGGACATTTAGTTAGTTTAAGTAGTAAATACTAGTACTAGACCCGTCTTACAAAGGAGCAAATTGAGGAACAGAGAGGTTAAGTGATTTGCATAAAGTTCGCAATAAGTAGCCAGAGCAGGATTTAACCCGAGCAGTTGGGCCCCAGACTTCACCTTCTAAACCACTGTGCTCTACTGATTCGCTGACAGGGGATGAAATGGCGTGCGATTATAACAGACCCCTCACTGTGCATCTATTGTCCTTGGGGGTTGTATCAGTTTTCTACTGCAGTATAACAAATGACCACAAATTAAGGGGCTTAAAACAACACCTGTTGATTATCTCATGGCTCCCGTGGGTCAGGAGTCCAGATACGAGGGAGTAGAATGGAAGCTTAGGGTGGCTCACCACTGTCCTGCCTGGCCACGACAAGAAGCAGAGTCAGAGTTGGAACTCAGGCCCCACTCCAAGTTCTGTGCTGTCGGGAGCCGTGAGCGAGTGAGAGCAGCTAGACTGAGTGCTAGGTCCAAACAGTTCATGAAAATACACTCAGGAGTTGTCCAAGTCTGCAGGGGACTTATGAAGGAGAAAATAAAAGGCTCTGGTTGGCTGGAGGTTAACCAATAAAGGAAGCAAAGGTTGAAAAGCTTACAATAAATCATCCAGGGATTTTCTTCAAGATTCCTGGTTGACTGAACAATAAAACTGACAGGCAGAAAGCAGACAGCAAAGGAGGCTCTCTACTTCCTGAAGGGAGGCGGGAGCTAGTGGGTGTTAAGCAGCCACCACGTACGGGTCCTGTGCTCGATGGATAGCCTGCACTATCTCATTTATTCCTCGACCATCCCTGTGAGATCGATGCTGTGGTCCTCATTTCCGTGCATGGGGGAGTAAGGGTCCAGGAGGTGAATGAAGCAAAGGGCCCGCAGTGCTGCAGCTGGTAAGAGGTCAGCCAGGCTCCAAAATCCACACATTTTCGCTTACACACACCCCAGGGAGACCAGAGGGTTTACACCTGGGACTTGTTAGAAGGGAATGAAAGTCTAAGGAACATATTTTAAAATGTACATTTTATTATTATTCAGGGATGGTGAGGCCAACAGATCAAGAGATGACAGTCATTGAAAAGAAAGTTTATTATAGAGGAATCGGCCTGCCACACCATGGAGCGCCAAATGGGGAAGCACTGGGGAGGGTCAAGAGGCAGAGGGATTGAGAGAGAAGCACGAGATGGGGTCTTTATTGTGGTGTCCGTGGGAAAGCATGGTCGAGTCAGGGTGAGCAGGCTGAGGACTGGCTAACGAATAATCTCAGAGGGCTCTGGGGTTGGGGCTGTCTCTGGTTGTCTGGTATCGGGCCCTGGGATATTGGAGCAGAGGAGTGGTCCAGAGTGCAGGAGCTCCATGAAGGAGGTGGCGGCAGGTGAGAGCCGTGGGCTGCTTGATTTGCATGTAGAAGACTAGCCCTGAAAGGGACAAGCGCTGCAGAGTCAACAAATCCCCAGACGTCAGAAACATGTGGCTCTTACAGAAGAGCGACACTCGACCAGGCAGACAGGCTGCATCAGAAACCTCCCAAAGCAGCTAATAATGGTGCCCCTGAGTCTTCTCCTGTGTTCTTGAACAAGACGGGGGTTTCATTCCTAACACCAGGAGAGACCCCGCAATCGAATTACCATCATTTGGAGAAGTCGGGATGGGCATTATTTTCAGCACCCTGACAGCAAATAATTGCAGCTCAAATAACCCAAGTGGACAAGCTAATTGGAATTAAATAAGATTAATCAGAATAATCTCTGTTATTCTGGTATCAGGAATGTCAAGACATTGTTAAAATGAAATGCTTGTAAAGGTGTGTGTGTGCAGAGAAACAGAAGGCATTTGACTGCCGAGGTGACCAGAGAAGTGTTACGTGACAAGGGACTGAGGGACTGTTCTTCCGAGTTTATTTTTTGCCCTTTGGATGGTTTGTGGATCTAAATGGAAATTGAACCTGCCTTCTCTGTCATTTATTCTTAACATTATTTGTCAGTGTGATTACAGGTAAGGAATGGAAATAGGAATCAGATAAACCTTTCAGCATTTCTTAGGATACAGATAAAATTTCTTATCATGGCCCGTAGGGTTGTGCAGGCTCTCCTGCACCTCCGTTTCTAACCCCATCTCAACACACCGCATCCCACTGCCTACACTGCCTGTTGCTCCTTCAACCAGCTACCTGTGAGTGATTCTTCAGTTCTCATCTCTAGCATCATCCCATCAAGAAAGTGTTCACTGACCTCTTTGCCCCAGTCAACGCCCCAGACGAGGCTCTCGAAGCACTGAGTGCTTGTGTTTCGTCACCTGTCACAACTGAATTCCACGTTTGTTTATGTAATGATTTGTTCAATGCCTACCTCTCTGATAAAGCTGGAGGCTCTGGAGGTATGTAAGAACCAAAACTGCTTTTATTCACCAGGGTAGCTCAAGATCCAAACACGTAGTGGGTCCTAAGTAGATATTTGTTAGCTGAATAAATAAGTGAATGAACTTGGCTTTTCTTCCCAGACCCGTCTCTGTAATAAACTGTCTTTTCAATGACCATCATCTTCTAGTCTGCTGGCCTCATCACCCACACCTAACCAGGTCATTTTCCTTCTCTGAGCCTTCCTGTCTTCATCTGTTAAATAGAAGAATTGATTATGGTGATTGGTTTCTAAGGCCATTCCTGTTTCTGTGCTGTTAAAGCCTTCCGTGTCCCACGGGGGGGGGGGAATGTTATCTCCTAGGGAGGTCTGTTTCCTCCTCATGGCAGGGAGAAAAGGGGTCTTTAAGATATGGGAAGGCAGCGTGATGTGAGGGTGCTTGCAATGTTGAAGCATGGTCAGGGAATAAGTTCAGACACTTGAAGGAAGTGAGTGAGTGAGACATGTGGATATCCAAGAAAGAGCAGTCCAGGTTGAATGAAAAGCTGATGCAAAGGCCTTGAGGCAGGAGATCCCTTGGCAGGCTAGGGTAAGATTAGCAAGAAGGCAAGGGTGGCTAGAGCAGAGCGGCCTGGGGAAGAAGGATAAGCAATGAGGGGCTAGAAGTAGGGTGGGAGGAGACAAAATACATAGGGCCTCGTAGACCATTAAAGACTGACTTTTACTCAGAGTGGGGTGAGAAACCATCGGAGGGCTTTGAGCAGAGGAGGGCCTTGAACTTAGGACCTAACTGGGTTCCTGGCTGACAGTGAGGAGATTAACTGTTGTAAATTGAGTTTATATTCCCAACAGGGGTAAATTCTCTGGAGTTCCATTTCCGTAAATTCATATCATACCATTCAGATGCTGCAGTTACTGAAGAAAACAAATGAATACCAGTATAGGCCTTAAACAAATGAGACAGCCTTGGAGTTCCAACTACTCATTTCCTCGCTCTCTTTCCAGTGGCCTCTGTGTGGATGGTATATAACAAACATGCCCCAGCTTTGGAGTGAGCCTAGAACCTGAATTTTGTCTCTGAAAGTTATTAACTGTGAGACTTTGAGCAAATCATCATTTAAATTCCCATAACCTTGCTCACAAAATGAACACAGAATTATATGTTCATGTATGTCACAGTGGAGTAGTTAAATGAAAGGTGCAATAAAAATGCACATGTAATGTCCTTAGCAGAGTACGAGGTGTGCGCGTGGTGCTCAACAGGTACTCGTGTCCTGTCCTCTCCTTCCTTTTGGAACAATAGTCCATATGGAAATGGGAGG
>CM052539.1:9168525-9184141 GCA_028533065.1 Trachops cirrhosus
AGTAGCTTATACAGCATGACAGACTGAATTTGCAACAAAGCAGGGGGGTTGTGTTTCACACTCCTCCTGCCCATTTATCTCTGTATTCTTTCCAGCTACTTCTCTCCAGTGTTTGGCTTCAATTCGTTTTCACAGTCAACCAATTTCAAAGAACACCAGGTCTGTGAATGACTTAAACAACAAAGGCAGGCCCCTTGGGTGTTATCCACACCATGCCTAAGAATCTCTTCTGATGTCCTCCAGGTGTGTAAAAACCACATTTGAGAGATTCACAGAGCTACACGTCTTTAGGTAGATCCATTCTGCTGGAAGAATTTCAGCGGATAAATTCTTGGTTTGCCTTCCTGACAGCTCAGCTGGTAGAGAAAACAGTAGGATCTGCCATTCTGGACTTGACTTAGATCAATAAAAAACAACTGACTTTTTGTCTGGAAATGACAATACAATGAATGAGACAGGTCAGCATGAAATCAGCAGGGGGTGAAGGGAGAAGGCCCCCACCCCACTTCCCTGAGCTGAGCTCCAAACTTTGATGAGGCAGATGTCAAACAGGGGGAAAAAATGGACATGATCCCAGGAACCAACTCTTCAAAAAAGCAAAATAAGGTAGAAGAACCCTAAAAGTGAAATCTGACCATATAATTTAAAATATGCCTAGCCCGATGGAATAGGAGCTTGCTCCACCCACTCCACGCATCGACCCAGTAAGGCAGTAAAATATGCCTTGCCAGAGATGAAAGAGACACCTTAAGAAGTTAACATAGCTGCACAGGTGAGGTCTGTCTTAGGGACCATCCTTTTGGGTGCAAGTAACAAATTCATTTTAAATTAACTTTAAAATAAATAAAGATGGATGTATTAAAAGGATTCAGGGATAAATCACAAAATCCAAGGGCAGCTAAGCCTCTTTAGCGGATGTGAATCTCATAGAAAAATCCAAAAACCTCAAATATAAAAAAATCACTACAACTTATATCTGGTTTCGATACTCCCATTTTCCCAGGTTGGAGGGATATAAAAACTTGGTTATTTGGGGGACGTTCTTGCCCACGTTTGTCCAAGGGGACACCAGAGAATTGAGGAGACCCCCCACCCAGTCTTTGACCGGCCAGCAGTCCTGAAAGTTCCCACCAGTTGTCCCATTTGCCCTACTGTCCTAGTCTGCACTTCAGGTCTGGAAGCTCTGCTCGTTCCTTACTGTATCAGATAGGAGTTTATTTGGCTGTAAATAAAAATTAAAATAGCAAAGGCTTGATTAAGATCGAAGTCTAGTTCCCTCTCACATACAAAATATCCAGCCACTTTTATTACATGGACGGCCAGCTAGCATTGGACATGCTTTTCCTACAGAAGAAAGAATGAATGGAAGTTGGGAAGCAGCCAGCAAGCTGTCCTCCCTGCCATCTTCTGGGCTCGGGGACCCTGGTGAAGGTGGGGAGCAGGGTCCTTTCTCAGACTCCGGAGGCAGCCCTCCCTCCAAGGTTCAGCCCCACACTCGGACCCTGCTTCAGAGTGTTGCATGAACTGCTCTCTACCCTTTACTGGGTCTGCTTCCGCTCGACGCACTCCCGTGCCCTCAGAGGTCTCCTCTTCCTCCTTTCACCCCTGGGACACGGTGGGCTGCTCTCCGAGCAGTCTAGGGCTTTGACAAGAAAACCAAGATAACAAAAGTGACTTGTACTTATTCGTTCCTGTGTGACATGACGGTGTATGTTCTAAGGACTTTACATGTTTAGTTAATTTAATTGTCACAACAGCCCTATGAAGTAGGCAGCTTTATCCTTATTCTACAGATGGGAGAAGAGGGTGATTGCGCATTCTCCCGGGTTCTCACAGCCAGGAAGTGACAAGAGTCTTCTAAGCCAGATAAGAACTCTTGCTGCTACTCATAGCCCTGCATGGCTTCTCTGTTTTGCCTTTAAGTACCTTTTGCTCTTTACCCTGACACATTGAAAATCAAGTGATCTCGTGATCTAGCTACCACCTCATAATAGGGACAGCAAGGAGCACAGAGTACAAGTTGAAAATCCGAAAAATTATCCTGCCATGACTTGCTAGGACCTGCAAAGCCACCAGGAGTTCATCTCCTGTGTTCGCTGTCTCTGCTTCATTGTACACCTCTGTCTGTTGTCCTTTCACCAAGTCTTTGATTATAGTCCACTTATGCTCCATTCCCCTTCTGAGGTCCTAATCTCTCCACTCAGGTGGCCAGCCTAGATTAAATACCTCTCCAGTCTCAGCTTCAAAATGCTGGAAGAGAGTCTGGCTTCCCAGGTGTCCATCCCTTGTCCTATCAACGGTGTTCAAGAAGGATGGTGACCTTGTACACACCCTAATTCCAGCAGTGAGCTCTCAGAGAATGAGAGGGACCTTTAAAAGTATCTCCGTGCCCCTGTTTTTAAAATAGGAGCATATGTACAAAATACAGAAGAGAATCATAGCCAAATAGTAACAACAAAATACTGAACCCAAAAGAATATTGCCAAGAAGAGCAGAGGCTGACAAAGCTGTAAATAATAGTACAAATGAAACAAAGACAGGCTCAGACTCGCTGCTTTGGGCAGAAATTAGAATGTTAACACATGAAAGAGAAAAGTAAATGACTCAATTCCTACTTTGCTTTACTTTGCCAAGGGGAATAATTCCAAACAATAAATGGTAGAAAAGCTATCTTTAAGAGGACGCTTTCATGAAGATAAAAGATAATGATAATAGAGCATTTAATATGCTTTAAATGAGTTTAAATTCTCCAAACCAGAATAATTACATCTCAGGGCACAGAATGTATTAATAAAATGTGTCTGCGTTGATGGAGTCAACACCTCTGCCCTTTAACAAATGATGGAGAAGAAAAGTTAGGCTGGAAAATTGGGGGAAGGTAAATATTGTTCTGTCTCACCAACAAGGTAAAAAGGGATCCTAGGAATATATATATTAAAGAGTTTGAAACTAGAGCAAGACAAAACTGAAGGCATTATCATTAAAAATGGTATGTAAACATTTATAACCTTAAATGATCATTATTAGGAGTTAGCAAAGGCTTATTTGGTTAATTAACTTAATTCATTTGTCAAAACACTTATGGAGTATGCAATATATGCCAGACATGGAGGTTATAAAAATATGTAAGATTTAGCTTTACCACCAATCTGGTGGCATTACGAAAAGTCAACGAAAATATAGAATAAACTAGCCTCACTTTCTTTTTCGGTATTTGTGTCAGTCTGGTGGAACACAGAGGTGCAAAGCCTTCTAAATGGATTATGGGCAAGATGGAGACACAGGGACTGGCTGGTAGTTGTTAAATGTTTTCACAACTGGTTAAATCGCCATCATCGGAAACTGCTTATTAATTGTCAGTCCTATCATAGTTTGAGCTTCTTTGAGGTCCAGGCATATGAGGTCCCGGCTGGTGGGGAGAAGGAATGGGCTCAGTCACTGTTCTGGTTCCTGTCACCAAGGTGGGACAGCAGCGGGGAGTAACCTGACCGTTCAGGCTGCTACTGAAAATTTGAACAAAGCTAAGTAATAGCACCCCCTTTTCCAACCCTTTGAGTTGGGTGAGAGATATGAAAACAATAGGCAAAGGGAGAATAAAAACGCCTCTTTTACTACCCAGATAAGTTGATATTGGTAATGAGAACAACACATGTGCAGCCCAGCTGAATCCCTAGTGCTGAACCCTAGAATCAGACGGACTGACCCACCCTGTCACAGAGGTTGTTGGGTGCTGGCCATGTGGGAGCAGTCTCTGCTTCAGTTTTGGCATGGTCCCCAGAAGAAACAGGGGAGGCAGGTACTGGGTTACTCAGGCCCAGTTTCTTCTTCAAAAATCACATAGCTGCCCTGGCTGGTGTGGCTCAGTGGATTGAGCACTGGCCTGTGAACCAAAGGTCGCTGGTTCCATTCCCCGTCAGGGCACATGCCTGGGTGGTGGACCAGGTCGGGCCCCCAGTAGGGGGCACGCGAGAGGCAAGCACACTTGCATGTTTCTCTTTCTCCTTCCCTTCCCCTCTCTCTAAAAATAAATAAATAAAATATTTTTTAAAAAATCACATAGCTGTTAAATGAAGATTGTTAAGTCCAGCTATTTTTCACTAGTTGAGCTGCCTCCACATCGAAGAACCACGCAGGAAGAAGAAAGAAGCATGCCTTTCTTAATAATGAGGTCCAAAAAGAGCACATGGGCCGTCCACCTTCAGGAGAACACAGCAGTCTATCTTACTGCCAAAGCTGGAGCAGCTGGCTCTAGAATATTCAGTATGATCGGTGGCGTAGGGTGCCAAGGGCCCAGTAGTGAACAACAGTAAGCGATCTGATGGAGTCATGGGTCACAAACCAACGATGAGGTTACAATCTTGGGAAATAAGACAGATGCTAACTTAGTCGATAGTCTGTGATCAGGGCAATTTCCTGTTCGGGGGCTGGAGCTTTCTGAAGAGACAGAAACCTAGTCAGAATTTCTAGTATAGACCACTCCATGGGCGTCTGTCGCACGCAGGGCACCAATTTTATGTTATCTACACCCAGCTTGATAACGAAGAGCTTGTGACATGTCCAGGTTCACCGTCAGTTTATTTCCTCACTCTCTATTCCTTCCAAATTGGAAGACTCTAATTAATAATTGTAAGGATATCAAGATAATTCTGGATCTTCAAATAAAACATTGCCTCAGAAAGAATAGATTTATTACCGAAGATTGCTCTCCATCTTCCAGTTGATACATACACTTCATATGCAAAGTTTAACTTTCAAAAATGTATTTCAACTTGAAAGACGCATACCAATTTATTCTTTGCCTGAATGTGTCTCTGGAAAATATTGCTGCACGGTTTGTGGCAGCCTTTGGATGTGATTTTTCAAACATCATCAATAATATATCATCAGTTTCTTTCTCTGACAATGGAAGAGAATTATTAGCCACATGATTGAAGAATTTCTTCACAGTCTGGTCTTAAGAAATTCTAAATTATAATCCCTTAGCTGTGAAATGACAGATTCAGTTGAATTCAAGATACTGACTCCAGGTTTGAAATATACCAATCCGTTCTAAGTAACTGAAGTAATCAAGTCACAAAGAAATGTTTATCCCACCTTCAAAAAGTATCCTGTTGGGTTTTTTTATCAACCACTCTGTGTCAGTATGAAAAAAAAATAGTTTTATATTCACTCACCACTTCTCAACACGTCACGCTGAAAAGAGGTACCTGTCCTGGCTGTGATTCAGTCACAGTACACGTCTCCACGGTTTTTTCACCCTTCAGTCGAGATGGGGATGTATATTGTGGTCTACTGATTAGTCTCTGTGAATAAAATACTTGAGAAAATCTGACTGTTGGGATGGATCCCAGTGCATTTGTACAGTCCTCCACATGACTCACAAAATCATTTTAATTTAAATGACAAAGGTCCTCTTATGGCACACATTTTCAGTGTTACAGTTCATTCAGTGCTTCTCTGCCACATACACATTACACGTATTCAAGGCATTGCCTCACATGCTACATAGCAGTGGTCTGCCAAATATAGGCTGGAAATTCGCACCTAAGGATTTCCCTTCCCATTTTGCCATTAATAGTATGGAATATCCAAAAGCATAATTTAATCCAGTAATTTTGCAAAATTTTCATTAACTTTTTGACTAGCTCAATGGGATGGTTTGCACATCTTTTGAATAACGCTTCTGGAGTTTTGGATTCCTTTTTTACATTTGGATACAATATTCACTTACATCACACTGTAAACAATTATTTAGTGCAAGGACTGGGGAAAAAAACTTGACTGGATCACTAAAGAGGCTGCAGCTTTATCTGAAAATGCTGCATTCCTGTGGCTACCTGCCAGTATTTGTGAGGATTCGCAACTGACAGTTCCCTGGGCAGAGGCTAATGGATTGCAAGTTCAATGAAACACTTGTTTCAGATACTTATTATCTTTTACATTTTATTTTTACCTCTATTTATAGTTTTCATTTTTTGGCAGAAGATTATTTTCTTCACTTTATATTGTATGGAGACCTTACCATAATATATATTTATAATATTTTTAATTTCCCTCACTTTATATTGTATATGGATTTGTCCACAATTTATATTTGTAATATAATTACTATTTTCATTACTTTTGTGATTCAAAGAACTACTTTGAGGCAATGGTACACATTTTAAAGAGCACTTTGGAGCATAATATACACAGTAGAGTAACATGGAAAAATGAAAACAATCACACTAGTGATATAAAATGATGTAAAATATTATACAGTGGCCATGGGGTTGGCATCAAACTTTTTAATAATGTAGTGATTTTGAGAAACAATGTGATTTCCATAAAAAGCATAATTAATTTCAAATACGTGAACAAAATCATTCCCTTTCTTTTATCTCTGAAATTGTCAGACCACCTGCAAACCATCGACTGTTCTAGGCAGGGCGTCTACACTCAGCACAGGGACAGGGATGATGGGGTGGGGAGATGGGGAGGTCAGGACATGGAGGGGGATGTTCTAGGACAGGAGCGGGCCAGCACGTCATCTTAAGGATGCCCTCACAATCAGGGGCAGAAGGAAGGGCCCCAAGGTCATGACTGGGCCACCAAATCTCAGAATCCGAGAGCAGGACTAATAAGCCCCAGCAAGGAGAAGGAATGAAAGAGGGTTACTGAATCTTGCTTCAGGCTATATCCTCGCAGGAGCTTGAGACAGGTGGGAACTGGCAGTGAGTGGCTCTCGTGTGCTGAACGTGGAGCTGGCAGAAGCCAAGGAAATGAAATAGGGCCGTGATCTTATTAACAGAATCTCAGATGAAGTCACAGAAGGGAAGCTTAGCAAATCTGCCAGGAAAGAGCTATGTGAATACAAAATTCAGGACTCAAGATTATCCCGACAGACTAGAATGAAGTGTCCAAATCAACTACGTGAATTTTTGTCAGGTCGCATGACATGTGTGCATTTAGTTTCTAAAACTCAATTGTGTAAGTGCAGTCCTAAGTGGACAGAATTCTTGTGAAAACGAAAGAGAAGATATTTGTAGGACCACAAATTCAATTGCACCAATTCAGTATCTAGCATATGAGGGAAATGTAGGCTATATTAATCATCATGTCCAGATGTAAATATGCAGTAAAGTAATGGCAATAATAACGGCTTATAATTTCACAATGTACTATTAGGAAAGATTTCCACTCCCTTTGTTGTCCCATTGCACTTTGCATAATTATTCCAAATGAGATCGTTCTTTTTGTTTCTTTTTAGAAGATACAGCACTTTGAGTTGTCTTTGTGGGGTTGCCATTACAACATTAGATAAGCTGTGGGAAGCCAGCACCAAGCCTGGCGCACGGTAAGCAGCTTCGCATAGAACATGAGAGTCTAAAGAAGTTGAATCCGTGGGAGCAAGAGAATAACCTTTATCTAAATCATTTTATCCAACTTAATCTTCCTGATAACTGCATGAGCTTGGCTCTACACTCCCTACCTGGCTAACGCTATGTGTCCCTAAGGGCTCACTGTAAACGGTCACTTCTCGGGGGAAGTCGTCCCGGCTCTCTACCCCAGTTCCCAAACTAGGTGAGATGATTCTATCCTATGCTCCTGTTTAATTCTGTAATTTCCACCTCGTGGTCCTTGACTAATTTCCTGTTAATGCTGTTTAATTATCTTTTTAAAATAAATATTTTATTGTCATTCTATTACAGTTGTCCCAATTTTCCCCCTTGGCTCTCCTCCCCCTAGCCCATGCCCCCCTGACAGACAATCCCCACACCGTTGTCCATGTCTGCGGATTGGTCATACATGTTCCTTGCCTGGTCCCTTCTCCTTCTGTCCATCCTTATCCCCCTCTCATCTCCCCTCTGGTCACTGTCAGTTTGTTCTTTATTTCCACGTCTCTGGTGCTATTTTGCCCGTTTGTTTGTTTTGTTCATTGAGTTCCTCTTACAGGTGAGATCATATGGTATTTGTCTTGCACCACCTGGCTTAATTCCCTTAGGATCCCTCCAGCTGGAGTACGTGGCTTACGAAAGTAGTGATCGTGTCTGTTTTGTTCAATGTTACAGCCCTAGTATCTTGGATAGCACTTGATTTTAAAAAATACAGAGTTTAGTAAAGACTAACCAGTCTTTACTAAGACTAAGTCTTTACTAATGAATGAATGAATAAAAGTGGGGTTCAGAGTGTTTGAGATGCTAAAAATCTGATAATTTACAAATGGTCAGTGCCTAGATCTACACACCCTCTAAATTCGTGTAGTACTAAGTTCTAACTCCGGGTACCTCACATGTTAGAAGTATTAGAAACAACCCTGTTTCTAAATAGTGTAATTAGATAAGTTAGATTAGATAAATTAGATAAGTGTACTGTGGGCCCCTAATCCAATACGACTGGCGTCCTTATAAAAAGGGGAAATTGGGACACAGAGAGATCCACAGAAGAACACCGCGTGAAGGTGAAGGCGGAAGTCAGGGTGATGCTATCATAAGCGCAGCAGCCCCAAAAGGTTGCCGGCCAACCACCAGAAGCGAGGAGAGAGGCGTGGGACAGAATCTTCCTCTGGGCTCTCAGAACAGCCCACTCTGCCAACTTCTCAGACTTCCAGCCTCTGCAACCGGGAGGCGATGTATTTCCATTGATAAGCCACCCGGGTTGTAGCAGTCTGTGAGGACGGTTCTTGCAAACTGATACATATCCCTGGGGTTTAGTTCTCAGCCTTGCTAATTATTAAGTTCAACTTTTAGGTTTATTGAGTGCAATCAAGGTATTCTATACTGTGCGAGGCCCTGTGGGGGAAAACCTAAGACATAAGAACAGCCTTCCTTAGGGAACAGATAGGAAAAAAAAGAGAAAAAAAGCATAGTTCTTTCAGTTCCCAGCAGGAGGTCTGAGATCGTATCCATGTCAACCGAAATTATATAAGATTGCTTTGAAAAGCTGAGGGCCAAATGCTCATTTTCAGTGTGCAATCCATCTACCAATTGGCTAAGAACGTATCAGCCAGCCAACACATTTCTGTTCCAGTTTAAGAAATCTATTTGCGAAGTGCATTAAGACTAGAAGATTGATCGGTGCATATAAATTGAATTTGGAGAAGGGATATTTTTGACAAGTGCTGGGAGCAGAATGAGTCACCTGTCTTCACCACAAGTACATAATTGCCATGAGGTCTTCGGTGAGTCAGGGTCCCCTCCCCTAGGAGTACACCACAGACATACTGACAATGTCCACTCATGGTTTGTTCTTTCGTTTATCCTTTTGCTTGGTATGTGCAGGGCACTGTGCTAAATGCTGGAAATTCAACAGCGAGAAAGACCCAGCCCTGGCCTTCAATGCGATAAGCAGGGCTATGAGGAATTGCAGTGTCATTATGAGAGCTCAGAGAAGGAAAACCTAAGCCAGCCCTAAAGAATCGGGAAAGGTACCAAAGCTAACAGGATGGGGAGTGCACGTGTCTTGGGGAACATATGGTTTCAGGTGGCAGTAACAGGATGTGCTGACGTCCAGATGTGGGAGAGGGCATGTATGTCCAAGGAACTACAAGTGGCTCACTATGGCTGAGTCAGGAGTATAAGACACTGGTTTAAGTGACAAACCCAGAGAGGCATGGAGGAGCTTGACCTTGCAAGGACTCGTATACCATGTTAAGCTATTTGGAGACTTGGCAAAATGGCTCTTCCCAGCAGTACAAGGCATCTCATGGAAGCTAGAAATGAGAGTGCTTTGCTCCCAAAACAGAGAGGCCATAACATTGAGTAGACAGCCTGGGCAGCCACTCTTTCTACCCGGGAAGAAAGAGACAAGTCAGGAATGTGGAGATGAGTTATGGATTGGTAATGAGAGGAGAGGTAAGAGGCATCAAAGCAAGACACAGTATTGGTACAATACTGCGTGAAGAGAATGATAAGAGTATTCAGTACAGTCTAGTGTTCTCCTATGGTTTCAAAAATATGCAGCTCTGTCCATTTTTTTCATTCCCAACAAGGTGTTCTCTCTCCTCTCTCTCTCTTCCTGTCTCTCCCTGACTGATCTTTTGGTTAACTTATTAGACTTCTGGTTTGATGGATCTCATTGTTTCTTTGCTTTGTATTTCATTAATTTTGTCTCTCACTCATCATTTCTTCCATTCTGTCTCCTCTGGGAATTACTCTGTTGTTTCTCTTTCATCTCCTTGATTGTAACAACCTCCTAAATTATTTTCACTCTTCATCATTTCTCAGCATGTAAATTTGAAGTTATAAATTTCCCACGAAGTGCCACATTGAAAAAGCTTCTGTATGTGCTAGTTTTATTGTTATATAATTCTAGATACTTTCTCATTCCCAACGTAATGTCTTCATTAAACCCCAAATCATGAAGATGTGTGTTTTAAGTTAACAAGTGTGGCTTTAGCAAACTGCATTTTTGTTGTTGATTGCTAACTTTATAGTACTGCAAAATATTAATTCTTTGGTACTTGCTAAGATGTCATGTAAGGGCTGTTTTGTGGCCAATATTTGCAATGGTTCCACATGAGGTATGTAATAAATATGTTCTCTTTGGTGGTGAATTTCTCTCCTTGCCTTTTTGCTCAAGTTAGGTTATTAGATTGTTTAAATATTCTAAATCCTGGGATTGATCTGCTCAATCTATCAGATTCTAAGAGAGATTTCTTCAAGTCTCTGTGATTATGGATCTGTCCCTTTGTCTTTGTAATTATGTCAATTTTTGCCTTATTTTGAGGTTCCTTGGTTAGCCACTTAAAGCTTTAAGATATATTTTGGGTCATCTCATTTTATCCTCAATGTCTCTAACTTTATTTCATACTTTCTCTATCTCTTTTTGTTGCATTTTGGATAATTTTCCCAATTTATTCATTCTCTCTTCAGCTGTATCTAATTTGATTTTAACCTAACCACTGAGGTTTTTCTTTTAATTTCAATGGCTATGTTTTCATTTCTTGAAATTCTATTTATTGCTATTTTTTTAAAAACTCGAAACAGCCTATTTATTCAGTCTCCCATTTATTAGTATTTTTATTTTATTCATTTTAAGTATACATACAACTCTTTTAGATCCATTGTATTAGTTCCAGCTTTGAAGGGAAGGTGGATAGATAGTTTTCCTATTATTGTGATAATTCATTTGCTCATGCATTTTGTAATTTTTTCCCTAGTAAACTCCACTTTATCAGGATTTATTCACATTTCCTTTTGCATTGGGTTGGAAAGAGAACTATAATCATCATATTGTGGAAATGTTCCTTCGGGGTGATTTTACATTTATTTCTGCTTGAATCCTGCAGTTTTAATCATCTTGGACTAATGTGACTTTTGGCTTCTCAACTTGGACCTCCCATAGTGCAGGTAGTATATTTAATTCTTATATCCACACGTGGCAAAGTCTTGGGATTCTTTTTTGTTGCATGGATGACTTTCACCCCCTTCCTCTGCCTGTCACTAAATTATCTGAATAGAGAGCAAGCTTCTTCACCACTGGGGCTGAATCTGTAACATTTATATGGAAGTAAGTTTCCTGTGAGTGGAGGGAGGTGGTGGATTTGTTAAGAGTTGGACGAGAAGATCGTCATGGTCTAATTCTAACCACCCATGATGATCTCTACTGTCTTATATTTGTTACACCTTTAAAAATTTGTCCACATCCACTGTCTCACTGGATAATGAGTTGTCAGCGGCTCAATGGTCTTTAAACTTTAAGCCTAGGTTCTCAGATTCTGGATAAACATCCGTAGAGTAGCAGCTTCCTGAGATTTGCTCAGAAGCACAAGAGACTTGTGAAAGCATCTCTGTTTCCAGTGCTCCAACTGTTCAAACCCATGGGCAGCTCTCACGCATGCCCAGCTCCTGTGCTCATAGCTTTGGGACGGACTGGCCCTGGTGCCTTGTGGGTAGGAGTGGCAGCAGCATAATTGAATGCCTTGGTGATTCATTATGGTTCCTTGATCCAGCCACAGCAGGACTCAGAAATTGTCAAAGCTTTAGTTCAGTCTTTACATCCTGCTGAGAAAAAAGTTTGAACAGTGAAGAACAGAAAGAACAGTGAAACTTGCAAGTTGAGGTGCTGGCTGTAGCCCTAACCCTGGGGAAAATGTTTGTTCACACCCCAGCACTTTCCAAAGAGGATATTGGCAGACTTACAGCAAGGAATATGCACACACACACACACAAACACACACACACAGGGTCATAAATAGAAACAGAACTCTTGAATTACTAATACTAGGGGAAGCCAAGCTTGTAGCTACTGAGGCTATTACTATTTGGGGATATGAACAATAATAACAGATTATATTTTCCAAAGATGAGCCCAACAATATCTCCCGTCATTGTTCTTCTGTTCTGCAACATGAACTTAACACACTCTCGTCAGGGGGGGGAGTTCATTTCTCCACCCCATATGAGTTTTCTAGGGATGTTGTACCAAATTACCAGACATTGGAGGCTCAGACTAATGGATATTTATCTTCTCACAGTTCTGGAGACCAGAAGTCAGAAGTCAAGGTGTCAGCAGGGTTGGCTCCTTCTGGGGGCTCTGAGGGAGGAGGTTCCCTGCCTCCCTCCCAGCGTCTGGATGTGGGATGGAGGCCAGAGGGAGGACAGGAGGCAGGAGAGAATTTATGACACCGGTAGAGTTATAATACCTGTCACATACAAGGTTCTTAGCATGGGCTTGGCCTAGAGTAAATGCCTGTAAGTGGTGGCTGCTATTATTGTATCATCAGCGTCATCAGCGTCATCACCATCACCATCACCACCATCATACGGACTGCTAACAACCCGACGTGGGCAACTCCCTCTACCTGGAAGCTTACCACTCCTACCCCCTCATGAGGTTCTTTCTCCCTAGAGCTTCTCAGAATTCTTCCTAGCCCCAGTGTATGCTCAGATGTCTGGACCTGCCGTAGAAAAGCAGCTCCTGATAAGGTTCAGCAACCTTTGGAGGAATGAGAATTTGAACGAGTTGCAATAACTCAGAATTCAAAGCACATCCTACACTTGACCCTCTGCAGAGGTTTGCAAGGCCCAAGAATCCCCCAACCCGGGTGATGAATAGCGCACAGAAACGCCGCGTTCAGGCGTGAGCGTGGGCTCTTGCTTCCTGCTTTCAGGAAGGCGGCTTCTCTTTGCTGTGCAGCCACTTGCTCATTTTTCTCCACCGCTCAGAAGCACGATCACCAGGTTCTAAAAGACTTATGAGTCCGTAAGTCACGCACCTTGCAAAATGGCCCCATCACGCTCCCGTTTTTCACCCTGCCTTGCGGATAGTCCCCATTTGTCTTGGCTTCCATGCCACACGGCTTTCTTCTTCCCTCAACTTTCTGCGTTTCTGTCAATGAGACCCCTGTGAGGCCATCACTGAGCCGGTGCACTTTATAAAAACAATCACGCCAAGGGCTGGCACGGAAGAGCACAAAGAGAAAGATGAAGTGTCAAGGCAGGCCTTATCTTAAACTAATCTTCCAGCCGTCCGTCCACTGCCACATTTCGGGCCCCCTGGTGGTTTTACCTTGGTCATTTGTTTTTATTCCCTTCCTCCCCGAGATGAGGATGACAGAGTTTACCCTGCCCACAGGTAACAGTCCCAGGTAATGCCCACAAACTTGCGGGAAACCTTGCAAGTCAGTGGGTGTGCTCCACGCGGATGCTGTTACAGTTCTTGAAACAGAGGCATCTGCTGGGTGTAGAAAGAGCTATCGGCCTGTGCTTTTTCTAAATCATGAAAACGTCATTGGCATTTTGACAAGTTGGCACCGGCTGTCAGGCTGAGCAACTGGGAAGGATCTGTCTTGCAGGCTGAGAGAAATAGCTGTATAGCTGGTAAAAATCTGCTCCGTTGTGTTCTGATACATTTCAGGTGGAGGGGCAGACTGGTGAAGTGGGAAAGGCGCAGTCTTGGGAGCTCGAGGGATCTGGATTTGAATCCTGGTCCTTCTGTTCACTGGTTTTCAGTGGCGAGCAAGGTATTGAACAATTTCCTCATCTGTAAAATGGGGAGATAAATACGATTCTTGAAGAGATAAAGTATTATCTCTGGAATTATTAGAGATAATTATTTAAGCGTCTGGCATTAGGTTGGTGCATAAATGGTTTCTGGTAGTGAGGCAGTGAGGATAGCTCAGCAGCAATATTAGTGATGGCTGTAGTAACAGCTACAACAACTTTAATATATTATATTACTGCAGCTATGTAGTCATGTGTAAGTATTAATAGTAGCATTTGTTATAATAAAAGTAGTAGAATGATGAAAGTGCTGGTTTTGAGCCAGGGGACTTGGATTGTACCAATGACAGAGTGGTGGGTAGAGAATCAAGAGACATAATGTCTAGTCTTGGGAGTTCCTCAATATTGTGCATCAGTGTAGATTTATTGAAAACTGGAAGATTTTATAGCCCTCTTCAAATCTTCACTTAGATGTCCTTCTCTTACCTGCAATAATACATAAGGTGAATAGCCGATGTTTCTTCCTTGTTCTGTGTGATTTAAATGTTAATAAAAATAATAGCAATCCATGCTCACTTACACTGAGTGTGTCCATGTATCAGGCATATTTCAATTTTACACCCATGGCTTCATTAAATTCTCACAAGCACTCTATGAGCTGTGTTTTAATTTACTCCTATAGTTCAGTATTGGTCACGAAGAAATTAAATATCTTCCCCGAGGTCACAGAGCGAGTGGTAGAATCAGAAGTAGATCTCAGGAAACCTGGATCCAAAGCTTGCATCTGAACTGTGCATACTGTGCCACACTCCTTTCATGGAAGTTGTTACAACCTGGAGGTTAGGGTCCACAGCTTGTGTGCTGGAGAAGATTTCTCCTTCTATGTGCAATTTCATGTATAATCTATCCACGGTGTACTAGCACAGTAAGCATGCCGAGACATAAAGGCGCATGAATTGCTTCTGTTTTGTCAACCAGTCAACTAAACCAACAGCCAATATTTACTAAATATGTAGTTATTAAAATGTGACTTATTTTCATATAATAGTTAACAGTCCAGCCATTCTGAGGGGAGGGTTTGTTTGGGGGGTAGCGAAAGATTACCTTGGAGAGTTAGGAGAAGACATGTAAGTGAAAGACTTGGTTGTCAAGCCAAGTCTGAACTGTGGGAATGAGTGGGATCCCTCCGCCCTGGGTGGCCACAGCACCCACTTTTCTCCTTCAGAGCACATGCACTCTTTCTAATGACTGTGAACGTACACTCTCCTGACCCATCCCGACAACTACGTGTGTCTTCCATCTGGGCCTCTCGGGCCAGTTCAATCACGTGCCTATAATATGAGCCCAGCCTGTCTTTGAGAAGGGATTTGTTCTTGGAGGCTGGAACAGATTAGGAACCTAAAACAAGCCCAGACTTACCCACCATGGCTTTCCTTTCTTTTTCTAGAAAGAAAAAAGATGCTTTCATTTTCTTTGGGGAAATTCTAGGTCCATAAATACTGGCCTACACTCTGGTTCCCAGGGTCCATTTAATCTGCTGCCCCCTGAGGGCTGGGTTTGGGCCTGATCCCTGGATCTAGTTGCTCTAGGATGCTAACCAGTGCGGTGTTTCTCCACTGCTCTTGACTGTTAGAGAGCTGGCGTGGCATTCTGCGGTGCCTGTTGTTTTCCTGAAGCACTTGGAAGATAGC
>CM052539.1:9184641-9200840 GCA_028533065.1 Trachops cirrhosus
GAACTCCTTCACAGAGACTGTTCCTGCAGGCTGACATTGCCCCATGGCTCAGCATTCTCAGGACACAGCCATGCAGTTATGGTTCCATGCAGCGATAACGCCTCAGAGGTTTGTCATTTGTTCACAGGGACATGTGGAGATCCTGGTAAATACCAAACTAAAATCCACAATCTAGCAATCCTGCCAATAACCCGTTCATAAACAAACCAACAAAGAAGGTGAGTTTGGTGTGGTCTGATCTCAGCAAACCTCTGGCGCCTCTTTGTGGTCACTGTTTTATTTTCCAAGTCCTCGTGGACCGTCTTTTTGGCATTCTTTTCTAGGAACGCTCCCAGAACTTCCAACCTCATCGCCTGTAGCGTATGACTTCCATTTTCATCCTCTATTTGAAAATAAAAACAATTTCCTGTATCCCCAGGAATCCAGGCTCAATACCTCAAAGATCCCCAAAGCTATTCAAACAAGTTAAGGTCCCTTTGTTTAAAAAGGGAGGGGGAGATAACCTGAGAAGAGTATGCATAACATCTATGACCAACGGTACAACATGTGTCATTTGTCCAATATCTCTTACTCTTGGGATCCAAGCCAGACTACTACCTGTTGTCCTGGCCACCGGTGTATGAGGTGGGTAGTATTAGCCCCATTCTGCAGATGAGAAAACCAAGGCCTGGACAAGGTAAACAGCCTTCCTAAAGCCATGCACTTACTATGTGCCGAAGCCAGAATTCACACCCGCCACATCTAACCCATAGTTAAAAGTGAAAAGTCACACAGAAACGAGATTCCGTGGATGTTTCAAAGGCATGGAAGGGTACTGTGGACTACGAATAACACCTCTGAAGCATGAGATATCAGGCACAGTCATGTAGTATGAGGGAGTGGCAAACTGCGGCGAAGAGCTTATGCTGTGGAATTTATAAATCATGATAGCTGTACGCGAGTACTTCTCCTTTTCCAGGCACTCGGCTGAGAGTTTCATCCTTAGACTAGACCTGCCTGCCCTCGAAAACCCATTCTTTTCCCTGTAATGAACCTGGCCGGGTTGAGTGACATGGCCCTAGCAAAAGAGCAAAGGAACGCCACTACTGCCAATCATTACGGCAAGCACGGTTCTACGCCTTTACCGTGTGTGAGCGAGCTGTATCCTCCCAACCTCTGCAGATACTGTTAATACGCCCAGTTTGCAGAAGAGGCCCCGAGGCACATGGTTATGCAGTTTTCCCAAATACCTGCAGTTAGTCACTCGGAGAACCAGGTTTTGAACCAGAGTACGGCTCCGGTGCCTGAGAGCACAGTTTGGTCGTTGTCCTTCTAAACAACTGAAGGAGGATGAGGCTTGGGGAGGTTAAGGAGCTTTCTGGAACTAGCAAGTCATGCAACTAGCTGTGTGACTCTGGGCAAGTCGCTTGTCCTCTCTCGGCCTCAGTTTCATCAGCTGTAAAATGGGTAAATAATACTACCTACACAATACATTCGGGGTGATAATTAAATGACATAAAGATGTATACGGCTCTATGCCAAGTTCCTACCACAAAGAGAGTGCTCAAAATAGGCCTCTCAGATAGGTTGGGAGTTTTATAACAAGTACACATTCCTTTAAAACCCGCAAAAACAATAAAAATATTCTCATTTTGAATAGAATCCTCAAACGCCATTTGTCTGAGCAATGAGTCTTGTATGTGTTTCACAGAGCAGGACACTCTCTCAATATCTTTGCATCTCTGTTGGATTATTTTTTTCTCCAAGCAATTTTAGCTCCTTCCCTCCTGACTCAATGATGGATTTTCCTGGCAGGGAGGACAGAAGCAAGGAGGACTCGGTTGCAGGTTATACCTCTTCTGTGGGTTTCTTGTACCGAACTAAAAATAGCCTTGCTGCCAACCTGGATGGCTTTGGGGGCTTTGTTTCCTGACCCTCCTCAAAAGGCTCCAGCCTGCCCACCCCGCCCGCCACCTGGTGGACACATGCCCCTTGTGTCCTGACCCTCGGGAGCGCTCTCCGAGCAGACAGGCCCATGGACACTTCAGACAGCAACGCTGCCCTCCTTTCTGCTTTCTTCCTCACCGGGACCTTCTGCAGCTTCTAACCAGGATTTCACTTGTGAAAAGGGCCTTTCCTCGTACTCACTGCCCATTGAGGGGATATATTTAGGAGGCCGGGTGTGAGACAGAACTGGAGTTCTCTGTTCCATTTGTCACAGCCGCGTTCCCTGAGTACGTCTGCAGCATTTCCAGGACCACGCTTCCCACCACTAACGGTGATGAAACAGCGGCTTCCGTCTCACCAGTGTGCAGCGTGTGGCACCGCCAGGACAGATGACTGCTGTTATCTTCTGTAAATGACAGCAAGAACCCTGAGGCTTAGAGAGGCTAAGGGGCTTACCTGAAGCCACAGAGCGAGCAAATGGCACAGCTGCCCACTTGTCTCTACACCCCCCGCCATCTCCCAGTCGAGCCTGCCACTCCACCGAGCACACTAGTTCACCGGCCTCCTAACTGGACTGTCTCCAGCCTTGACCCTCTGCAGGATGTCCTTCACCCTGGCAAAGTAAAGTTATAAAACGTGAACAAGCCGTGTTACTGCCTTGCTTGAAACCCTGCTGTGGCTCCTCATTTCTCTTCTGATAATGCGCTCAGTCCTTACGTGGCTTTGAACTACCTGGATTAGCCTGAGCTCTCCAGCCTTAATTTACTTTGTCCTGATCCCCTCCCCGTAGTCTATGATCCAGCTCTCTTGGATGTCATTTGTCCTTAGGCTTTGCACTGGCCCCTCAGTTTGAGCAATATTGAATGCCAACTGTGATTGAAAAATGAAAAAAAGAATTTAAACAAAACAAAGAAAACCACAGCATTAAACCAATTTTCCAAAGGATGGCAGCTCTCTTCTCTGTCTTGTGACTTTGCAGGACTTCTCTTGTTAAAGTTCTAGGACCTCTTAGCTGGACCCATTGCCATCGGAAGCTGTCTCGATTAGGGCATTCCTGTGAAAGGTCGTCTGTTGCTGGGGGAAAAGCAGGGAAGTTTGATGATAGCTCCGACCAGCTCCTAATTAATAATCAGGTCTCAAAGGGAGCTGCTGCCGAGTGTGTGATGGAGGACTCAGCACTTTGCTGTGCCTTCAGCTTGATCCAGTTTAGCATTTTAAAAAATATGCCAAATGCACACTGTGCAGCTTTATCTTTATGTAAGCCTTCTTTTTAAGTGGAGTTTTCTGTTTATCTCTGCCTCGTGTGGAATTTTCCCCCTTGTTTTTATTATCTAACCAATGCATATTTATTATGGAAGAATTAGACCATCAGCTAAACAATGACTCAAGCCACCACCACTTTGGCACTGTGACCGCTGATCAAATCTGCCGCGAGAGCAGAATGCCAAAAGGCTCCTGCCAGCTGGTAAACAACTTGGATAGAAAAGCCATGTCTGCAGCCAGGCACTGTGGGGAGGCACAAAGTGGGGAGTCACCCAGTTTGGACTTGGACTTGGGGCCCAGCTCCCAACCTTGTTGGAGGCGCAGAAATCATCAGACTGGTGGGAACAATAAGGACTGCCATTGGCCCACACAGCCAGAAGCCTCAGGATTGGCTTAACCCAGTGGTCTCTGTGGTTCTCCTGGTCATGCCCACCTCCTGCACTAGTGTCATCCTCAGGCTGACAATGAGATAGATGGCTGCAGCACCCCCACACCTCACACCCACATGTGACAATGTCAGTGGATGAGACTATCTCCTGCTGAGGCGCTTTCTGAAGAGTGAGGACAATATTTGCTGAAGCCAGAAAACAATTTCCCCTTGCGCCTTTTTGATCCAAATTAGTGCACATTTCTGAACTAATCCCGTGGCCAACAGGATGCTCTGCACTCACTGGCATAGGTCTCGGTTCTCCTACTGGAAACTGGGATATGGTTTCCATGATTAGCTCAGACTAATCAAGCCCTGCCCTGCAGATGTGTGGAGTGGACATGGGGAAGTCGACAGCAATTGTTTGGCCTTGGACAAGTGACCCACTCCTCTGAGCATCACAACTTCTACTTATAAAATGGGAATAATCATATATATTTTGTGGCGGACAGACCTGAGGTAATTCATATGAAATGAGAAGACACTGAGCTTGATATTTAGTAGAAGCTCAATAGGTGAATAGACGTGTGATGAATCCATTAATTAATTAATCAGGTTTCCAAAGGTGGCAATGACTAAACAGATTAAGAGCCCTCATCCCTCTCTCACTGGACATTTTAGGACAGGTGATTTAAGAAAGTCCTTGAAACAGAGTTTAGCAGATCAAAATTTACGTACACTTGAGTAACCACATCTGGCTTAGTTGATGATGAAGAGCTTGGGTTCTGTGGTTAGACTCCCTGGGTTTGAATCCAGAATTTGCAATTTACTGGCTGTGGAAATGTGACTTTCTCTCCTCAAGCTTCAATTTCCCCCTCCATGAAATGGGTCAGTAAGAGGCAACACCCATTAAACACCATGCATAGGCTATGAATTGTTCCAAACAATGTACAGGTAGAATTTCATCATTTCCACTACCCCATCATCCTAGCACTTTTACTACTCCACTACAAAATTAAAAAATAAAAAATTGAGGCATGGGATGGTTAAGTTACTTGCTTAAAAGCCCATATTTAGTAAGTGTAAAGCCAGAATTTTAACAAAAATAGTTTAGTTTCAAAGCATTCCTTCAAATAATTAAATTCTACTGCCTCTTAGTAATAAGTACAAGGTGTGTCTAGAAAAGTCCAGCCATTGTTCACATAATGAAAATGGTTTGCACAACATCGATGTAAACTGTCAGTCAAGGAGAGTGGACTGGAACATACATACACGAACAATGATGACTTCACTGTACTAGTCAGAGGGGGTGGTAGACGTCATTGAGTGAGCATGTGTGCTGTGTGGCCATCACATTAAAAATGACTGCGTGAGTAGAGCGATAAATCTACATCAAATTTTGCATTAAGTTTGAACATTCCTCCACGGAAACTAATCAGATGATTCAGAAGGCCGCAGCCATGGACAACGGGTGATTGGCTGCTTCATCACAACAATGCACCCACTCATGTATCATATCTTGTGCAGAGTGCAGAGTTTTTAGCAAAACATCAAATCACCCTCGTGGCTTAGCCCAGATTTGGCATCCTGTAGCTTCTGGCTTTTCCAAAAACTAAAATCACCTTTGAAAGGGAAGAGATTTCAGACCATCGATGAGATTCAGGAAAATACGATGGGGCAGCTGATGGCCATTGGGAGAACCATGTGAGGTCCCAAGGTGCCTGCTTTGAAGGACACTGAGGCATCATTGTTCTATGTACAGTGTTTCTTGTGTCTTGTATCTTCTTCAATAAACGTGTCTATTTTTCACATCACATGGCTGGATACCTTCTGGACAGACTTTGTGTGTGCCTCAGGGGATTTTTATGTTTATTAAACGATATAATTCATGTACAGTGCTTAGCAGGCTCTATGAATATTATGAATTATTATTTGTCACATGTAGTCACAACAGATATTTTGACTTAAGCCCAAAACTTCCACCCTACTGCGAGGGAAATCTTTCCCTTAAGTTTGATGCTCTTGTACGACTGTTGGTTTTCCTGTCCCAAAGAAAAAGTCCAGTTCCTTCCCCAATTCTACACCCCGCCTCTCATCCCACCCTCCCCACAATGCACCAGGCCTCCACGCTCCCGATCCCTCCTTCCTCTGCGCCCCGAACACTGGGCAGAGCCCTCCATCAGCATGGACTGTGATCCATTTCAGCTTCATGTGTTCACACCCATGTTTCCTGCTGAGTTCTGGGATGGACACCACGTCCCAGCCATCCTTCCTCCTACAGTGCTTCATGCAAAGCTGGCACATGATATGAACTCAGCAGATGTTTGTTGAATGAATCACTGAAGCACAGTTAGGACGAGTACCTATGAGCACCCGCCGGGTGCCAGGCACCACCCTAGGTGCTTCGTGTGCTGTATGGTGGCTACGGTTACAAGCGACACGCGATTCAGACAGGCTTAGATGAAAAGGAGGGAAACACAGAGGACCATATAACCTGACTGGTGGTTATGTAGTGTTGCTTTATAATTGTACACACTGCACATACACATGTAGATATGTGTTTTATTCCGTCTTCCGTATGTATATATTTATCTTCTGTATGTATAATATCCTAATTTTTACTTATTTTACTTTTAAAGCTTCAAAACAAAGTTGAAGACAGAAATCTCATTGATGATAAATCATAAAATTAAATGAAGCCTCATGATATTTGAGAGTATTAAAATGTGTGATTAAATTTTAATATTTTAAAAATGTTTAAAATACAACATCATAAATAAATGTTCTAAAATGATTGACAGACACACTGGAAGTGCTGGCTGTAGTAAATATAAGAGATGAAGAGCACAATAGAACTGGAATCTTAACTCAGGAATTATTCAGACCCTTCCGCTTGGAATTAGATGTTTCTCAGCTGTGTGACCCCATCGCTGTGGGTGAATTATTTTTCTCTCAATTATGGGAACATTCTGAGATGACAATGAATTGTTCTTTCTGTCTAGAGAAAACTACATGGATATTAAAGTGTCATATCACTGGAAGAAAATGAATTTTCCTCTCTCTGGTCATTTCATCCTGACCTCTTTCTCAGTAAAACTTTTGGTCAAGGTGGGGAAAATCTAGGCTCAGAACTGAGTTCCCAGCTGAAATCCACTTCTGCTTGGACCGTTGTAGACTATTTCCCATTCTGAGCTGCTTCTTGTGTCATTTGATCAGGACTTAGCAAAGGAGTGTTGTGGCTGGTGATTTTCTTGGCGTCTACACTGCTGGCCACACCCTCATCTGCTACACAGTGAGTTCTTGAAGGGGCCTTGTCCCCAGCCATCACCTGGATGGCTGACACAGTGGAGGTGACCAACGGGTGGGCGACAATGGAGCCTGGTTCTTTTGAGCAACAAAGGCTGTAGACTCCGTCAGCATTCCTTTCTCCACCTTTGACATTCCACACTGGACAGCCAGGGCGAGATCGAACTTGGAGACCTGGTACTTGGCAGCCAGGGCCTGAGAGTGAACTTGGAGACCTGGCATTTGGGGAGCCCTCAGATAAATCCAAAGAATGCCAGGGCCAGAGGGAAACTTGAAAATCATCTGGACTTACATTTTCATTTTGCAACTGAGAAAAAGAAGACCCAGAGGGGTGAAGGGTATTACCTGATATGACACATGGGGTACGCAGTGAAGCTGGGACTAAACCTCATGACCCCTGGCTTCCAGCCCAGTCTCCCCCTCCTTTGTTACCAGGCTTCTCCAGCTTGGAGGGATATATGCCTGTCCTTTTATACGGGCACAGAAAGTTTCCACGCTATGAAACACCATGCCACTCCAGGAAGGGGAGCCTGCTGCCAACCTGCCTCGGGAGAGCTCATTTTTCAGGCTTACAGCTTGTGACATAAACAACTTGGGCTCAGCGGGGGATGTTCCTTACAGGAAGCAGTCATGCAGGGATTGCCCTTCTCTGAGGGCTCTGACTCACGCCTTCCTCTGCCTCAGGGTTTTCTTAGCCCCATCTTTCTGGAGGAGGAAACCGGAACAGGATCAAGGAT
The DNA here is from genome assembly GCA_028533065.1 of Trachops cirrhosus. NCBI lineage: Eukaryota > Metazoa > Chordata > Mammalia > Chiroptera > Phyllostomidae > Trachops > Trachops cirrhosus. The sequence goes on from CM052539.1 coordinate 9,192,241, forward strand.
CCCGTGGGAAGAGCCTGGGGATCTCCAGTCCTCATTGGGGGACTCGGGGAACACCTCACAGCTCTCTCACTGCTTTAGAAATACACAGCCAAGGGCTACCATGGAATTGGGGCCACCAGCCTGGCTGGGTTATGGGTATGCCCCGCTTTAAGAAAACCCACCGTCTGGAAGTGAGAATTAGGCAAAAAGATTGAACGTGAGGTTGATTGTTGACCCAGCAAAAAGTGTATGTACTTTCTTCTCTGAATGTGGAATTGTAGAACAAGCAAGGCTGTGGAAGTCCCTGCTTCCATTTAGGAACTCTAAGACCTTGGGTTTGGGATGAACTCTTCTGAGATTGGGAAGCTGGGGGCGGGACTGTGAAGGGAAGGAGCCTTGGTCTTGAAAGACAAGTGGGGAAAGGAAAGGAGGGGTTACAGGTAGAGGAAGGGGCATGCAAATTTCTGCAGGTGTGAAAATGCATGACCTGTTCAGGGAGTCCTTTGGAAAGGGCTACAGCAAAGGGGAGAGACAGGTAGGGTCCAAAGCAGCCTCCTCACGCTTCCTATAGCACATCATTTATATTCCTGCCCACACGCTTCTCCTTAAATCAATTCTTCTTTGCAGGAACAAGTATAAAGGACACATGGACAATAAAGGGGGGGGTGGAAATGGGAGGGAGATGGGGAGGGCTGGGGGTTGGGCTGGGGTGGGGGGAAAAAGCAGAAAACTGTACTTGAACAATTAAAATTTTTAAAAAACCATAAAAAAAACTCTTCTCCACCTACCAAATCCATCATCCCATCACCCACACGTGTTCCATCTCTCCAGTGGAGCATTTCTTACTGCCCCAGGCCACAGGCGCCCTCAACTGGCCTCTGTCAGCACTTACCAACAATACTTCCTTCAGCCCTTAGCCTTTGCACTGTGTGGCCAGTGATATTTTTATCCAGAACAGAAACAAAGGTTATTCTTGTATGATCTTTTATGTCTTATCTGTCACTCTCCCTCTCTGTCAGTTTTCAAGGTTAGTTGGCTAAGTTAACAAATTGTTGCAAGTTTAGAGGTCAACAGCAACACCCGAGGATTAGCTCACAGTTCTTCAGCTCAGCTGTCCGGCTGCAGACAGCACGGCTGGGGTCTCTTCTCAGAGTCCCACCAGGCTGAAATCTAGGCGTCCGTGCACTTTGTTCCTTTTTGGATGCTGCGGGTGGGCGGTGAAATCCATTTCTAAATTCATGGAAGTTGTTGGTCAGCATCATTTCCTGGTGGGTGTAGGACTGAGGTCCCCGTTTTTTTGGTCAAGGACTTCTCTCAGCTCCTATAAGTCACTCACATTCCTTGCCACGTGACCCCCATAGATGCTGTCGCTTCTTCCAGGCCAGCAGGAGCACATCTGTCTCGCGTCTCCCTCAGTGACCCGCAGGACAAAACCCTCTGCTTTTGTTTGTTTTGTTTTGTTTCCTTTGCCATGGGGCTTGTTATTTTGTTAAAATAATGCCCATTTAAATATAAGCAAATGCACACTATACATTACATAAAAGATTACAACTTGAAAGTTATAAATTATGCATATTATAGGTTTGCCTCATCTTGTGTGCTTTGCAGATACTGTCTTTTTTACAAATTGAAAATAAGGCCCTCCGCCAGCGAAAAGGTTATGACTCACTGAAGACATAGATGATGGTTAGCATTTTTCAGCAATAACATATTTTTAAGTTAAGGTATGTACATTGGTTTTTTTTAGACATGTGCTATTGCATACTTAAGAGATTACAGTATTATGTAAACATTACTTTTATATTCACTGGGAAACCAAAAAAATATGTAACTCACTTTATTGTGTTATTAGCTTCCTTGCAGTGGTCTGGAGCAGAACCCTCAGCATCTCCAAGGTATGCTTGTGCACTACTTGTAACACTTTTCCATGGTTTGTTCCTAAAAAAGGTGATAGCAATTCCTATTACCATCAGCACTGTTTGAGAGTATGTATCTCCCCAGATCCACACTAATGATTAAATATAAGGGCTTTAAATTTTGTTCCAGTCTGTTTGGAGAAAAGTAATGACATTATTATTATTATTTTAACAGGGATTTTCATGTTACTGTGAAATTTATCATTTTCACATGTTTCTTGGTTATTAGCGCTTGTTTAAATGGCCTATTCTTATTTTTTTTACTCGTTTTTCATTTAATTACTTACCTTTTCTTGTTTTCTTGTTAGAGCTTATTTTTTTATTTTAGATATTAATCACTGAAGTATCATTATTGAACCACTTTTTCAACTCATCTTTGGTTTTATTGCCATAAGATTTTAATATTAAAAGCTTAAATATATCTACATATTTTTTAATAACTTCTGGGTTTCCAATCTTGATTAAGATCTCTCCTGCCTTTGATTGTACACATAGTCTTTTAGATTATACTGTAAAACAATTATTATGGCATAATATATCTGGAAGTTTTCTTTAATGGTTTGAGAGCAGGTCCAGTTTTATTTTCTTCCATTTGGACAGCTGTAGTTTCAGCACCAGGTAGTAAATTACCCACCCTTTTTCACTTGGTAAAATAACACCTTCAGTCAAATATTAAATGCCCATAGATAGTAGGATATACTTTTGGAGTCTACATTTATTCCACTAATAAGTCAATCCATAGCTATGTCAATGTGGGATTTGTGAAAACCCTCTGCTTTGAAAGGGCTCACTTTGTGAGGTCAAGTTCCCCTTCCATGATCTCCCTTTCTCTCAATTAGCAATAATCGGGTCTCCAATAAACCTCATTGGCCACGACACTGCCAGCTGTCAAAGCTGCGATCTCCTTTCTTAAAGTCATCATGCATGTAGCATAACTAATTCACAGGAGTAAACACCAGGATGCTCGCAGTCCCAGGCTTTATGCAGGGCAAACCCCCCAGGAGGTGGGGATGTTCCGAGACATCTCAGAATTCTGTCTACCGCCCCTCGCCCCCCCTCCCGCCCCCGTCAAACTCCTTTTTATGGAGGAAGGATGTTTGCTTTCAGGCTCAGTTTCTAAACTCTCCTTTGCAATCTGAGAAGTGGACAGATTTCCACCCAGAAGCAAGTGAGAGCTAGAGCCACACTTCCTCTCCCAGCAGGTGTTAGGATGTGGAGAAGGCCAGGAGCACAGGCTTTCTGAAAGGAAGTGGGGCCTGTGAACGGCAAGACTGAAGGAAGGGGAAGTCACAGGATACAGGGAAACAGCTTATGAATGAGGAGATGGGCCGATGAGAGAGGTAAGGTTTGGCACTGCTACATGCCTGGGAAACTGGGAAGATGAGGCAAGCAAGAATGTTGGCTGGATTTCAGGTAAAGATTTGGTAGTGTTGGAGGGTGCAGCCAGGGGGGCCACCAAAAGGATTTGTACTGGGGTCCAGAACTCAAGGTGTCCAGGAAATATTAGAAAGATAAACAGGATGTCCTCACCAACCCCGCCCACAGGTGTGGGTTGGGGGAAGGGACACATGGAGCAGGGCCCTTGACAGCTGTTTTGCATAGCAACAGCTTTGCAGCTAACCTCTGGTGTGGTCATTTAACACATCTATAACCTTTAACTGGTTGCATAGATATGTTAAATAGCTGTGGCCCTGCTTTGGGCCTGGGGGGATGGAAGTAACTTCCTCCCAAGATGTAACTGGGAGGCAACTCCCCCTAGTTACAGCGCATGCGCATGCGTGAGAGCTTGGAGAAGATTGGCTCTGTGATGTGGGGCCACGCCTGCCCAGACTCATCATGGCAGCCCAGTAAAGCTGGAAGGATATGGGAGTGCTGGCAAGTGTAGGCATTTGTGGGAGATGTCGGAAATGGGGCTGCAAAGGAAGATTGGCGCGGAGATTTAAACACAGGCGCGGCAGTCATTGAAGAGGGAGTCAGGCGGCTGTGGCTGGGAAGAGGAAAGTACCTGCTGCAGCCATATAAGAAGAACCATGCGGCTTTGGCCAGAGTGGGGACCTCCCCGCAGCCATGAGAAGAACCACCATGTGGCTTTAGCAGAGAATCACCACGCAGCTTTAGCTGGAGATCCTGGGAACTGAGGGAGGACTACCAGCCAAGCATGGATTACTGGGAAGAACCAGGGGCTGCCTGAGCCATGGACTTCTATTTCTTTTCCTGAGATACGGTACCCCAGACTGGGCAAAGGGGGGAAGGAAGGACTGTGTGTGTTTGTGGGTGTTTTAATGGACTTTGGGATTTTGATGAAGACATTAACTCATTAATCTTAGTCTGTGTAACTTGGATAAAGAACTCCTTTCCTTTTCACCAATCTCTAATATGGAGAGCTATAATTCTCTGGCGAAGGGAAAGGTGAATCTAGTACAGAGGGACCCCAGGAGAAGGGGGGATCAATTCAGTAGCATTGTGGGACCCTCCTCCCTAGCAGCCAATCAGGGAAAATCATGGGAGACCACATGTGCAGTAAAAGCCCACCAAAACTAGCCAGAAAGATCCACCCTGTAAGAATAGAGTCCCTCCAGCCCATGAGGTCAATCTCTGCTTGGAATTGGCCTGCTTCCACGTTTTCTGCTATAAACTCTGGGTGTTCGGTTCAATTCTTTGTCCCGATCACCAAGAGCCTGGTTACCTGTGCCCACCTGTGACAGTAGGAAGATGAGAATGAGAAAGGGAATTGAGAGAAATAGTGAAAAAAGACTTTAGGAAGCACTGCCAGGACACTCTTCAAAAGAATGAAGTAAAAAATAATTTGCTTTCAATAATGTTTGTTATGGGGCTGTCTTTCCTTGAATGTGACTCTGTGCAGAGACTGAATCCAATGACATATATTCCATTGCCTATGTAGGTACCTTATCTCACTAGTTAAGCTAGAAACAGGGCTGCTCTATAATGTCAACAGAAATACTGAACAGCAACGTAAAGGAAAGGCACCGAAATGTGCCACCTAACATCACGAGACAGCTTTTCCTATTTATTAAACAAAGGCCCTAGTATCTCCTTCCCAAAGTCCTATACCAAGGCCAGACTTCTGCACTTCTACCCGGGAGCCCTTCAAGGTCAGGGGCTGCGTCTCGATGATACTTATATTGCCCGGTTCCTAGCACAGAGTGCACGTGTGAGAAAACATGCCTTGCAACCAAACCTATTCGACTAATACATGTAATAGCTAACCTTAATAAAGCACTTACTAAGTTTCTACAGCTCCATTTCATTGTTGACTTCCTGTCTTCACGACCCCGAGACTTCCCTGGGGGAGGAGACTTAGGGCAGGCCTCATTTCTCGGAAGTTGCCGCCTTCAGTCAGATAAGGGAAGCCCCTAAAAGGTGTCTTTCTACATCTGTTGATTCTCAGTTGGCTCCAGCACAAAATAATCCTTATGCCAAATTGGCTTACTGTGATCCTCATTTAATTTTTCCAGGAACCCTGAGAGAGCAGTGGTATTATGTCCATTATTTTAGATGACTAACGATCAGAATAAGTGCATCCACCTTCCTCTTCTCTTACTTGACCTAAACTGTTGATTCTTGGTTTAGCTATAGACCTATTAGAAATAATTGGATAACAAAAGATCTTGTGGGAGGCACGGGAATTCCTAATGCTAAGATCTAGAGAAAATGAGCTAATCCTCTTGGATAGAGGTGCCTTCAGAGGCTATTAAGATACAGCACTCCTTACTGACTTGTGCTTGTCTTGGTAAAAAAAAAATGAATTAAACTTGATTATCTCTTCTGCTTCTCCCTTTCTCCATATTAATAGTATAATTGGCATGATAGGTGTTGGATGTGAGGCTTGGGGCTGTTTACAGCAACTGGTGAAGTACTTAACATTCTAAAGCAATTACCTGCCTGGTGTAGAGAACTCCAGAGACCAGAAGAGCAAGAGATGGATAGGATGTCTGATCATGCTGATATTCTGGAAAAAGGAGAAATGAAGTAGCTTTCTCCTGGTTCTCTTCCAAACTCCCTGACCTCTCTCCTTTACTTTTACTGGTATCTCTCTTTCTTTGCTGACCCCTTAAATGTGGATGTTCCCAAGGTTGATCTTTGGCCATCCCTTTCTCCAGTGCCTTATGCTCTCCGTGGGCCATCTCATCGGTCCGGTGTATTGGGAAGCAAGGTAAGAGAGCCCAGAGGAGGAGCATAAGAACCCAAGTCACCCAGGAGTGGTATTTAAACATATGCCTGCCCTGTCTTTCTTCCTTCCTCCCTCCCTCCCTCCCTCCCTTCCTTCCTTCCTTCCTTCCTTCCTCCCTTCCTTCCTTCCTATTTTTGTGGGAAATCCTGAAATTCCAGCACCATTAACCTCAGGAGGTTTTCTTTGGGGGTATCCCAGCCTTGCCCAGAGTAGAACTAGAGTCAGTTAGCTCCAGAAAAAGAACTGTGATTTAAATATGGTCAGTCATCCCACTGAATGGACCCAGATACCTTCAAAACCCTGCAGATGTTCCAGAAGGCTCCAAACTCGGTAAGTCCAGAAGCCTTATGAGAGTTCCTTGGGATGCCCTGGCCTTGCCCAGCCTAGGTCTTAAAACCATATCCTTTGAGTTTGAATAGACTGATAAAATATCAAAAATGAGTGATTGATTGAGAGTGTGCTGCAGCCACTGCGGGGAGGGGGGAAACTTGCCTGGAATAAAGGCCAAGAAAAGCAAAGAGACAGAGTGAGATAAAGCCTCGTTACATCACTGGGACCCTTGGATCTAGCTGTGCTGCTTGAAGCAAGACTGTTCTAGGACTTTTCAGTGACACTGTTAATAGAATTCAAAACTCCACCTTTTTTTTTTTTTACCATGTTGTTTTAAGGCAGCTTGAATTAAACTTTCCACGAACTGCCATCAAATATATTAGAACAAACTCTCCATCTATATATAGATGAACTCCAGCTGGACACTACCTACTCATATGTCTTTGTTGGGCTTCAGACCCAGAAATTCAAAGACCTACTGATGTAGATACTTCTCTGGAGAACTTCACAGGTCCTTCAGCTGAACATGGCACCTGTTGAATCTTCCAGCCCTTCTCTCCAGCCCTTTCCCCTTCTGTCTCTCTCTCTCCATGACCTGCTCCCTTGTCAGTCTTTATTGTTCCAGCTCCTGCTGACCTAATTGCCCAAACCAGGAACACTGGAGTCCTTATTCCTCTTTTTTCAGCTCTCATACCCAATCACTCAGTAAGCTGTCCTCCAAAATAGTTTTAGAATTCATTTTCTCTTTTCCAGTCCTACTTGTAGTTCCTTGATTCAGTCTATTATCACCTTTTACTCGACAATAGCCTTTTAATTGGTCTCCCATTTTGGTTTTACCTTACTAAATGTAGCCTGCAACCATCCTACTCTACAGATATAAAATTATCTCTCTCCTTGCACATCCTATCACTTCAAAACTCTCCAGTGTCACCCCATAACTCTCAATAACTCTAAGGATGAATTTTAAATACCCTAGTGTGGTAATTGAAGCTGCTTATAGCCTTTCCACCTCTGCCCACTGCTCCTTACCTCCACCCTCCATGCTCTTGTGGTCTTGCTGTTTCCAGAATATTCCATGCAGGTCAACACATTTGTGCTTTTGCACAGGTAAAACTACACCTGTCATTAGTAGCTTCTCTCTGCATCCATCCCTGACCACACTTTCAGACTGAATTGTTCCTGGTGTATTCCCCAGAACATTTTATATAAAACATCTTTTATAGAACTTTTCCCACTACATTATGTTCTATGTTTATCTCTTTCAGTACACTTCTAACAACTCTGAGCAATCGGACCAGGTCTTATACACCTTTGTATTCATGAAGTTAACACAGTGCCTGGCACATAGTAGATGCTCAATAAAAGCTTATTGACTTAAATTGAGGTAGAAGAGCCATTGACTCCTTCTTTTAGCTTGTATCTCTCATGTTCCTTATTTAAAACAACCCTTCATTTAGATCTTCCTGCCTGGGGATTAGGACATAAACCTGTTTGTAAAATTGTAACATGCTATACATATAGGGCACAGTCATGACTAGAACTCATTGAGCAATAGGGGAAAAAAGACATTAATTAGCTGAGCATTATTCAAGCCTATTTCTTAGATCCCTGCCAAAGCAGGAGGAACACTGAATAATCTTTAATTTCTGTCCCATATTACCACATACTAGCTACAGTAGACTGTAAAAATAGACAAAAATCTTCCTATCCCTATGTTTTCCCCATTTAGGATGACCTTGCAGCTTATCCCATAAAAAGGTAGAGGCAATTCCCTTACACTTTGACTATAACCTTGACCTTGTGGTTTGCATTGACCAATAAGGGAGCAACACAGATTGAAAATCATTTGAACATTAGTATTTGCCCCATGGCTCTTGGAAATTCTGTGACAACTGCTATGTGAATAAGCACAGGTTAGTCTACTGGGGAAATATGGGCCAATCATCTCCATCCCCACAGCTAACAGCCAGCACCAACTGTCAGACCTAGGAGTGAGGCCATCATAGGGCAACTAGTCCTCAGCTGACCTCTCGGCTGCAGCTGCCTGGATGAGCCCAAGGAAGACCAGCAGAAGAACTGCCCTAAAAATCACAAGTCAAATTGCCAACCCACAGAAACAGCTAATAAATGATTGTTGTTTAAACCACTAAGTATTGGGATGGTTGTTACGGAACAAAAACTAA
>CM052539.1:9201340-9256884 GCA_028533065.1 Trachops cirrhosus
ATGAACTCCTTTAGCTTTACTTTGGGAAACACTTTATCTGCCCTTCCATTCTAAATGATAGCTTTGCTGAATAGAGTAATCTAGGTTGTAGGTCCTTGCTTCTCATCATTTTGAATACTTCTTACCAGTCCCTTCTTGCCTGCAAAGTTTCTTTTGAGAAATTAGCTGACAGTCTTATGGGAATTCCTTTGTAGGTAACTGTTTTTCTCTTGCTGCTTTTAAGCAAACAAGAGAAAAGAGAGAGGAAATATTCTCTCTTTATCTTCGACCCTTGGCATTTTAATTATGATGTGTCTTGGTGTGGTCATCTTTGGGTCCATCTTGTTTGGGACACTCTGTACTTCCTGGACTTGTATGTTTACTTCCTTCACCATATTAGGGAAGTTTCCTTTCATTATTTCTTCAAATAAGTTTTCAATTTCTTGCTCTTTCTCTTGTCCTTCTGGGACCCCTATAATTTGGATGTTGATATGTTTGAAGATGTCCCAGATGTTCCTTAGCCTATCCTCACTTTTTAAATTCTTTTTTCTTCTTGCTGTTCTGATTGAATGGTTTGTTTCTTCCTTATGGTCCAAATCATTGATTTGATTCTTGGCTTCAGCTGCTTCATTGTTGGTTCCCTCTAAATGTTTCTTTATTTCACTTAGTGTAACCTTCATTTCTGCCTCAGTCTTTTTAATGCTGTTGAAGTACCCAATGAGTTCCTTGAGCATCCTAATAACCAGTGTTTTGAACTCTACATCTGATAAGCATATTTTCATTTTGTTTAGTTCTTTATCTGGGGTTTTGTTCTGTTCTTTCATTTGGGCCATATTTCTTTGTCTCCTCATTTTGGCAGCCCCCCTGTGTTTGTTTCTGTGTATTAGGCAGAGCTGCCTTGACTTCGTGTCTTAGTAGTGTGGCCCATTGTAGAAAAGCACATCAGTAAGTTGGATGGGGCAGAGCCTTAGGTAATCACCATGGCAGGGCAACATGTGTCACTGCTCTGTGGCTCTGTGTGGGGGAGGGCTCAGAGATGGGACAAGGCCGTTGTCTGGCCTCTGGAGTTCTCTCCAGGAGGAAGCTCTCTCCTGTCACATGCCCTGATACCAGACACTTCAATTTCTCCCTACATGCCACTGGTGCTCTTCCAGCTGTTGCCTTGATGCTGAAGCCCAGAAGGAGTGAGTCTGCATAAGTCCAAAGTCCACTGTGGACCCTTTGAGAGGAGACTTTTGAGAATCCCAGTTTCTTCCACCACCTCAACTCCCACTGGTTTTTACAGCCAGAAGTTTTGGGGGCTTATCTTCCTGGTGCTGGAACCCTGGGCTGGGTGGTCTGGTGTTGTGATGGGATCCCTCACTGCTGAGGTATCCCTTTTGACTTTTATCCACCACATGTGGGTGTGGGACCACCCATTCTGCATCCCCATGTCTCCATGCCTCTCTTCACCTCTTTGCATCTCCACCTCTACTATTCTTCTGGATGAAGGGTTGTTTTTTTTTAATTCTTTGTTCGTCAGACTTCCATACAACTCGATTTTCTGACAATTCTGGGTACTAGTTCTGTAGTCTAGTTGTAATTTTGCTGTGGTTATGTGAGAAGGTGAGCCATGTTTACCTATGCCTCAATCTTGACTAGAATATTCATAAATATTCTTAACAAAAGGAATGGAAAGAAGAAGTAATAATAACAATAATACACAGCACTTTCAATGTTACAGGTTTAGTTCAAAAAGTGATCATAAGAGCACTTTTTTATATTAACTCTTTTGATCCTCATAAGCACTCTTTGAGGTAGTCCTATCGAGTAGAGGTGAGGTTACACTCCCAGAGTCACAGAGCTGGTGAGTAGCATACCAGGATGTGAACCCTGACAGTCTGATTCCAGAGCCTTCACTCTTGAGCATTAAATCTATATTCACTTCTTTCAAGCATTAAATCTATATTCACTTCTTTCGAGCATTAAATCTATATTCACTTCTTTGAGCACTGTGACTGAAGTTATTCACCATTCACTCAAAAATATTCATTGAATATCTATTCTGAATCCAATAACATTCCAGCTCTTGAGATACATTACTACAGAAGAGAGGTACAGGGTCTTTCCCTCACAAATATTTAATATATTTAATAAATGTGTATATAGATGAATTGTTTCTTTTAAGCTTATCCATGTTCATTTCTTTCATGGGCTTATGGATAAATACTATTTTCCAGATAATAGGTCTTTATGAATTCTAAACTTTTGGTTTTGCTTCTTTTACCTTTCCCCCATCAGCAGAAAGTATCCACATTTGGGACTCTAATGTCTTGTACAATTCAGCACCACGGACAGCAGACAACTCTTAATGGCATTGGGAATATCTGTTTTCTTTTCAGAATTCACAACGATCTGGTACTTCAGAACACACACATGCACACACACACTATTCATAAAAACTTTAAGAAGAATCATAGAAGTTACTAAATACAAGTCCCTGGAACAGAGAGGAAAATTTGCATCTACAAGGCCACACAGCTGAAGCCAAAAACTAATTAAGTTCCTAGAACTAGTCTATGTATAATGTCAAGAAGAATTGTGTGCACACTTAGTGACATGGGTGCAGTATATGGTGATTATTCCTTGAATAGGAGTCAAGGAAGAAGTCAATACTCTGATTTAAGCTCCAGAAGAATTCTTATTTAGTCAGTTAGAAATATTTATTTCCTAATGTTATTATTTATTATTTCCTATTTCTTGTATATTTCTTCATGCATTTGAAAGCATAGGTGCAAAGAAGTTTCAAGGTCAGTGAGAGGAAAAACAGATCCAAGTTGCTACTGACCATGTCTTGGACACTGAATTTCTTTGACCTCATTGAGTACATCAGAATTCTTTCCTGCCTATCAATGTTTATTAGATCTGATGCTGCCTAATTCTGACATCCCAAAGGAAGGTGACTCACTCACACTGAGCTTGTTATCAGTCTCTAAAGACATGTCTAATCTGGATGACATCATCTTGTCTGGAAGATACATTTTAGGTGGAGAGTCCCTAGAGCTCATGAAAGGAAAATTTTCCATTTGCTGTGCTTCTCTAATCTCATTCAATTAAAGCAGCTATGGGAGGATGAAAGAGAAAAGAGTGTGATTCTGTGGAGCAATACAGAATTATAGATTTAATCACTCAAGGTTATATTTATTATAGTAGTGCAAAGCTCTTCAAGGAAGCCCCTATTGATATAAATAAGGGTCACCATACATCTTTCTCTTCCAAGAGCCTTTCAACAATGGTGAAAATCCCACCACCCAGTAGCTATGTAATCATGGAAACTTACTGAAGTTCCCTGAGCCCCGGTCACCTGTTCTGTATAATGAGGACTGTTTCACTTATGGTTCCTCACTGAGGAATTGTGAGGAATAATGAGATAATTTTCCACCACATGGTGCAGAGTAGTGGCAAGCAGGGGCAGGGAAAGTGGGGCACAAGCGACTGACTCACCTAAAGGAGCAGAAACACATTTCTTGAGAAAGAGAATGAAGAAAATCCCCCTAAAGAATGGCATAAGGATTTTCCTTGTCATTGCCAATAAAATGTTTTAACTATCCAAGTGTTTTAAAAATCCATGAGATTTGGCATAAAAGCTGACCTCAAATTCCATCTATATCACTTATTAGCCACCATACTTCCCTCCTTCCCAAATGTATACTTCTTCAGGCTATGAAAATACAATTCTTTCACTGGATTATGGCTCTCACTATATTTGGTAAAGATTCCAACTAGCTACTTGGGTTAAAATGTGGAGAAGCAGTGCGCACAGTGGTTAACGTGCAGGTTCCAGCAGTGGATTGGATTTAAATTCTGATTCCACCATTAAAACCTGAGTGACTTTGGACAAGTTTCTTAATCCTTCTAAGACTGGATTTACTCAACAGTGAAATGGGAATAATATCAACAACCATCTCATGAAGATGTTGTGATGATTAAAAATGTTAACAGGTGGAAAGCACTTAGGATAGTATCTGGGACATAATAAGGACTCGATAATTGTCAGATATGTAGAACACCTGCCAGGTCAGACATAAAGTGGTCCAGGCCCTTGGGGTAGGTACCCCCGTTCCTAACTTCCCGGACAGAAGACTAAAGACAGAACACCCTTTGTCCTCTTTATATCTACTTATTGTGAAACCACGTCTTATTTTTCATTTATTTATTTTTCTTAAGGCTATCCTTAAAACTGGTGGATCATATTGTGATTGATCATGACCATGGTGGGGAGATCACATCAAAAATATTTTACTCTACATTACAATGGTGCATGAAGGAGTGGAATCCTCTGGACAGGAAGGAGAGCTGAAAGGGGGTCTCGGTGAAGGAGCAGAAGGCCCAGGCTATAACGAGTGAGGAAGAACCCATAAAACAAAGCTATGGGCTCTCTTCCTAACATTTACAATTGCTCTCCTAGGCTTTTGCTGACTCAGCCAGCTCACCCTGCTTTCCTGTTGAGATCAGTCCAGGCATAGAAGCGTAATATGAATCACCAGAATGAGCAGATAATGGTCATGGAAGAGCTTAAGATAAGAAAGGGAGAGAGAGAGACCCAGGAAGGAAGATCCTAGTTAGGAGAGACAGGAGGCCTGAATGTCCTCACGCTGCTGGGGGTGGATTACAAAGATAACCATCACAGAGGCTGTCTACAGGACTGTGACCCGTGGTACAGGTGATGACCTCCAAACACACATGTGAAGGAGACAAGATTTATTAGTCTGTATAGGTTCCCAGCCTCTGTATTCTTTACCTAATACACATTTAAACAATTTTAAAAAACATATTCAGCAATTAGTAGAGTTTTAGCCTATTATTCCAGTTTATTAGGGTTTTGTGGTACAAATTCAATAGACTATGAAGAATGTGAATGGAGAGGCAGGCCAGGAGACCCTAAGAAAAGGAAAGAGGAATGAAAAATAAGAGATGAAAGGGTTGGGTGTTCGTATCTGAAGGATTTCATGAGTGTGAGTTCAGGAGAATAAATAGTGTGAGAAATAAATGGACAGGAAGATTAAAGGGCATTTTAAAATGCTGTTCTAGGTATTAAATGGACTCCTTTTATTGGTCTTCAAGAGATCCAGGCACAGTTTAAAATTCCTTTTGTTTGCTAGATTGACTCTTTAAAACATAAGTGTGTCGAGAGTCTGATCTGGGGCCCAGTAATGAGGGCTATGTATGTGACACTGAACTTCAGACCTTTGGCCCCACTCACTAAAGGCATGGATTGGGCCATGCAAGCCCCTTTATCCTGTTAAAAGCAATCTCCTTTGTTCTACTAAAGGATTGTTGGTGAGGGCAAATGAGAAAATGTCAGCAGTGTTTGTTTGTTTGTTTATTTTTTAGAGATGGGAAGGGAGGGAGAGAGAGAGAGAGAGAGAGAGAAACATCAATGTGTGGTTGTCTCTCACATGGCCCCTACTGAGGATCTGGCCTGCACCCCAGGCATGTGCCCTGACTGGGAATCGAACCTGTGACCCTTTGACTCACAGCCCATGCTCAACCCACTGAGGTACGCCAGCCAGGGCTAACAGTATTTATTTAAACTTTGGGAATAATACAGAATCTCAGTCTTTTTATAGGCAGAAATAGGAGATATTTCATTCCTGTCCCTATTTCCTCTGGGGAAAAAGAGCCAGGCAGTAGATGACTGTTTAAGTTGAATGAGAGCTGACATGAAGTTCACATCATCAGGGAAATTACCAACCCTAATGATAGGAAATGTATATCCCTTGAGACAGTTGCAAGAAAATTGGTTTTCTCCTTTGCCCAGAAATGTTTGTGCTGAGAACTCACAGGGGGTACGGCTGGAATGGGAGGCAGCTCTGGGGCTTTGTAGGCCAGTGTTTGACAACAGGACTGTGAATAGCGTTTTCTGGCGTGAGCGGGGGCCAAGAACTGATGAGTAAGGATCTGGGGGCTATCAACTGTGGCCTGGGGTGGGTGATGCTAGCTAGGCTGGGACTTAGAGGTGGGACAGAGTCAGAGCTGGCTTAATGAGAGGATGAGATTGTGCCAGGCTGGGAAGTGGTCCATCTCACACCATATACATCAGCCCAGCACCTACCAATCCAGACTGTGCATCAGAATCTCCAAGGAATAGTTTTAGAAACACACATTCCCACACCTTCCCTGTGGAAACCCTGATTCAGAAGATCTCAGGTGAGGCCTGGGCATGACTTCTTTATAAGCTTCTCAGATGATTCTGGTGAAGCCTATCCACAAGCCAGAATTTGAAAGCTACCAGTTAAGTCAATCCTAACTATTTCCTCTCTGATCAGCCAGTTAAGAAAATTATTCCACTGGCCACAAACCAGTCAGGAACATTTTTTTTTTTTCATTTTCACAGTAGACTCTAGCCAGGACAAAACAAAGAACCTCCCCTCCCCACCACCAGCCTTTCTTAATCATCTCCTCTACCTCTTTCTCCTTCTCCTCCATCTCCTTTCAATTTCACGTTAAAGAAAAGACAGCTTTAATGTGTGCCTAACCAACACTAAAACATACATGGCTTTCCCTCATGGTGTCCTCAAGCACACCCTGAGAGACATTCGTGTAGACCCAGGAGAGCCGTGGTATGGCTATGAGAGAGTTGAGAGAGTTGGGGGGAATTCGGGACATCTCACTCAGAAGCAAACATCTCACTCAGTGTAGAGACAGTTCCCATTAGGGTTTGGGCTATAAAGGACCTATAGGGTTCCGAGCTCCATTCAGAGGATCCAAGCATAATCAGAAAAGGCAGGATGGTGGCTCAGGGACAGTGAGTCCAGGAGCTTGAGAGCCCCAAGTGGCAGGAGTCAGGAACGGCTTGTGTAAGAAGGTTGGGCCTTGATCTCAGCTGTCCAATCAGAGAGACATCATCTATGATCAGCAGTACAGTGCTTCCCAAATACCAGCCCCTGGACATTAGAAGTAGCCAAGGAACTAGTTTAAAATACAGATCCCTGGCCCTGCCCATTTCTGGTCCTTGCCACCTTCTGTCTTCTTTCTGCTAATCATTCAGTCAGTCCATAAACGTGCATAAAGTGCTTACTATGTGCTTGCCACTCTGTTAACTGCATGGGTCCAGGGATAGCATCTGTTTTGTTCAGCCTTAGTGTCTGGCATAGTGCCTGAAAACAATATCCACTCATTAAAAAAAAAACATGGGGAATGCTCACTCTCTGTCAGGCTGAGCTAGGCACCGGGACACTGTGGTTACTAAATACATCTCCTACACTGAGTCTAATGGGAGAGATGGCCCAGGGACCAATACATCACAGCAACATGACAGGTGCTTGAACAGTATTTCTTGCCTTTTGAACCCACCCCTCACGGGAGCCAGGGAGATTATCCTAAAACAATGATCCAGCCACTGCATCACTTAAAGACCATCAATAGTTTTCCCGTGGCTCCTCTTTCTAAAGACAGGTCTGTAGACTCCATACAGACAGATGTCTAGGGAAAAAGTTTTCATGGTCAAATAACTATGGGATAAATTAAATGAAATAAATCAAGATTCTTTAATGCAGGATTTGTCAGAAACTGTACGATACCCGTGGGCCTTGTTAAATCTCCAAAACAGGAGAGGACACTTTGATTCTTCTTTGACAGCGGCCCTTTCTGGGTACATTTTGAAGGATTAGTGCTCAGAGAACAGATCTGGGGAAATTCTGCCTGACTGCATAATGCCCCACCTCCACGTGATTCCTTTCACAGACCCCCATGACCACCTGCCCCCAAGCCTCTGCTCCTCACTCTCATTTCTTGTACTTGAACAAAACCAAACCCCTTGGAAGTGTCCAACCAAGCCTTTGCTCACTCTGTTCCCCTTCCCCTCACATTGCCCAAGTCCTGCAACTTCTCCCAGCACACACAGATTTGCCCGAATATTATACATGTCCTTGAAGATTCAGCTCAGACATGGGCTCCACCAGGAGCCCCTGCCATCCAGTGCCTCTTCCTTCCATCCTCACATGCTCTCTTACATCTCCCCCACAGCATGCTGTGCGCTGTGTTATCACGGTCCCATTAGACCATGAGCTTTTGGAGGGAAAGTGTCTTTACCAGGCTTTTCTTGTCTCTGACCTCTGACACAAGGATTTCTCTATCTTGGCTCTGTTGACATTTGGGGCTGGATAATTCTTTGTTGTGGGAGGCTGTTCTGTGTACCACAGGATGTTTAGTAGCATCCTTCACCTCTTCCCACTAGATGCCAGTAGCACCGCCACCACCTTGCCCATCTCCCTCAAATTGTAAGAACCAAAGATGTTCCCAGACGTATTTCCTAGAGGAACAAAATCATCCCTGATCAAGAACCATCGTCCTATATCCAGGGCAGTGCCCAGCGTTCATTAAACAAATACTTACTGAACATGCACTATTTGTCAGGTCCTGTGCCAGGCACAGGTAAATACAACAATAAACAAATCACATGCCCTGGCCCTTAAGGTGTTATTAATCTAGTTGCAGGAATCAAAAAGTGATCATATGAGGTCTATCCAGAATGTATCCAGCCATGTAATATGAGAAATAGAAAGATTTATTGAAAAAGATACAAGATACAAGAAGCACTGTACATAGGACAATGACGACTCAGTCCCCTTCAACGCAGGCACCTTGGAACCTCACACAGTTCTCCTAATCACCATCAGCTGCCCTGTTATATTTTGCTGAATCTCACTGATGGTCTTAAATCTCTTCCCTTTCAAAAGTGATTTTAGTTTTGAGAAAAGCCAGAAGTCACAGGATGCCAAATCTGGGCTGTAGTGGGGCTGAGTCACCTGGGTGATGTTTCACCAAAAAGTTCTGCATGAGATGTGATGCATGAGTGGGTGCACTGTCGTAATGAAGCTGCCAATCACCAGTTGCCCATAGCTGCGGTCTTCTGATTCGTCCAAATAGTTCCCGCAGAGGAATGTTCAAGCTTAACATAAAATTTGATGCAGATTTGTTGCTCTGCTCACTCAGAGACTTTGAATGCAACAGCCACACAGTACACATTCTCATTCAAGGTATCTACCAATCCCACTAACTAGTAAGTGAAGTTGTCATTGTTCACACATGCACATTACAGTCCACTCTCCTTGGCTGCCAGTTTACATCAATGTCACACAGTCTGTTCTCATTATACAAACAGTGGTTGGACTTTATCTGGACAGACCTCATACATTATTAAGAATGTAATAATAATTATAGTTCCATGAAGGCTATGAGAGACATTCCTATTTTGTTCATTTTCATACCCCCAGCTCCCAGGACAGTGACCAGTGCATACTAAGTGCTCAATAAATATGTATCATATTAGCTAAAATTTATAGAGCATTTATTAAATGCCAAAATTGTTCTACACACTTTATATACATTATTTTAGCCCCATAATGAAACTATGATGTCCTGTTTTTTATACTCATTTTACAGATGAGCAAACTAAAACATAGAGATTGTAAGTAACTTGACAATGATCACATTGTTGAGTACAAGGCAGAGCCAAGACTTGAACCCAGGCACCCTGGTTCCAGAGTCCAAGCTCAAGTCAAATGTTCCACATGTTATTACCAAGGATGACCAGCATGGATAGAACTGTGCTTTGTGCTAAGCATAACAGCAACACAATATGCTGTTTCTTTCTTTCTCATCCTTACCATCATTTTATTTGAGAAAACTTTTGGCAGAAAAAGTTTAAGTAACCATAAGTGGTAAGTGCCTGAGCTGACATTGGTGCCCTGTCTGACTGCGGGGGTCTGTGCCCTTCACCACCAGGCTATGCTGCCTCGATTATGAAAGTGCAACAAATAATTGTTAGATAAATGGATGAGAAACGGTGTCTAAATGCTTTCTGTATCTCCCATATCACCAAACAGAGAACCTGATACATACATGGTGCTCCACTCATGAGTTTTGAAATGATGGCAATGAAGTACAAGCGGTGGGACACCAGCCTGGGGGTCAGATCTGACTTTGTCCTCCTGGCTCTGCCTCAGAGTTGCTGTGTGACTTTGATGACCTCACTCCCCGCCCCCCGCATCCAAAATGGGAGGTTTTATATTTCCTGAGTTCTCATGCTGATTCCAGCAGCCATAATCCTGAGTGGACCCAGAAAGCCCTCTTTCCATCTTGGAGGCCAACTAGGTAAAGCTCCTCCTGAAGTGCCTGATTGGTTTGTTTGCCTCCTGAAACAGGAGCTATTTTGGTTGCCTGGCAACACAGTGATGGAGACTGCCAATTCCCAGAGGAGCAATAAATGAGTGAGCAGGTATTCAGGCTGGGAAGAGTGGCCACAGCCAGAGCAGCTCATCACAAACTTCCTAATTCCACCTGTCCTGAATGTGCTTTACCCATCATGCTGATAGAGCAGCCTAATGAGGAATATTTGGGTCAGAGGGAAGAATTTCCATTCTGGTGGTGGCAAAAATCTTTATGCACAATGTCACCTTCCATAAGGAGGTGACCTATCACAAAAATCAGAAGCAGGTATATGTTTTAGTATTGCTAATAAAAGATCTCCTTCTACTCTCCTCCATGTAAAAACCAAATAAACAAACTACTGTTTCCTCTGTTCCATATGCCTTTAAATGCACATACCAGGTTCTTAATTGCAGGACAGGTCATATAAATTGGCCCGATTCCCATAATCACCCTGCAAAACAGGCAGCACTGAGTCAGCAGATAAGGAAACCTTGAGAAAGATGAGGAGTATGCTTCTGAAACAATGTAGATCTGGGTTCAATTCCTGACTCTGCTACTTACAGAGTGTACAAGTTTGAGTGAGTTTTTTTAGCTTCTCTGAGCCTCAGTTTTACTATCTATAAAATACTTATCACAAAGTGCCATTGAAAGAAAAAACATAGTGGAGGTTAACCACTTAGCACAGAGCCTGGTGCATAAGTGCACAATTGCTCTTCTTATTATTGCTTAGGCTCATGTGCATCGCCTAAGTAATAAAGCACAATTTGAATTCAAGTCTTTAGTAATGTCAAGGCAAATTAGTGCCATTAGTTCATTCTACCTTTGAAAAGAAAAGCTATAAGAGTATACCCTTTCAACAAATATTTATGTGCCACTATACAATGGTGATGAAAATTGTACCTAACTTTTATAGAGCGTTTTATAGACCAAGAAGTGCTTTCCCATGCATCCTCTCACTTAATGTGATGGTCACTTCTCTGATGTCTGGAGGGAGATGGTTTTGGAAAAGCCAATTATCTGCTCCTGGAAGTTAAGCTCTATTCCCCCAGAGGCTTGAAAACCAGAAACGAGAGCCCCATCTCTCAATGCAATGAGTGAAACACGCCCCTCACACACATCATATGCATACATATATGTATGGTGTGCATATATGTATACATATATGTATATACACACGTATATACTATACACACTTTTTTCAGTTTGTTTGAGTTACTCAGCAATTTTCTTCAGCCATTATTAGCATATATGGATCCATCTCATTCTTTTTAGTACTTTATAATATTCTACATATAAGGAGATGCTATTGTACAATTAGCCATTTCCCCACTGATGAACAATTAGTTAAGTGGTTTATGTTACAAAGGACACCTTTGTACTGCAGATGCCTCCTTCTGCACACATGTGAACCCATCAGTAGGGAAGATTCCTGGAGGTGAAATGGCTGGATCGTGGAATATTAGCATCTCTGATTTTGATAAGGCCTTGAATCTATTCTATTGATGCTCACTGGTCTCTGGAGGGTTACTCCTGCCAAATTATTCCTTCCACACCAAAGAGAAAATCTTTTCTTGATTAAATAATACCACACGCACAGGAACAGGTGGGTCTGAAAGACAGAATGCACAGAAGGGATGAGCTTATGTGTGAGTGGAAGGATTAGGCCCCGATCCCCAGCCGAAAGCACAACCCTGACAGCCTGCAACAGTGCCTGGGAGTTCCCTCATTAGTGGCCCTCCTTTGGGAAAAAGCAGTGAGTCTCCAGACGGCTCTTGCAAAAATATAAATGTCCTGTCTTAGGAGGATGACACACAACTAATCAGTTTACCCAACAAAGAAGTGTGAAAACTTGGGCAAAAAAGTTCACTTCTCTGAATAATCACTCTAACTTCAGAGGGTTTTGTGAAGGCAAACAAAATAGAACATGTAGAATCATTCTGAAAGGACCTGACAAATAGTACAGACTGGATATAATGTAGTTTTTCGTGTTGGCCCAGAGGAATAAGGAACAAAGTAAATACACGTTAAATTACATAGCTGGTTGGGATTAGAAACTATTCAGTGATGAAATGTCACAAATTGGTCTTCTGTGGGTGTGGTCACCCTAAATGCAGAGGAGATTTGAATAGTTTATGCTCATTGTTCCAGGACTAGTGGTTCCTTCAGCCTCAAATCCCTAAGAAACAGCAATTTTATTATATATATATTATATATATAATATATATAATATATATAGCTGAGGCACAAAGAGTGTCTCACAGCCAGAGTGTTCAGAGTTGAGACCCAAACTAAAGAATGATGATTTCAAAACCTCTTCTCCTTTTTGCTTACTAAGCTACAGCTCAAATATCAGAATTTTATAGGATTCTGAACTTTTTAACTTCCCAATGTTTGTTACCTTGGAATAACTGGAGTTGAACCTCTTCAAACTACCATGGACAGGTAAAATTATTTCAGAACTGATAAGACAGAGAGTAGATGGGGAGACCTGCCCATCAGTCATAACTGGAAAGAAAGGAATGGGGGGAACAAAACCCACGCTAGCAGCATTCAAGAGGAGGAAACATGGGCTGAAGCCCAGGTCTACCGGGGGTGGGGGGTGGGGAAGGGCTTGTAATCACAGGGAAGTGACCCAGAGCTCACCTGACAGAGGGCAGAGTGGCAAAGGGCATTGACTCATGTGCTTCAGTCCCTGATGCCTTATTTAACAGCTGTATGATCTTAGCCAGTTGGTATTCAGTGTAGACCTCAGTTTTCATAATCTGTGAAATGGAAGTAATGTATATGCCTACTTCTCTGGGTTGTTCAGTTAATTCAGTGAGCAAATGACTATAGATAGCTCAGCACAGTGCCTTCATGACAGCTGCCATGATGACAATGATGAGGAGGAAGATGGTGACTGGTATGATTCTTAGACCCCACAAGGCCTTACTGCAATATGGGTACCAGCCAGGGAAGGTCAGCCTAGGTGAAAGACCAGTCAGCCCAACATCTCTAAGGGGTCAGAGGGAAGAGAAGAAAGATGAAAGAGGGAAGAACAGGAGGTAAACAATTTGCTGTCTTCCTTTTTAGGGGGTAGGGACAGAGGTGGATGCCAGACTTGGTGGATGCTATTGTAAAACCCATGCTCCTAACTCCAATGGAACAGCTGCGGTTTGGGACAAATAAGACGGAAACCAGTGGTGCTTAATACTTGGCTCCATACCTCTGGGCCACACTACGTCATAACCCAGAGATGAAGGGGTCAGCTCATTGTCTGAGCTTAACTGATAAGATGTATATATTTCATTTTTGGAAAATCTAGGAGTCAATTATTTCAATGCAAATAAAATGTGTAACAGTCGATGATACTAATTATTTACAAGGCGGTACCCTAAGAACTTTGTATGCTTCAACATATTTCACCCTCACCACAACCTCAGAAAGAAGGTATTATTATTATCTTCATTTTGTCGATAAGGAGCCTGAGGCAACAGCTTGCTCAAAGTTATACAACTAGCAAGTAGCAGAGCAGGGATTCAAACGCAGTCCAATTCCAGCTTTAACGTTCTTAAAGATTACAGTTTTTTTGCCTCTCCAGGTAGTTGAGGGGGAGGAAATCTATTTTTAGACTTGCCTGCCTATTCCTCTGGTGACTACACTTGGCTGAAATGACCAGAGGATATATAGAGACCAACCTAAAGCCGAGTCATAATTAGGCAGGGTTTTGAGTGAAAGGAAAATGACATGGAAGACATAGCTTCTTCGTTGTGTCTCTGTGCTGACAGGCCTGAGAAGCGCAAAGGCCTGGAAGTGGAGAGCAAGGAAGATCATAATCCAAAAGAAAACGGCTCTCGGTGTTCCAGTCCCACGCTGATTCTAAGCCCTGGTGTTTGCCAGGCACTTTCATATTTAAGCTTCACACCAGTCTTGCAAAGCTGGTTATATTACCCTGCTTTACAGGTGAAGAACCCAAAGCTTAGACAAGTGAGCAGGGTGACCCAAGGCCACACAGCTGTGGACCTGGGACTCAAGCTCCAGTTCAGCAGTTCTCAACCTTGACTACACCACTGTGTCATCTGGCAAAATATATGCCTACGGATACCCAGGCCTCATACTCTGTCAACTGATTTGGCCAGGGCACCGGGAACTAAAGCGTTGGTGCATTTTAACCCCTGCACGTGATTCTCTCATGCAGCCAGTGGTGAGAACTGCTGCCTAGGCTTCCAATGCCCATCCCGGTGGAGCTGGTGTTCTCTCTGCCTCGCTGCAGCTGCTTCTCCATGAGTTGTGGAGGCAGATGTATTGGAACATGCCTTTGAAAGTAACTTGATCATCTAAAACCTTCAAGCACCCTTAACTACAAAGGAACACCCACTGACACCTGCCTTTCCTTAAGGGGAACTCCAAAGACTTGGAACCTTATTTTTCTGGTTGCCATGACAATCTTTTGCAACATCAGCAAAAATGTTCTGTGCTACAAACAAGTAAGCACGAAACCACTCAAATCTGGAGCTCAGAATCCATCTCAGTTCCAGACCAGGCCCAATCACCCTTGAGCCTTCACTTAGGAATTCTAGAAAAGAACCATAGATGTTAGGACATTCTTAAACACTCCCCTCATTTTACTAGGGCTCACAGATTAAATGAATTCCTTCAGTCCAGGAGTAAATTAATATTGTCAGATTTTCTTTTATTCTATGCCCCACCTCCCCACCTTCCTAAAAGATTTTTTTAACCCAAAGAGAAAATAGGAAAAATTGAAAAGTTCTACTTTTACCTGTATGGGTTTTTTAATTTATTTTGGATAAATATTGCATGATTTAAGGTATACAACATGATTATTTGATATACATAGTGAAATGATGACTACCTCCACCCTCTCTGGATGGAGCCCTTCTACTTCTTCATCTGATTAAACTTAGCATTTAACCACTCACAGGCATACTTGCATTTTGTACTGCCTGGATCAGTTGTCAATCATAGCAATTCATCTTCATGCAGATTTGAGACACCACGATAGGCAGAGAGAGGGGAAAATGAGATCTTTCCTATGACCTTAAAAATCTCTCCATGGATGGAGAACCGAATCAAGTCTGCTCTTGTTGGCAAGTATGAACAGCTATAGCCAAATGGAATAGAAAATTCCTGACTCTGTACCTGGGTTCCATTGTCAAGTTTGTCATTCACTAGCTGTGTTACAGGACACCAAGCTGTATGTGTGTGAGGTGAGCTCTCACCTCAGCTATGTATATTATGTATATAAGCTGTGCAAGCCTCAGTTTCTACATGAATAAAATGGGGATAGTATCTCCTTTACAGGGTTGGTAGATGGGTATATAAGGCATTTTGCAGTGCCTGGTCTTCAAAAATTGTTCAGTGAATGACAGCTATTTATCAGTATAACGTAGAAATCATAAATACTATCTAATCTGCCTACCGCACAGGAGTGAGTTGAAATGAGTGAATTCATGTGAAAGGACTTTGCCAATTACCAAATTTACATATTAGAGGGCTTATTTCTACAATTCTTTTCTTATCACAAGGGCTTGCTCACTTTTTTTTTTAAGATCTGTTATGAATGGCACATCTAGTCTCTTCTTATAAAAAATAAACGCTTTTTAAAACCTGAACCACAACTACCTTGTGGGGTTGGGTTTCTTACTGAGTGGTGAGAGACTATGCATACCTGTCACTGTGTATGTATTCATATACATGCAAATTCCTGCTCTGAATTTGTTCGCCAGGGACAGGGTCCCATGATGCAATGTTTTTTCCTTCACTGGATCCACTGAAATCCTTGGTTAAAAGCAAGAGAAATAATTTGCCCTGCTAACAGAAGGAGGGAATTTAGTAGAGATGGGAGATTAACAAAATAAAATCAGATGGGTGTCAGGGATGGCATATAGGACCAGGCTTGAGACACTGGCAGAAACCTAGGAAATTCTGGAGGTTAGCTAACAAGGTTCATGAGCAAGCAGAACCACGGGTCCAGCCTCTTCAGGATTCTCTTGCTGCAGCCGCCATCACTCTGATCAATCTCATGGCCCATCTCTCTCTCTGTCTCCATCCTTGTCACTTTCTGGTGACAAGGTCTTGAGAGTGAGTATCTAATTGGCCCAACTTAGGTGACATCTCTGCCTCCAGGATACTGAGGAACTAGGAGGCAGAAAACTGTAAAAATCTCACCCTGGGAATTACCAGGTCTCCACACAGTGAAAAATTCCTCCCAAAGAAATGTGGAGGTAAAAATGCAAATATCTTCTAGGAAGTCACCTTTAGTCCAGCTCTCATTTTTCTGATGAAGAAGGTTGAAAGAGGTTATTCAACAAGTGCATGCAGGTCTTCTGGCTCCCAACCCTACGTTCACTCCTACACGAAACTCAGTGATTTGTAAAATCATAAGCTGTTTCTCAGCTTTCAACAATATCTCAAGTGGGGACAAAAGGGACTGAGTCAGTGGATGGTGATTAACTGTTCTCAGGCTATTTTCATTACATAAGCTCAGCATATAAGAATAAATAATGCTAGGATGCAGCTGACCTCCAATACATGACAGAGAATCTCATTATTGCAAAGCCTTTAGTGATATATATGGAGAACTAGCTACCACACATTGAATTTTCAATAGAAACCATTAAGCGTGCCTGCATCCACTTAATTGCCTTTTTTTCTTATTCACAGTGCAATAAAGAAAATTCCATGCCATAATTTGCATGGTTTCTTATCTTAAATTCTATCTCACTCTGTTCCTTTCCTTACTAGGAAGGCATTTTAAATTTGCACACCCAGACAAGAATACCCTTTCCATTTTTCCCCAAGCAATTTCCCTGAGCATATTTGAGAACATAGAATTAAAAAAAAAACTACTGTTATAACTCCAAATAGAATTGGGAGGATCTTGGAGGGTTCTTGCACAGGTAAGAACCCTGTTTTTACAGGTAAGAGAAACTGATGCTTAGAAATGCTCTACTACTTGAGTAGAGGCAGAAGCTAGCCAAATACTGTGAAAGACTATGCTGGGTTTCCAAGTTGAGATTTCCTTGATCTTTTTATGTGCTACTATTGTCGCCATCTGTGTCTGAACAGAAACTGTGAGGAATTTCTTAAGGGGACCTGAGGTATTATCTGAGCCAGAATTGGAAAGTAGCAGCCAAATGAGCTACTCTTGTCTGCATACGGATTTGATTCTGTCCAACAGTCTTGGCCCACATGATCTTTTAAAATTTTTTTAAAATTAATGGCCAATGTTAAAAAATCTAGAAATTTGACATAATCTGATTTCCTGGCTCTTGAATAAAAATGAGATCATCTGGGAACTCAGGGTCCATATTACCATACGGCAAAAATCAGTTGTTGCTGAGTCCACTGCCCCCTTGGGCAAGTGTGCACACTTTAGCGGGCCACAGCCCCCACTCTTCCCTGTTCTAGCACACCTTGCAAACCTCACTTGCTATAGTATTGCCTGTTCCCAACAGGATTAGAGTTTATGATCCTCGAGCTGGTCTTATTCCCTCTTAGCTACTGAACTTGGGTCACTTCCTCATATTGACTGAGGTGAGTTGCTAAGGGCCAGGCAGTAAGTGGAAATGTTGGAAGAGAACTTTGCAAGGGCTCAGTCCTTGCCTCTCCTCTCTTCGCCCACTATATACTTTCTCCAGGTGGTCTTATACTGCCCCAGGTCAGGGCACTCCTTACTGCACATCTCTGGGCCCAGGCTCTTGCCTGAGCTCTGTCTAAACTTGTGTAGCCAACCACCCACTATTGGAGAAGGTCATCAAGAGAACAGGACCAGTGGTTGACCTGAGAGCTGGTCTGGGCAATCGGAGGCCAGCCTTCCCCTGTCCTTGGAAAGTATATTCCACCCACTGTTCCCATATATGGAGCAGTTTCAAAGACGCAGCCTCCAGAGAGTAATGTGTTGTTGAGACCATCTGGACTGAGTATGCGACTGAAACTAGTTAAGGCTTCTATATAAACTGTTAAGATTCTGGTGAGTGAGCGCAGAGATCTACTGTGTTTTGGCCGCCCAAGACAAGCCTCATATGTAACTTCCCTTCCTTATTAAACCTGCCACCTACCAATCTGGCGTGGTATGCCTCTCTCTTCATCTCTCCTTGCTCTCTGTGTATGGGGCCAGTTTTGAATACTCCCCCCACCCCACCCGTTGCCCTGGGATTCCCCAGGTTGTGAACCTTGGGCAAGTTGCTTGATCTTTCAGTGTCTTCATTTCCTCATCTGTAATATGGGGATAGTGAGGGTACATTTTCACCATAAGGTTATTGTGAGAATTCTATATAGATAGTTAATATATATATATATAGAACAATTTGAAGAGGGCCTGGCACTGTTGTTGTAGGATGTCTAATAGGTCTGTCAAATGTCTACAATGGAGCCTTTAACTTCCCTCTGCCACTAACCTGTTCCTCCCTAGTCTTCCCCGTGTTGGTCAAAGCACCATCATCCCATGGGTGGCTCAAGCTAAACACCCAGGAATCATTCTTCACTCATGCTCTAAATCCAACTCATCATCAAGACTTTCCATGATATTCTCAAAATACATTTCAGTTGGTTCACTTTCCCCATCCCTGTTGTCACCACCTTGCTCTAAGTCACCATCATCTCCGGACTTCTGAAATATCCTCCTGGTATGGATTGAATTATGTCCCCCAAAATGCACACATTGAAGCCTTACCCCACAATGCGACAGTATTTGGAGAGGAGGCTTTTGAGGGGTAATTAGGTTTAGATGAGGTCATGGAGGTGTGGACTCAGGATGGGATTAGTGCCCTTTGAAGAAGAGAGGCCAGAGAGCGGGCTCTATTTCTCTCTACCATGTGAGGACACAGGGAAAGGCAGCAGCCTGTAAGCCAGGAAGAGGGCCCTCACCAGAAACTGACAGTGCTGGCACCTTGATCTTGGACTTGCAGTCACCAGAACTGTGCAAAAGGACATGTCTATTGTTCAAGCCACCCAGTCAGTGGTAGTTTACTATGGCAGCTTGAGCAGACTAAGACACCTTCACACTGGTCTACCTGCTTCCATTCTTTCTCTTCCAAAACCCATTCTCCACACAACAGCCAAAGTGGTCTTTTACCACTGTCATTGATCCCTTCAAACCGTCCAATGGCTTATTTTTGTACTTAAAACAGAACTGAAGCTCCTCACGTGGCCCAGAGTGATTCAGCTCTGGTCACTGCTCTGGCCTCACCCACTTTCCCCTTGGTCACCACACTCAACCATCCTAGTCTCCAGTTCCAGCCTCAGAACCACTTTTATCCTTCTGCTCCTGGTTTAAAGTGGCTTTGGAGACCATCCTATTTATAGCATCCCTGGCCCCCTTTCTTACTTGCAATCACTCCCTTCCCCATAACTGTGTTAACAAGCTGACATTATGTTCCTTGTTTGTTTGCATACGGCCTGCCCTCCCCCCCATGCAAACTCCATGAGGGCAACAGATAGACTCTGTCTCGTTCCCTGTTGCATCCCTGGTGCTAAATGACCGGCATACTACCTGAGACATTTGTGACAGTGTCCTGACAGGTTTCTCAGAGGCGCCTCCTGAGCTCTAGGGAAATCAGGTGACTTTCTCGAAGCCAACTTCCAAGGCCACTGCACTCTTCACCCTCCCCAGGAGACGTCTAG
Source organism: Trachops cirrhosus (assembly GCA_028533065.1). Taxonomy (NCBI): domain Eukaryota; kingdom Metazoa; phylum Chordata; class Mammalia; order Chiroptera; family Phyllostomidae; genus Trachops; species Trachops cirrhosus. Next base: position 9,221,138 of record CM052539.1, read on the forward strand.
ACTCTCTTGGGATGGAGACCTATTACCTCACCCGGCTGCCTGAGCCGGGTGAGAGCTGAGTAGAAGCAACTTTCCCTGCGTGGAGATGCTAGGAACTGGCTGGGGCGGTGAAGCGGGAAGGGATGCAGGGGCGGGGCCTCCGGCGGGCGGAGCCGGCTGGGGGAGTGGCCTGGCTGCCGGAGCCAATGGGGCGCCGCGGCGCGGGGAGGCGGGCCGAGAGGAGACGCTGGCGCGCGCTGGGATGCGGAGGCTGAGCTCCCAGAGCCGGAGAGGATCCGCAGGCGGGCCCAGTGGCCAAGGCACCCACCCGGCTCTGGGTACCTGGCGGCTCCCACGGTAAGCAGAGCGCCGCAGCGAAGTAGACTTTGTAGGGTGTCTGGCAGTGGGGAGTCCCCCCTCAACCCCTCAGCTGAGACTACTGTTGGCGTCCTCGCGCCTGGCGGCGTCCCCGGGGCGCTCAGGCTGTGTGCCCGCGGGATGCGGGCGCTCAGGGGCCGGGGAGCTAGGCGAGGAGCCGGCACGCCACACTTCCTCCCCTGGCTGCTGCCGCTCGGCCCCAGGGCCCGACGCTGGGACAGGCAGGTCCATGTGCTGGGAATGTCTGAACGGCTGGGAGCCGGAGGGGCTCAGGGTAGTGGCTCCTCGGATTATCTTCACTCAGCACCAGGGCCCAGGGAAGAGCTTGCGGGGTGTCAGGGACCGCAGCGGCGATTTCTGCTCTGCCTAGGTCCTCAGACCCTCGTGACCTGTTGCCCTGGGGTTAGGGGTCAGATTTGCCATGCCATTCCCTATGCCCAGTCATCCTGGGGCGCAGGAAAAACATCTCAGAGCGGTGATTTCCCGGGCCAGGCTAGGAGGAGACACTAGCTCTTGATACAGAGCCCCGTGTATTTATTCAGCATTTATGGGGCTCCTATTGTGTGTCAGAGCCCGTGTTTAAGTAAGCCCTAGCAGCACGAAGAAGGGCGTTGGAGGAGCTCCTGGGACTAAGAAGGACGATAGGAGGAACAATTATAGTGCACCATAATAGAGGGGACTGAGGTGTAGAGGAGGATCGTGAGCAAGCCAGGAAGTCTTCAGAGAGGCGGTGACTATTGAGTGGGCACTTGAGGAGTGGGAGGATTTGCCAGGCTGAAAGCTGTGTGTGTTGGGGGGTAGGGGGACGACTTGATGGGATGGCAGGCATTTCAGATAGATGCTCTTGTGCAAAGATAAAGAAAGTGGAAAAGCCCACTATCCTGACTTAGAACATCAGATAATCCTACATCAGATGATCAAGTAGGATGGGGGCATACTGTGGGTAGGAAATGAGCTGTCAACACTGCAGGGAGCTAAAGCACGCACAGACCTTAAAAAGCAGCCTTAAACTATTTAGAATTTTGTCCTGGGACGAAGGAGGGCAGTGGCAGAATTCTGCAGTGATCTAGTGACTCTTGCAGCTCTGTGGAAGATGGCTGGAGACTGGATGCATAGAAAGCTGGTAAGTTGTAGCTACTCTTGGGGCTATGGCTGCAAATACTCTGGCCACTTAAGGCATCCCCATCTGCCCAGGAACTCTGCCCCCTCCTTCTAGCCATGGATGCATTAGGGTGGGGAGACGGTGTCCATGTGATGTCTGCTTCTGCAGGTCATTTCTGATAATTGTTTCTGGAAGCTTTGACCTCAACTTTGTCATTAGGAATGACCCCTGGAGGAAAGTGAAGGGCATGCCTGCTCCCCTTTTCTGATCTGCTGGCCTTCCCTCCTCCATGGCTCCTCTTTCTGTCTCACAGAGACACAGCCTCAGGTATTAAAGGCTGTAGTCAAGAGTGAAGTCTGCTGGGGAGTCAGACCAGAAAGTCACTTGAGCTATGTGCCCTGGGGATATTATCAACCTTTCTGAACCTCAGTTTTCTGATGCAAAAGGAAATCATCATACCCACCTGCCATAGGTCTGGTTCCCTGAAAACACAATCAGAGACTCTGAGATTTGTGTGTAGGGGATTCCTGGGTAGTGGTCTTACTCTGGGGATGAAGGGGGGATGGGGGAGGGAAGCAGGACTGGGCAGAGGGAGAGGTTGATCTGTGATGGAGTGCAAGAGAGGTCTCCATTGATCCCTTTAGTCATTGGGCCAAGCCTTTGAAGCCCCATGTTGACCAGCCAGGGGCTGCGCTGTCCCCAGGGAGAGGGCACAACTTTGGGTGTCCCTTCAGCAGGACAGTTCCTGAAGAGGAAGAGACTCAGCTGTGAACTGTGAGAAGCCAACACTACCTGCACAGCTGGGGGAGTAAGAAGTGCCTTGGTCTCAGGTGGGATTGAGAGCTGAATCAGGGCAGGCGTCTGGGAGGATGGGCTTGGAAGGTGATGATGTAACTATGACAGAAAAGGCTTTGCAGTGTGCCTAGTGCAGAGCAGGCATTTTCAAAGTGTTCATTTTTTTTTATCTTCTAACTTTTTGACTGCATCTGAAAATGGATTTTGGAGTCTGAGTTGAGTAAATCAGCTTTCGTAAAGACAGAACCTTTAATTATAGCCACAATGACTCTTGCTGCCTGTTATTGAGCACCTGATATATCTGTGCATTTTCTCCTAGTTATCGAGTAATCTTCCAAGTTAGGCACTTTTATTCTCATTTTACAGTCAATGCAGTTTTCCAAAACCCAGTAGAGTAGCTGTCCTTTGCCATAAAATAATGACAACAAATATCAAAACTATATGATTTATTATGCTTCTGGAAGTGATTTCATTGGTGGATTTATTAATTCATTTTTTACCCAATTGTTAATTGAATCAGCGAGTATTGAAAGCCTCCTAAATGGTGTTTGCTGTCCTAGACACTGGAAATACAGTACAGCCTATTACAGGGGACAGACATTAAGTGCTATGCTTCTTCAAAAGCAAACACTGAAGGATTCACCATTGCACTGCATAGTCAGGATGTGATGAAGAGTAATAGGACCTTTTCGCAGCTGAGTCCTCACCCTCCAGTTTCAATATAACTTCCTTAGAAAGGCCTTTCGGACCACTCTGTGTAAAGCAGGTCCCCTGCCGTTTACTCTCCCTTCATAGCACTTGTCTATCCATTTTTTGGTCCCTCCCACTGGTCTGAAGGCTCCAGGAGTTCATACGTGGCTTCATCCCAAGGGCCCGGCACAATGCTTAACACAAATTTCTTGAATGACTGAAATGAAGGGTGAATCTGCTGAACAGAGTGGCCAGGGAAGATCAACCTAAGGAGTGATATTTACACTGAGATCTGAGGGATGAGGCGGAGAGAACAGCTTGTTCAAGGACCATGAGGCGGAGGAACGGAGCTCAGCCCGACTGGGGAGCAGCCTGAGATGAGTTGGGAAGGCCGTGCTGAGCTTGGATTTTCCTCAAAGTGCAATGAGCAGTCATAGAAGGATTTTTAGCTGAGTAATGACCTGGCGTGACAGTATGGATTTTTTTTTTTTTGTTGCCTGTCATGCTTCTAGGAGGCAAGCCCCATGGAGAACGTTTACTGAGAATAGTGCTCAGTAAATACTGCTGCAGTGAATGGATGAGATAGTTTCTGCAGTTACCAGCAGGAAAGTGGAGTAGAGAGAAGAACGGGACCTTCTCAAAAATTAGGAGTTAGGGTGAGAGATGTTGGTGTCCTGGCTTCACGATAGCAGTGGTGTTGGGGAGAAGTAGGATTGGAGCTATATTTTGGGTGTAAAATGTACAGGACCCTGATATATTAGGTATGGGGAACACAGTAAAGGGCAGGGTCAAGGATCAGGTTTATGTTTTAAGATTAGATGCCAGGGTGTCCATCACTAGATGAATGGGTAAACAAAATGTGGTACATACTAACAATGGAATAATACTCAGCCATAAAGAGGAATGAAGTGCCTATATATGCTACAACGTGAATGAGCGTTGAAATCATTCTGTGTAAAAGAAGCCAGACACAAAAGATCGTGCAGCATATGATTCCATTTATATGAAATTCCAGAATAGGCAAATCCATAGAAACGGAAAACGGATTGGTGTTTTGTGCTTACCAGTGGCTCAGGGAGAAAGGAAAGATGGCGCATGACTGCTTAAAGGGTAAGTGGTTTTCTACCGGAGTGATGAAAATGTTTTGGAGTCAGATAGATGTGGTATTGCACAACATGATGAATGTATTAAGGGCCACTGAATTGTACACTTTAAAATGGTTACTATTATGTTATATGAATTTCACCTCAATTATAAAAGAAAAAAGATTGGGCAGATATGGGACCACCAGTCACAGAGTGGAGGAGCAAGTTGGTTTAGGAGCAAGTTGGAGCTAGAGGAGAAGATTCAAATGCTGCCTTGGAGATGCTCAAGGCATTGTCATGAAACCTGGGGGGATGGGGAGTCTGGGCTGGAGATACAAATGTGGGAGTTGTCCGCATTTAGACGTTCGCCAACAAAATGGATCAGATCTAGGGAGAGCGAGTGTAGAGAAGTACTTTCAAGGTTGGATCATTCTGTAATTTAAACCTGTGAGGAAGGTGCTGTTGTCCCCGTTTTCAGGCCCCCCCAAATGAACTTGCCCAAGGTCAGATAACTTATTCATGTGGATTTCCTGGCTTCCAGTCCTTTACCTTTCCCATATCAGCATGATGCCATTTCAAACCTCAGCAGAGACCCTCCCCGCCTCCCTCTTCACCTCCCTGCTGTAGTCCTGATTGAGCATTCATATGTGGCAGGCACTGTTCTGGGCAGATGTTGACAGAGAGTTAGAAATGGCTCTAACCATATGGAGTTTTCCAGGTTAAAAAGTAGCTGCAGCCAATAAGATACAAGGAAGCCTGGGGCAGAAGCATCTGTCCCAGGTTTGGGGGTGCGTGGATGCTGCCTCGAGAACATGACAGCTAAGTTGAAATATGCAGCAGAAAGCAGAAGGACTGAGCCTGAGAATGAGAATGATTCTTTGGGGGGTTCATGCTCCCTGATCACTTGCCCTGGGAATTCACCATTCTCTTCATCCCCCAGTTCTTTGCAGGTCACTGGCATTTTCAGCTCATCGAGAGGGTCTATATTTTGTATAACCCTAGAGACAATAGGTAGAAAAATGACTTCATTTGATTTCAGGTGGGAGCAAACCTTTCAAAGCCAGGCTCCATCTCACAAGTAAGCAACTATTCTCTCTGAACCTTACTTTTTATACCTATGAAATGGAGCCAAGTAATATTCACTGCTCACTGTAGAAAATAAATAAGATGATACTGTAAAGTACTGGGCACATAACGAATGCTCAAAAAAATATTATCTCGTTTATCTTTTGGAGAGGAAGAGTTTTTTTTTTTTCCCAGTGGTCCCAACACTCTGTACACTATTTATGATACAGATACTCATGTTCCCCCTGAAGAATCTGACTTAATGGTGGGGTAGAACATAGTGATCAGTATGTTTAGGAAGCTCCCCAAATGATTCTGATATAAGCAAGATCCAGGAACATTAGTTTAGACCAAATACTTGAGTCATTGCTATCATGAATGTGAAAGAGTTAAGCAGCTTGAAGCAGACTGGTGCCTTCTAGGAATTATTAGCCAATGAGGGTGCTAACCGATGATGTAATGTCTTTGGCTGGCACTCCATTGGTTAAGTGTATTGTTTCTCTCACTTGAGCTGTGTGAGGGGCAAAGCTGGAGCACAGGGTTAACAAATGTGTGGCAGCAGATAGAGCTATTTTAGAGCTAATTTTTCCATTCCTCGCCTGCTAGGTGTGAGTGTATAACACGGCAGCAGACTGTTGCCCCTCTCCTTCCAACAAACGGCTGCATCTTCCTCCTTTCCTCCTCCCAAGCAGAGCACATGTCTCCGTAGTACTACGGAGGAGGACCAGGAGGGGGAGGTGGGGGAGGAGGAGGAGGGGGATCGCTTAGGGAAGATTGAGCCCTTGCAAAGTTGGGCACTGCAGTCTCTCCATGCCGCTGGGGACCCAGCTGCTCTGGCCTTACAGAGGTCCTACTGGATGAATTGCTAAACTGTCACCTGCTTCTGAGTCGCTGTTCAACCCTCAAACCGGGAGGTGAGCCCAGGGTTTTGGAAGAGGGAGTGGGCCTGGCAGACAGTAGCCTGAGGGCAGTTAGAAGGGAATAGCTACAGACTGAAGGTCAGGCACAGGCTTTATCCCATGGCTGCCCAGGTATACTGTGTGAACTTGGGCGTGATGGTCTCCCTCTCTGGGTCTGTTTGCTCCAGACACAATGTGAGGCTTGGATTGGGGCTGTCTGAGTTCCGGGAGACACTGGCTGGGAGTCCGTTGACCAGGAGCTATAAGCAAGCACATACTCTTGGTATAGCTTTCCGTCAAATGCTCCCTGAAGATACGTGCTTTGCTCTGGGAATCTGGTACAGAAGGGAACTTAACCCTGGCCCCTCCTTACATTGTCTGAGCTCCCTCTTCAGTGTTCCCACTCAGCAGAGGGGCCCTGGGTGGACTCTGGCCTGTGCTTTCTCCAGAAATACCTGAATACTCTCAGGGACATTGATCATGTCATTTTGAGGACCTTTGGGTCCCTGACCCTGGAGTTATCCTTGTGCCTCAGTGAATTTGAGCACTTTCCAGTTGTCTCATGCTGGAGCTCTCAGGATTTGAAAGAGGAATTCCTTTTGCATTATGGATAGCACAGTTGTGATGATTTTCATGTTTGTGTGTGTTGGGCTGAGGATTAACTGCTCCAGGCTGAGATTTCTCACCTTGCCCAGAGAGGTTCCTAATGCAAGCCTGTCTGCCTCAAGGTGTAAACTGAAAAGAGCAGAAGTGGAAGGAGCAGAGGGAACTGAGTTACTGGGAAAGGTTGCTAGCAAGAAACCCTGACCTTCATTTTATAGGTAATTCAAGAAGACCTTGGATTTTATAGACCAACTATGATGCTACTTCTCTCTTGCAGCCCTCCTAAAAACATAAATAAAATGTTCTGTTATTTTCATTTTTCATAATTTGGTTATAAGTGGCAAGTTCCCAGTTTCCTTAGGGAGAGGCGAGCCTGTACGGGGTTCTCTCTGTGTCTCGTATGACCGTTGGGATCTGCCACCCTGAGTTCTGGGTCAGGCTTTGCTACTGAAGAACATGTAGGTCCTTGGGCAAGTCACCATGCCTTTCCAAGCCTCATCTGTCCATCACTTGTAGAATACCTTCTAGCTCTGTCTGTCTGTGCTGTGGGTGTGAACAGCCTTTGGAATCTGAGTCTGCTGATTAAGCAGGTTGGATGGGTAAAGAATGAAAAAAGGAGACATGCAGCATGTGTCCTGTGGGCGCTGGGCACTTAAACATATGTTTTAATTGATTTCACCCTCCCAGTAGCCCTGGGATTAGGTGGAATGAACCTGAGTCTGCAGATGTGAATATCAAGGCTGATGGAGATGCAGTGACTTATCCAAGAGTATCACTTAGTAAATGTGGAGACTGGTATTTAAACCTGGGCAGGTGAATGTACTGGGCAGGCCACACATGGTTGGATAATGGAAGGGCTGGAGCTGGAATCTTTATCTACCTTTGTGCTCCTCTTTCTACCAGAAATGATGTGCTGATTTGGGGATTGACTAGTTCAGCCAGGTTATTGTGTTTGATCCAGCTTCCTATATGGGGCAGAAGAAGATTCGGGGACACTGGGTCCAAAAAGGACCTTACAGTCCTTTGGACAGACCCCTCAATGTATCACTGACAAAACGAAAGTCCAGGGAAGTTAGGTGACTTGTTCCATGTTACTCAATGAGCTGCTAGACTGCAGGGGATGGAGACCAAGACCCGTAGTCTTAGGTGTTTGAAGTTGTAATATTATTAACAAGTTTTTTAAGCCTTCATTAGAGAACTTTGGGATCATTTGATTTAGTTATTCTCTCCTTCAGGGCCCTTTGAAGCACCAAAGGGTTGGAGTAGGACTCATTGAACAGCTTACTCTATACCTGGCACTTGGCAGGTGTCTGAGACATGAAAGGGGGTGGTAAGCAAGCCAACTCTGAGACCTGGTCAGTCTCCTGAAGGAGCCTCCAGATGTAAGCTGTGCTTCATGAGGATCAAACTCACAGGTCATCGTCCTTCCCAGTGGGTGGGCTGAGGCCCAAACCCATTCTCTCTGCGTGTACCTGGTGCCAAATTTATACCACTGTAAGAACACTTGCCACATGACATGTTTTCTCTGTTCTTTGTCTTCCCAGCTAAGCTTGATGTTTCCAGGGCTCAGCTCACCAAACGTGCAACTTAATTAATCGGTGGAGCTGCCTCATGGGGTTGGGGGTGGTGTCCTGTCTTGAATGTATAGAGTTGTGCACCCAGAAAGAAAACACATCAAATAATCGTTAGCAAGTGCAGTGCAGATACTCTCCTTTTAACTTGATCACTGTGATGCTAAGAAAGAATTTTCCTACCACCAGGCTTCAAATATTCAAATGATTGTCATAGGAAAGAGGGATTATCATCATTCGGCAGGGCGGAAGAGCGAAGCCAGCAGCAACGGGCAGCAGTTGGAGGGGAACAGACAGCAGATAATTTGAGGAAGAGTGTGCTTGGCAGTGGGAGCTGTCCGGCTTGAAACGTCTTCCTTCCACACCCTGGTCATCAGAAGTGGGCGGCAACCCTTGCGATTAAGTTGCAAGTCCTTTGCCGGGACTGCCGCCCTGGCAAAGAGCAGCTCTTGGTAGCCTCTCTCATCCCTTCCGGATCTTAGATTTCCTGGTTTTCTGTTGAGAAGGAGAACATGAGAGGAGGGTTGGAGAACTGTGTCTTACTCCTTCCTTAGGTTCCAAAGCTGCCGTACAGGGTGAACATCATTCATAGCCACAAATACCCTTGAAAATACTTTAATTGCCAAAATAATTGCATTTTACATGGTTGTTGGATATGGCACCCCGCATTGTGATTTATGTGCTAACTCTTGTGCAAAACACTGACCGAATCTAAAAGAAAGAACAGAAGAAAGTCTATCTATAGTTGTCTGGGTCTTCACACTGTTCTGTCTGTAAGGTCATTGTAAAATTTCTAACCGGCACTGAGTAGGGGGTAGAAAGTTCTCAGGTGTTCTTGCTTGCTTGCAGGGGCTAAGCAAGGGATTTATGCCATTTTGCTTGGATAAACAGCCTCTGATACCTTCGTGCATGTTAACAGTTTTTTTTTAACAGTGATGGAAATTAAATGACAGAATATATGTGGAAACCCTGAGCTCAGGAACTGTTACAGAATAGATCCTCAGGACATTTTTTACTGGACAGTAATTAGCGTCTTGCTGTAGCTGACTTGTCTGTGCTGGTCTTTGAAAAGCTTTGGAGAAGATCCTGGTCACCTGCGTCCAAGTTGGCATTTTTCTCTTCAAGGTCGGCAGGTCCTGTCTGGTTTCTTCAGCCAGTGCTCACCCTCATGTTCCTGAATATTGCAGCCAAAATCTGAAGTGGAAGATGAAAGAGGTGGGAAACCGTACAAACCTGAGTTCAAAACACCAGACCTTCTCTATCATCGTGTGACCTTGAGCACATTACTTAATCTGAGTTTGCTTTTTTTCACTTAAGAAAATTGAATCAATAGAACCTGCCTTGAAGGGTGGATGGAGGATTAAATGAGAACCTTTTTGCAGGGGTGTCCACACCGTGGTCCGTGGGCTGCCCACGCAGCCCAGGATGGCTATGAATGCAGCCCAACACAAAATCATATATTTATTTAAAAACTTTTTTCGCTTGTCAGTTTCTGTTAGTGTTTGTGCATTTCATGTGTGGCCCAAGAGAACTCTTCTTCTTCCAGTGTGGCCCAGAGACGCCAGAAGGTTGGACACCCCTGCGAGCGTGTCTGGAACAGACAGACAGCGTAGGTGTTCTGTAAATGCTAATGTATTTGTTCACTCGGAGAGGGATTGCAGAGGTAGAGGTAGGTTTTTTTCTTTCTTTGTTTTTTTTGTTTGTTTGTTTTTGATTTTTGTTTTCAGCCTCACCTCAGGTGTCCTTGTCCACGTCAGGAACACTTCTAGATAGTTTGCTACGTGCCCTTAGGAACCCTCACATGCATTACCCTCAGAATGCATTTTCTCGCAGCCTTGCGCCCTCCCAGTTCATCCTCCTTCCAGTTACCTAACCAAGCACGGAAAAGCAGCACTTAAAAGGGATATGTCGAACTTAGTCTATTTTTCATGCATCAATATTGAATTAAATATACGAGGCAGGGGCTGCTTTACTCAGAGACCAAGTGGGCAGATGATTTGAGAGGGGCTACAAAGAAGCCAAAGTATGGTTCCAAGTTCAAAGCCTTGGGAATTTCATCATTGAATGTCCATCCCTTGTGTTTACTCATTAATCCATTTAACAAGTATTTATGGGAGTCCGGTGATAGGTGGTATCCTAGGTGCAGGGGATATATCCGTGATCAGTACAGACAGGACCCCTAGCCTCATGGATCTTATGTTCTGGTGGGGAAATAGAAAATAACCATAAAACAAATATGTTGAGTGGTGTCAATTAGCAATGAGTGTCATAAAGAAAAATGAAATGGTATAAGGTGTGGGAAGGTGCTATTACAGAAATTCAGTTAAAGAAGGTCTCTCTGAGGAGTTGATATTTCAGCAGGAGCCCAAACGAAGTTTGGGAAGGGCCTTTGGAAATACCTGTGAAAAAGAATGCCAGGCAGGGGGACAGTGAATGAGCCTCAGGGTAGGCAGGGAGGCACAAGAAGGAAGATTTGGAGAAGATGTGACTAGAGAGGTCCCCGAAACCAGGTCTGGTGGGACTCCTGGTGAGGACAGTGGGGAGAAGTCTGTATGCTACTTTAAGTTGGAGGTTTTGAGGAAAGAGTTTACATGGTTTGGCTTATTTGTTTTTTTAAAAATTGATTTAATTTTTTTAAAGATTTTATTTATTTTTAGAGAGAGGGGAAGGGAGGGAGAAAAAGAGGGAGAGAAACATCAATGTGTGGTTGTCTCTCGTGTGCCCCCTCCTGGGGACCTGGCCCACAACCCAGGCATGTGTCCTGACTGGGAATTGAACTGGCAACCCTTTGGTTTGCAGTCTGGCGCTCAATCCACTGAGCCACACCAGCCAAGGCTGATTTGATTTTTTTAAATTGCCATGCAGTAAAACTGACTTTGTTGTTTAGTTCTATGACTTTTTAAAAAAATCCTCGTCCAAAAAACATGTTCATTGACTTTTAGAAAGAGGGGAAGTGGGTGGGAAGAGAGAGAGAGAAAGAAACATCGATGCGAGAGAGAAACATCAGTCATTTGCCTCCTATATGTGCCCTGCACCAGGGATCAAACCTGCAACCTAGGTATGTGCCCTGACAAGGAATCGAGCCTGCAACCTTTTGGTGCACACGATGATGCTCCAATCAACTGAGCCACCCCGGCAGGGCTAGTTCTATGACTTTAAACAAATGTATAGATTCATGGAACTACCAGCACCACAGTGAGGATACAGAATAGTTCCATCATCCAAAAATGTCTCTCGGTATCCCTTTATAGTCACAAACTCCCCACTTGTAACATATGGCAACTACAACTTGACTTTTCATCACTACCGTGTTGTCTTTTTGAGAATGTCATACCAATGGAATCAGACAGCATGTAACCTTCTGAGACTGGTTTCTCTCCTTTAGCCTACTGTCTCTGCGCTCCCTCCATGTTGTTACGGGTATCAACATTCACATTTACTGCTGGCTAGTGTTCTGTTGTATAGATGTACCGCAGCGTGTCTATCCGTTCACCCCTCAAAGGACATCGGGCTGTTTCCAGCTTTCAGTGTCTAGGAATAGAGCTGCTATAAACATTTGTGTTCAGGTGTTTGTGTAAACATATGTTTTTGCTTTTCTAGGATGAACAGCCAGGAGTTGAATTGCTCGAACCTATGACAAACTTGCCTTTGACTTTATAAGAAACTATCAGTCTCTTTTCCAGTGTGGCTATGTCATTTTGTGTTCCTATTGGCAATGTGTGAAAGTGCCAATTGCTGTTTCCTTGTCAGTACTTGGCATTGTCAGTACTTTTAATTTCAGCCATTTACATTATTTAGTATTATTGTACCATGGTTTTAACTGGCATTTCCCTAACGGCTAATGATGATGTTGAATATTTTTTCATATGTGTATTTTCCACCCTTATATCTTCTTTGGCAAAATGCCCGTTCATGTCTAATACCCAATTTTTTAAATCACTTTTCTTTAAATTGTTGAATGTTGAGTGTTTTTATGTCTTCTAGGTACCTGGGCTTTCTTAAATATGTGATTGGTAAATATGTAACTTGTTCTCAAGGAAGCATCTGACAGCTGTGTGGGAAGGAAGCTGTAGGTGGCAGGGGTGGCTGGGGAGAGATGATGGCAGTTGGGACCAGGGTCACTGATGTGGAAGAGGTGAGAAGTGGTCGAATCAAATCTTTTGAGAGTAAAGGCTTCTGAACCTGGTGATGGACGGGGTGTGGAACGTGAGAGAAAAGAGGAGTCAAGGACGGCAGCGCTGATGGAAGGGCAGAGGATGTAAATGCAATGTAGGCAGGCCTCTGCCCTCAAATAGCGCACAGTCAAGCGAGAGGAATTTTACAATGAGCAGTTCACCTGGAATGCGACCAGGTGCGCTCTCAGTGATCATGTGGAAAGGACTAGGGGAGCACAGGTGATGGAGAGCTTACAAAGTGTAAGGCTTGCAAGGCCAGCTTTCTGGACGGCAGCTCTTACACTTTAATATATATATAAAATAAGCAGATGGTTGTTAAAAGTGCAGCTGGCTAGGCTCCCACCCCCGAAGCAGGCGGCCTGTAGTTGGCAAGCACCACAGACCACGTGCATGGGCAATTGGTCAGCCACACTATGAGAAACCCTTGGCGGAGCTGGGAAGGCTTCACAGAAGAGGTGACGTGTGAGGCGAGTGTCCGTGTCTAGTAGGAATGCTGATGTGGAGACACCTGGAGAAAGGGCAGCCAGGCAGTGGGGAAGCCAAAGCAAAGGCCTGGAAGAATGAGAGAGAATGGCTGGATCCCAGAGTACAGGTTGGGTGATGGGGGTGATTACTGACCGAAGAGTGCAGGTCTGTTTGGTGATGGGCGGGAGTCACATGATTTCCTGTGCCGGGTGAATCTAAAGTGACTTCAGCCACTCCTCAGCTCCCCAGTTACTACAAAGGGCCCGCAGTGGTGAGATGTTCCAGGCGGCCCCGGAGCTGGGTGTGCAGAGTGGCCGACACGCATTCAATCCCGTGTGATGAAGCGCCTTTGAAGAAAGCTACTGCTTTGGGGTTAAAAGTTACTATTTTTATTCTTTCTTGGCCAATTAATAACAATACGGTATATCTTTTGTGAGGTTGAAAGAGCAACAAAAAGTGTTAAAATATCACAATGCCCCCTAGAAGTTGTTATATGTGGGGCTGTTTGCTCTTATACTAAGTGGCCCTAGATTATTATGATTTCAGAGTTCTTCTAAATCTGTCTTTCTCCGTAACTTCCCCCGTTTCGAGTGCTAGTGTACTTTACTCCAGCAGAAATTCCTTCTGAATTACCATGCCCGTTTGGCTGAAGTCAGGAAGGCAAAAAACCAAATACACGTGCATTGCTTTCTCAGGAAGAATGGGCGGGCTCTGACTAATGGGCCTTTCTCCTTTTTGTAAGGTTCAGAGAGTGGTGCTGTGGACTCACAGCCTAGAGCAGGGCGTCAGACTCATGTTCACCGGGGGCCACGTCAGCCTCGCGGCTGCCTTCAAAGGGCCGAATATAATTTCAACTCCTTAACAGTTAAGGAGTAGTTGCATTTATACATTCCTAAAATTATTTTGGCCCTTTGAAGGCAACCGCAAGGCTGATGTGACCCCCAGTAAAAATGAGTTTGACGCCCCTGGCCCAGAGCCTTCCCCCCTTATTTCCAGGTTCTCAACTGTGTTGGTGTCTTAGTAGGCTCGGGCTGTTATCAGACTGTGTGCTTAAACAACAGACATGTATTTCTCATAGTCCCGGAGGCTGGGAAGTCCAAAATCAGGGTTCTGGGGAGGACCCTCTTGGTGGTTTGCTAAGGCCATCTCTTTGCGTTGTCTTCAGGGGATGAAGACCAGGGAGAGAGGGAGCAAGCTCTTTCTCCTGTCTCCTGTTCTAAGGGCACTAATCCCATCATGAGGGCTCCACTCTCCTGACCTAATTATCTCCAAAGGCCCCACGTAAATGCCATCCTGTTGACGACAGCTTCAATATATGAATCCACGTGGGTGGGACACATTCTGTCCACAGCAGTTGGGACACATTCTGTCCACAGCAGTTGGGTAGTTGAGTTTGCTTGTAAGGGTCCCCCGGACAGTGCAGCTGGACTAGAACATGCTCTGAAGTCTCCTTTGGCAGAGGGGGAGAGGGAGTTCTGGGGGGGCTTCCTGAGTGACAACTCCCTGGGCTAAGTTTTGAAAAATGAATGGAGTTCATTAATCTGATGGGATGGGGAGGGGCTTAGAGGTGAGTAAAATAGGATGGCGATCCAGGAAGCAGGAACAGCATGCGCAAAGGCCTAAGGTCACGTGGCAGGCAAGCAGGTCAGTGTTAGGGACACTGTGGTGGCAGGTGAAGCTGACACAGGTCAGAAAGGGTCTCTGCTGCATGGAAGACCACGGAGGTACATCAAGGAGCATCTGCTGTGTTTAGGCCGGGTAGTGACATGGTCAGGTTTTGTTTTGTTTTTAAAAAAAAAACATGTCTCTGACGGTCTGTGCTATGAAAATGGATTTGGAAGAGACCTCATTGGATGCAGGGAGACCAGGAAGGAGGCTTTTGCAGTGGTGCATGAAAGAGATTGTGCGTGTCTGAGCTAGAGGTTGAAAGAGATGAGACAAGTGTTGAAACATCCCTCTCATTCATCCCCACGCCCAGAACAAACCCTTTTTCTCTGTTATGGGGCTGTACGGAGGTGAATTTGATATGCTCCCGTCCTCAAAGACTTCATAATGTAGGGACATCTAAGACACCCTTGGCAGTACAAGAGATGGATTTACTTGATTTTTGGATTCACAAGTATCTTTTGAACGCTTACTATGTGCCACCCTTTCAGGCGGGTGCTGGAGATGGGACAGTGGAAAAATAAACAGAAATCCCTGTCCTCACGGGGATCACATTCAAGTTGGAGGAAGCACAGGAATGACACACTGCAAAACTAAAATATACAATATGTTAGAAGGTAATGGGTGTTACAGAGAAAACTAAAGAGAAGGGTGTTGGGGGAAGGGCGGCAATTTTTTAAAAGGCGACATTTGAGTAAAGAGCAAAAGGAGGTATGGGAATGCTTTCATAAAGATAGAAATATAGAGGCTGAAACGCCTGCCTGGAAGCGTGGGGTCGGGGCGGGTAGCAGCTTCGAGCATGGGCTTGGGGGCGGGGCCCACCTCAGTTTGATTCCTGGCTCCAGGCCGTACTGGCTGGGTGACACGTCATCTCACCTCCTTGAACATGGATTATTTTACGCATAAAATGGGTGATGCCCATCTTCCAGGATTACCATGAGGCTGGAAAGAGACCTTCACTGCTCGGCACCAAGCCTGGAGCACTGAAAATGCTCACCACGTGGTACCTATTTATAACGTTGGAGATGACTCTGGAGGGGCATCACCCAGGCTTTAAGGGAAGGGGACCCTGTGAGGTGAGCCCCGGAGGCCTGGAGGCAAGATTTCCTGACCAGGGCTTTCTGCTCTGCTGTTGCAGCCTCTGCAGAACAGAGTCGGGGGCCTTGGGGCAGAGGCAGAAGACCCAGAACAGACCCGGGACTCCCTCCAGCAGCTCAGGGGTCCTGCCCTACCTCGGCTGAGCTCTAACCCGACTGCAGGTCAGGATTGCTAACTTGCCTTTTCTGTGAGATGAGAGGACTGGCTGCCTGGGGTCCCGTTGCAGGGCTGTGGGACCACTGGATTCCTCCCTCTATTCCTTCTTCAGTAAAGGAAGCCTATGCTAAGCGAAATAAGCCAGGCAGTGAAAGACAAATACCATATGATCTCGCCTTTAACAGGAACCTAAACAACAAAACAAAGAAACAAGTAAAATATAACAAAAGACACTGAAATAGAGGAAGGTTGTCAGTGCCCAGAGGGGAGAGGGGAGGGAATTTCAGGGGAATTTCAGGGGAGAAGGGAAGGGTTTACAGGAACAAATGTAGAGGACACATGGACAAAACTAGGGGGGTTGGAAATGGGAGGGAGGAGGGGAGGAATGGGTGGGTGGGCTGGAATGGGAATAAAGGATAGAAATTGTACTGAATAAACTAAAATTAAAAATTAAAAAAAAAGGAAGCCCAGCAGCATGCTGGGAACAGGGCACAATATCGTGCCACATTCCGTGGCCCTGGAAGGTCTTCTTGTTATCTTGAGAAGAATTCTGCCCCCAGGCAGGTCCAAACCCTCTGGGAAAAGATGTGAGAAAAGATTTTTGTGATTTAAAAAAAAAGTGGAGGTGAAACCATCTGTGGGTGTGAAGGCAAGTTCGGCTTTTGTTCAGCAGTGAGACCAGTGAGCGCAGCAGAAAAGGCTGTGTTCTGCAGGGGCCGGAGCGGGCAGCCGCTGCTGGGCAGACATCTCTGTCCCGGCCTTGAAAAAGCCCTTCCTGCCTGCGGGTGACAGCAGAGTGGGCTGCGCTCTGGAAGGAGCCAGCAGTGGCTGGCTGGGGGGTCTTTGGGTGGAAAGCCGATGCCAGGATGTGAAAGCTCTGCTTCCCGTGGGCGCTTCCCTGTGCCTGTCGCATGTCCTCAGCCATTAGGTATCATAGCACCTGGCCCAAGGGGGCATCACTGCTGCTTGGCTAAGGCCAGCAGCCTCCCCAGGCTCTGGAGGTGGCTTCAAGGGGAGGAGTCGGGAGGCGGCTGCCACTGCTGAGATGGGCTGTGCGTGTCGGGTAGTCTTTTAATCTATTCCTTTTTTTTTCATTTTGTTTTCATTATTTTTTCTTTACTTTATTCAGTTTCATTCTTTTATTCATGCACTCCATTCTTTTTCTTTTCTTCCTTCTATCCTAATTTTCTTCTCTTTCTTTTTCTCCACCCCCTTCCTTCTTTTCATCTACCCATTTACTTAATTCAGTATCAATCCCTCAAGCACTTTCCCAGCCCTGCACTAGCCTGCAGTTACAGATAAAGTACAAATAATGCCTTTCCTTCAGCTCCCCAGCTCATTTGCTCCGTCTGAGTGCAGAGAGATGAGAAACAAGCAGGCAAAACTTACAGGCTCTGCAGTCAGACCCACCTGGTTAGAGTTTTGGTTGCTTCCTTGCTGTATTGCTCTGGGCAAGTTACTGAACCGTTCTGAGCCTCAGATGCTTGGGCTCTAAAATCAGGATAATAGAACGTTCCTCCTAGGATTGCTAGGAGTACAGGAGAGAGTGAGAGTGCAGGGAACGTGCTTAGTCAAGTGCTTGGCAAGTGGTAAGAGCTCAATCCATGTTGTTGTTATTAATATAGTCTGATGAATATTATCAGAAATCAGTATAAAGAAAGGCAGAGAAAGAAACCACTTTTCTGTGTCTGGAGATTTGCACCTGAGCTCTTCAGGTCCGAACCCCTCGTTTTACAAATGAGAGAAGCAGTGCAGGGGTGGAGGGGTGGTAGGATGACTTGTGGGGGTGGGGGCGGGGTGCTGATAGTGCGGGGTGAGGAGCCAAACCGTCAGGCCAAATCCTGACTGCACACCGAACTGCAGTGGTGACCGGGCAAGTTACTCTGCCTTTCCTGGGTCTCAGCTTCCTCTGTACGTAAAGTGGGGATAAGGGATAATATCCAAGGGTAACTGTTAGGACTAATTAGGTTTAGTATATGATCAGGCTTACAACAGTACCTAGCGCATAGGAAGCATTATGTAACTATTAGCTGCTGTGATTATTATGACTACTGTCATCATCGTTATTGTAAAGGTCACATGACAAGCAGGGAAGGTGCCCACACCTGCTCCTTTAGTGAAAATACGCCTGCTAACCTTGCCCACCACACCTGCTCCTTGACGTGAGCAGTGAGGCTGCCAGCTCTCCTAGTCTACAGAGGGGACTGCGTCCTCACAGTTTGCAGCTGAGCCTGCATTTTCAGAAATGGAAAGAAGGCCAGTTAGGCTGTCGCTAATGAGGAAGGGGAAGCAGGTGAGGATGATGTCGTCTCTGATAGAAGCTTGAATGCCGTCCAAAGTCCACTGGGGACCCCGAAAGGAGCAGTCATGTCAGGGGAGCAGAGAGAGAGGCAGGGAGGCCAGAGGAGAGCGTCTGCTTTGGTCCGGGTGACAGATGACAGGTGGTTTAGACCCTAGCGGTGACTGTGGGGGTGAAAGAAGCAGCGGGTCGGGGGCTGAGTTGGCGAGGAGTCGACGATGGCTTGGGTGTGAGAGGCTAGAAAGGAGAATTGTGGGATTCTCCACTTTTCTAGCTTAAACAACTGAGTGGCATATTTGCTGAGTTGGGGAGGATGGAAAGGGGCAGGAAATCAGGAGTTCTGTTTTGGACATGATAAATTTAAGACGCCTCCTAGCTATGCCTTTGCTACCCTCTGGAGTGAACTTGCTAAATTCCTCATTAGAGCGACACCTGGCCACCACAAGCACCGCCAGACTGGCTACCTGCCCTCTGGAAGCTTAGGCAGGAGGCCTGGCAATGAAGGTGGTAAGATTGAAGGCTGCAGTATTCGTGGCATGATTTCAGCAGTGGTACCTTTCTCTCTCTCTCTGTGTACCTCTATCTCTTTTTCTTGCCTGTCTATAACGTCACTCAGGTGTTCCAGGTGGCTGGTATTTTCTCCTTGTTTTAGCCTGCCCTTTGCAGCCGCAGGTGCTGGGTCAGCCTCCCAAAGTTCTCCTTTGTCTCTAAGAAGAAAGTTGCTTATGTGGCTCCATGTGCTTTCTGATCCAGGAGAAAGGAACAGCTTGTCTGATTCCTGGGCCTTGGCAGTGCTGCATTTCTCCTTGACTCCAGCTCTGCCTGCTGCTGCCTCCAACTCTGAGTCTGCAGCCAGACATAGTCCCTCCCCAAACCCACAGTGGCCGGTGTGTACAGGGCTCTGCAGGGACACAGAGCAGTTCTCTTAGTCCTAATTGGTTGGTGAGAGGAGTCAGGGAAGCCACCCTGGGGGAGAAGGGTGAGCTGAGTCAGAAGTAAGAACCTGCCAAAGAGTGGAGGAGAGGAAAGGGAAGGTCATGCCAGGCTGAGGGAACAGGGATGTAAAATCATTGTGAAGCAGGCAGAGTATAAGGGAGCAGATTCCAGACTCATGGAGCTCTGAGAAGTCACTGTGCGATGGAAGATCAGTAGGCCCTGGCCCCGGACAGACCTGGGTTTGCATCCTAGTACCACTGAGGGGCAGTGCTGCCTAATGGTTAGGACCGTGCCCACAGGAGCCCGGTTGCCTGTTTGAATCGCAGCTCTGCCACTTACCAGCAATGTAACTCTGAGCCTCGGTGTCGACGGCTGTACAAGGCAGGTAAGAATAGCATACCATTCTCATGAGGCTGGAAGAAGCATGGCATGAGCTATTATATATCGGGTGCATAGAACAGTGCCTGGAGGAGCTGTCGTTGTCATTTACAAGTTGACCAGGAGTAAATTACCTATCATCTCTGGGCCTCAGTTCCTCCTCTGTGAAATGGGGGTGATAGCACTTCCTGGTCAGGATTGTTGTGACAGTTGGGGACCACCAGGTGGCCATTCTTGTGCAATACCTGGCTCCTCAAATAGGCTCCGTAAATGGTAGCCGACGCCACCACTACCACTGCATGGTAATTATTACACTTCCATGTGAGCTATTCTGGCATCTAGTCCTTGTTTGTTTATTCCCTCCCCCTGCCCAGCAAACATCATGGATCATCCAGCCTGTGAACTGGAAATTAAGTGCCATAACTCTAGCCATAGTTGTCCTGAAAAGACTCTCTGCCTCTTTCTGGGCAGCAGAGATTCTGGCCACTCCGTCAGCATTCCCCTAAGTCGTGGGCAAGGCCAACAGCAGGGCCGTTCCTGAAGCTGTGAAAAATGAGCATTCCACAGATGACTTCTCCCCCACCCCCCAACCCCCACTGAGAAGGGAGGAACCGTGCTAAGCACAAGGAAATCCTGAGATCCTTCCACTCTCTGCTCCCTCCACTCACATGGAATTGGATTTTCACCTGTGGTCCCACTGATGAGGAGGAACCTGGAGAGGACAGGGCAGTCTCCCGGGCATCACAGCTGGGCTCTCTACGTGTTCTGTCCCTGTCTGCTTCTAATCTGGTCTGTATCTAGAGAAGACCACATAACTGTAGTTAAAACTGGACCCAGGAACCAGACTGCCTGCGTTTGAATCCCTTCTCCACCAGTGACCAGACATAAGTCACTTTATCTCCCTGACCTCCGTGTTTACATCTGTATAATGGAGATGGTGTTGATAATGGCTTATGTCTCATAAGATTGAGGTGGGGATGGGACTGGAGAGGGAAGACATGCCCGTGTGATATAGCACTTGTACCCATGAGAGATGAGGGTGGCCTGGCAAGGAGGGGAGGGGAGAGACGAGATTGAATTCTAGAGCCACTTAAGACACGGAATCCCATTGGAGGAGGAGCAGAAGGTGGGGAGGGACTGTGAACCAGGGTTGGAACCTGACTGATGTGAATGCAAAGGGGTCAGGAAAACAGCTGTTCACCCTCAGGAGAGGAGGGCGGTGCCCAGAGGGGCCGGCATTCTGGATGATCTCACCTTGGTGGGCATCTCTCCAGCCCCAGTTTAGAAGGAAAATGCCTAGAAATAATACTGTGAAATATACCCACAAAACCACATTTGGTTTGTTTCACAGTGTTAACATCCCTAGAAAATCTGTATTTATTCTGAAGTGCCTCTCGTGGACAGCAGTCACTCGGATCCTCAGGGTGTCAAGGGCCTCTCTTTGGATTTTGGACATGACCTTTAGTGGAGGTCTTGCTAAATCAGACACTAGCTGGTGTGATTGTCAGGTAACACAAGCTTGTGTCCCAGCCTCACCTGGTGCTGCTTGGAGAGCTCTGTAAGTTCTGTTTGTACATAAATCAGGCAATTGTTCTGTGGCTAACTTATTTATAGTTGCTTTCTAATTTTCGGTTAAAAGCTTTAATTTACTTTGATTTGACTTTGTTTCGGCATTTGTCTATTTGAAAGTATTTTGGATTGGGGAGGGTGATCTCCAATAAGTGGAAGAATCTCGCCTATCTTGATCTCTAAGAGGCTCTCTCCTACAAAATTTCCAACGAGGGGAGGGCGTTGTCGCTATAGAAGCCTCACTCATCCACAAATCCTCTCCCCGCAGCCTGAGTCCTCCCTGTCTGGGGACCCACAGTGTCCCACCTGTGGGAACAAGAGGGTTGCCACTCACAGGCGATCAAGGCCTGTGCGAGTGGATCGGAACTCATCAAAGCCAGCCAGCGCACGCTTTCATGTTGCTGTGGCTGGGAAAGAGCTCTGCGGATGAAAGACCCACAGATCTGCCTGTGGGGGCGGAGCCACTCCCTCCAATGCAGATGCGCGGATGCGCGGTTGACCCTTTTTCAGGAAGTTAAGCATCTCAGCTCTGCAACTTGAATAGCGCAGCCTCTGAGTTCTCGGGCTCACCCTAGACTTCCTCACTGCCCGTGCTCATCAATATATTGATGAAGCCCGGCCCATGTTGTTTCCATGAATTTTTAAACTTTCTGCTTGGGCAGAAGGGGTTTCGGCAGCTGTTAATTATCCAAACGCTGGTTCCTAATGGGTGAGGGAAAGAAAAATCTTTCAGCACTCATTGAGCAGAGGATGGAGAGAGAATTTGTGTCTGTATATTTACACGGGGAGGAGCTCATGTAAATTAGATGAAATTAGATATTCCTTTGCATTATTCCAATTTTGATTCAGTTTAGGATTAGGTGTCAGGCACTGTGATAGCTGCTTTATTTTATGGAAACTAGCAAAGTTTAGGAATTTCCAGAAAGTTGGAAAAAACTACAGCTTAAAACTACGGCATGTTTAGGCTTCATAAACAAAAAGGTGAGGGTGACTTAATTTCATTCCTGTTTTTGAAGAGGTTCACACAACAAATCTTTATTGAACCCCCACTACGTGCTAGGCACTTTTCTAAGTGCTTGGGATACAGCAGTGAACAAAGCAGACAGTGATCTCTGTTCTTGGAGGCTTATATATTATCAGAGGGAGCAGAGACTCAACAGTAAGCAAAATAAATAAGTCAATTATATAGTTTCCAGAAGGCAGTGCATGCAGTGGGAGACAGAGCAAGTGGAATAGTGTAGGCGAGATCCAAGTGCCAGACGGTTTAACACTGGGTGGTCAGGGGAGGCCTCGCTGAGCCGGCGACATTTGAGCAAAGATCTGAAGGAGAGGAAGGAGTGAGCCATGCAGGTGTCCACAGAAAGAGTGTTCCAGGTGAGGGAGCAGCCAGCGCAAAGGCAGCTGATCAGCAGGTTCAATCACTGGAATTCATCGTCTTCCTTCAGTTTCTCCGAAATGTGCCGGGTCTTGAATATTCCTTATCTAACGAACCTTTGTAGGAGAGCCAGGTGTTAGCCCGTGAAACACCATGCCATAGACTTCTGCAGAGCCCTTTGAAGATTCAAAAGCAATTTCGTGTGTGGTGCTGGGACTGCTCTGTACCCTGATTATATGAATGTGCTAAAATTCATAGAACTGTACACCGAAAAATGTCCACTTTACTCCATTCACTCAAAAAAATAAATATTTTGAAAAGTAACTTAATGCATTTCATTTTGGTCAGCTCAAAGACCCTGTGGAGAGGGAAGGTGTGGCATCCTCACTTGGCAGATCAAGAACCTGTGGCCCAGACGTCACTCAGCGGCAAGAGGCAGAGCTGGGTCTCAAAGTCAGATCCATCCAAAGCCCCTTTTCGTGTAAATACTGCTGTTCCTGCCACATAGACTCCCAAACTCAAGCTGACCACACTGTCAGACCTTCTGGCAATGGGAAACACAGACTGTCTGAAAAGCAATCAGAATAACGACAACAGCTAAGCCAGACTGCTCATCACGTGCCAGGCACAGGGTACTTCCCACATGTTAGGTCGCTTAATTCTCATAAGAACCCTATGAGACATGCTGTTATACCTCCCCATTTTACAGATGAGGAAACTGAGGCACAGAGAAGTGAAGAAATTTGCCCGAATCTATTGCATTGGTAGTAGGCAGCAGAGCTGGGATTAGAACGCAGGCAGTCTGGTTCCAAGGTGTGTGACCTTAACCTTCAGGCTTGTGTCCAGGTCTAGAATTCTGAGGCCATGGTAGTCGTTAGCCTGGGTTTGGGAGGGCTCTTGCACTTGAAGAATCCTTTTATTTTTTTCAGCACAGCATTGTTTTTTTAGTTTAAGGTTCACAACAAATTTAGAGAAAGGTACAGAGATTTCCCATGTGCCCCGTGCCCCTCACCTGCATAGCCTCCCCCATTATCAACAGCCCCCCACCAGAATGGTACATTTGTTACAATTGGTGATATTAGTGTATCATAATCATCCAAAGTCCACAGTGTACATTATGGTTCACGCTTGGGGTTACACTTTCTGTAGATTTGGACAAATGTGTAAAGACATGTACCCATCCTTATGGTAGCAAACAAAGAATTTTCACTTGCCTCAAGATCTGAGCCCCACCTACTCATCCTCCCCGCCGACCCTTCACCACTTACAATCCCTGGCAATCACGGATCGTTTTACAGTTGACTCGAACAATAGAGGTTTGAGCCGTGCAGGTCTACTTCTGTGTGGAACTGTTACAATAAATACGGTAAATGTATTTCCTCCTTATGATTTTCTTTTTTTATGATTTCCTTATTACTTTCTTTTATCTAGTAATCAAGCTTACTTGAATGTGATAATTTAGTATAGAATGCATATAACACACAAAATACGTGTTGATCAGCTGTTCATGTTATTGGTAAGGCTTCCGGCCAACAGTAGACTATTAGTAGTTAAATTCGGGGGCAGTCAAAAAGTTATACATGGATTTTTGGCTTGTGCTGGGTTGGCACGCCCTAACCTCTGCAGTGTTCAGGGGTCACCTCTACTGTCTGCGTAGTTTTGCCCTTTCTAGAATGTCACGTAGCTGGAATCACACAGTGTGGATGTAGACTTTGCAGCTGGGCTTCTTTCACTTAGTAATACGCATTTAAGATTCCTCCATGAGTTTTCACGGCTAGATATCTCACTTGGATGTACCACAGTGTATTTGTTCACTCATCTACTGAAGGACATCTTGGTTGCTTCTGAGTTTTGGCAATTGTGAATAAACATGCTGCTATGAACATCTGTGTGCAGGTTTTGGGTGGGCACAAGTTTTCAACTCCTGCAGGTAAATACCAAGGAACGTGAGTGCTGGATCGTATGGTGAGAGTATGTTCAGTTTTATGAGAAACTGTCTTACGCCTTCCCAAGTGGCTGTGCCATTTTGCACTCCCGCCAGCGGCGAGTGAGTGTTCTCATTGCTCCGCGTCCTTGCCATCGCGTGGCACTGTCCGTGTCTGCGATTCGAGCCATTCTAATTGGTGTGTAGTGGCATCTCCTTGCTCTTTTAATGGGCATCTCCCTGATGACATGTGATGTTGCATTTTTTCATATGCTTATTTGCCATCTGCCTATCTTCTCTGATGTGGCTATTAAGGTCTTTGGCCCGTTTTTAATTTAGTAGCATGTGAACCAAGACTATGGTAGGAATGATGGAGGGGAGAGGAGGATGTTAAAGATGTTTAGGGAGACAGCACTGATAGGGCCTGGTAACTAAGTGGCTAAAATTGGTGAAGGTTAAGAAGTAGTGAAGTGTGAGACTCGGGTTTGTGAGCTAAGTGAGAGGACAGATAGGGGGACTTCTGGGAGGAAGTGGGGATGCCCAGAGGGATAAGTTCTGAGGATGAGTGAGGAAATAGATCTGGGTGTCCAGGAGATACCTGAGCAGATATGTCCACTCTCCTGTCCAGGCTGATCAGTTGCTTATATTTTCCCAAAGGAGCAGCTGCCACCTGTGGGGTGGCTCTCATTCTTACGGAGTTTTTCTGCCTCTTTCATGAAATACTGGTGTCCTTATGCTTTGTACCTTACTTCTGTCTTGTGTTCCCACCAACAAATCTACAAATCTGAGAAGTCTCCAGCCTTTTTTGTTTTTAATAAGCTTTACCAGTAAAGTCTTCCTTTGTATCACAGCCTGCAAGAAATAAGTTTGCAAAGCTGCTTTATAGTTTGTTTTTGTTTTATTTTTCCTGCCTGGTGTGCTCACTCCTGCCCACTAGTGGCCATAGGAGGGACAGCTTGAGACTGAGTACTCTGCTGGCCTACAAGATTCTGTCCCCAAGACTTTCTGCCTGCCTTTCCTCCCCAAATTCTTCTCCTGTCCACCTCATCCCAATATCAGATTTTGTCATTGAAGAGACATCCGGTATCTAGTAGCGGAAGTGAATGTCTCACAGAGCTGGAAGACACCTTGCAAGTCATGTAATCTCGTTCCCTTCCTTCTTAGGTGCGGAGCCTAATGACTGTAAGGGTCCCTACGTTGTCTGCCTCCCCCATGCACCTCCTCGACACTGTTTTCCACACAGGAGTCAGGTGGACTAGATTATGTCTTTCCCTTGTTTATAAGCCTCCAGCAGCTTCCTTTCACATTTGGATTAAAATTAAAATTATTTTCTATAGGACCTTCATGATCTGGCCTCTCTTTGCTTTTCTAAAAAATTTTTTATAAAAATCTTCTTCCTATTTCCTGGTTGGGGTGGCCTTCCTTTTGTTCTTCAACTTGCCTAACTCTCTACCTCGGGGTCTTTGCATAAGCACGTCCCTTTCCCCTCATTATCCACAGGCCAGAGAGGCCTTCCCTGCCCCTCCCCACTTTAATCTCCGTGACAGCACTCTGTGTATTATTTACTAACTCTTAGACCAGTCCATAAATGTGTGTCCACTTGTTCATTATCTGCCTCCCTTTATCAGACTGTGAGCTCCTTGGGGGCCTGACGTGGGGGGAAGTTATGGGAAGAGCCTTTGACTAACGAAAGACAATGAGGTGATTCCTCTGAGGGTGGGGAATTCCCACCAATGTAAGGTTGACCAGATTTCCTAAAGAAGGGCTTGTTAAATAATCTCTAAGTTCTTTCCAACTCTAACATTTTCTTAATTTCCTATTTAGCCTTTTAAAAATGAGATTTTGTTCCAGGAGTGACTCAATAACTTCTGTTGTTCTAGTCCTGTCATAGACGATCATTATAAACTTTGGCTATAATGTTTAAATGAAACTATGTTTGAAGTTCCTGGAGAGAAGCAAAAAAAAAAAAAAAAAAAAGTAAAAGAAAATAGAATAAGGAAGGGATTTGACCCTTGAAAGAGGAGAACCACTCTATGAGATCCACATTTGTGTGGCTCTTCCTTGAAAGCACTCCCCAGCCCACGTGGCACCGGGCAGCTGGAACCACAGCAAGAGACTGCAGGTTTTTAGTGGTTTGACCACTCGGTCTACAGAGCACAGGCTTAGAGGGTAGCAGGAAAATGAGATCGACAGAGAAGTCCCAGCTCCATGCTTCCAATTGGATCAAGTGAGACCTCCGCTGAAACTGTATTGTACTTCAAGCCCTCTTTCAGCCCATTTCTGGTCTGCATACCTGCCCGCAGTACTTAATCATGGACTTCCCAGTCAGCCTCCTTCTTGTAAATCCCCGCAGCAAAGTCAGCTTTCCGAATCGGGAAGCTGATTTACAACAATCTAATTGATATTTATAGAACATTACCCTCAACAACTGCAAAACACACATTCTTTTCAAGTGCACATGGTACATATATTAAGATAAAGCACACTGAGCCATAAAATTAATCTCAGTAAATGTCAAAGTGTTAAAATGTTATAGATTATGTTTGTTCATTGTAAATGAATCATATCAAATGTAATAAAACTGAAAGATCTGAAAGAGCACTGGAATTTTAAAATTAAATATATGTTTAGTTAACACATGGGTCCAAAAAGAATCACAAAGAAATTAAGAATAATTTGAACGACAATGAAAATGTGTGTAAGATTTCTGACATGCCCAGAAGCAGTGTGTAGAGGGAAATGTGTTGCTTTCAATGTTTATGTTAGAAAAGATGGAAGGTGTAAAATTAATGATGTATGTTTTCATCTTAAGCATCTAGAAAAAAGAACCAATTAAACCCTTAGATCCAAAGTAAGGAGAAGAGAGGAAATAATAGAGTAGA
This sequence comes from Trachops cirrhosus, assembly GCA_028533065.1. NCBI lineage: Eukaryota > Metazoa > Chordata > Mammalia > Chiroptera > Phyllostomidae > Trachops > Trachops cirrhosus. Next base: position 9,248,227 of record CM052539.1, read on the forward strand.
TATAAGCGAACTAGAAAACAAATAATGGAGAAAATAGAAAAAGCTGCAAGTTAGTTTTTAAAAGATTAATAAAATTTATAAATTTGTAACAACACAGCTTACTCAAAAAGAGAGAAAAGACAAATTAACATTATCAGTAATATCAGGGACGATCAGCACGTAGCCTACAGAAAATGAAAGGGTAATAAACATTATGAACAACTTTATGCCAATAAAATTCACAGTGAAGATGAAATGGACAAAATCACATATTGCCAATACTGAAATAACAAGAAACAGCATATACATAGATTTATGAAAGGGGATTAGTTCATTATTAAAACCTTTCCAACAAAGAAGAAAATTAGCCCCAGATGGCTTCACTGTTGACTGCCAATAATTTAAGAAGAAAATACCAATATTACACAAACTCCTTAAAAAAATAGAAAAGGCGCAAATACTTCCCAACATATTTTGTGAAGTCAGCATCGCCCTGCTACCAAAACCTGGCAAAGACCTCGCCAGAGAAGAGGATTACAGACCATTGTTTACTATGAAACGGGCACCCAAATCCTCAAGGAAGTACTATCAGATCAAGTCAGTGATCTGTGAAAGGGATAATGCACAATGACCACGTGGAATTTATTCCAGGAACGCAAGTTTGGTTTCACATGTGGGTCAAGCAGTGCAACTCACCACATTAAGTAAATACATGATTTTTAAAAACAAAGTCCTCTCAATCAATTTAGAAACTCACTTGGCAAATCTGTCATCCACTCATGATAAAAACTCCCAGCCCACCAAGACTGCAAGGGAACTGTCTCAGTCTGACAAAGTGCATTTACAGAAAACTTACAGCCAACATCTTGGTACTGAAACGTCAGCTATTGAACATTCCCCCACACGGCTGGGAACAAAGGGAGGCATCTGTTTTCATTTCTGCTCAGCAGCGGGGCGGTCCTCGCTATTGTAACAGGAAAAGTGGAAGACCTCAAAGGCGTTAAAATTGGATAGGGAGAAATAAAGGTGTCTCTATTCACAGATGACATGCTTATTTAAATAGAAAATCTTAAGTAATTGGTAAAGAATGACTAGAAACAATAATTGAATTTATCAGGTCAATATGTTGACAATAATTGGCAAATACATTGTATTAGCAGTAAATAAATGGAAAATGAAACAAAACAGTTTTAAAATATCATTCCCCCCAAAGAAATTCTTAGGAATCAATTAACAAAACATGTGCGATGCCTCTATATTGAAAATCATGAAGCATTTTTGAGAGGAACTAAGGAATTAATAACTGTTTATGAAGTGGAAAATTCAAGATCATTGAGAAGCCAGTTCTATCCAAACACAGCTAGAAATTTTAGGTAGTCTCAAACAATATCCCATCAGATGTTTTCCATACAAGTTGATTTTAAAATGCATTCAAAAATAGGAAGTAGAATTCCCAAAACAATCTTGGGAAAGAAAATGCAAGTAGGAGGATTGACTGCACCTGATTTTAGGACTTTTATATCAAGGTGGTGTAAAGATAAATAAACATCAATGGAGTGTAATAAAGAGTCCAGAAACACACACACACACACACACACACAGTCCATTGGTGTCAGCAAAGCTACCAAATTCATTGGGGAAAAATATTTTCATGAACAGTGCTGGAAAACTGAATAAATGAACCTCACCTCATACCACTCAGAAATCAAGTTTGGATGGATTATAGACCTAAACAGAAAAGCTAAAACTTAAAAGCTACTATAAGAAATTTTAGGACAAATTCAGCACCATGTGGGGGTTGGCAAAGATTTTAAAGAGCAGACATAAAAGGACTAACCATAAAAAAATGGTAAATTGGACCTCATAAAAATTTAAAATTTGTTAACAAAATGTCTGCAGATCTGTGTTACAGATTTTATGCATGTACTTATAAATACAAGTATACATATGCATGTATATTTGTATTTATATATAAAATATTCCTAATGACCAAAATAGGGAAGTATGGTCTCATGGTATAATTTCTTTTCATTGGGATGTTTTTATCTCAAGTAACAGTTCAGTTTTCCTAAGTGTTACTTTATTCTGTCAAACTTCTGCTCATGAAGGAAATAAAATGACAAGTCAAAGACTAAGAGACAGTGTTCAAGACATACATACCTGATGAAAGACCTATATCCAGAATGTATAAAGAACTCCTACAAATAAATAATAAAAATATGAACAGTCCACTTGTTTAAAATGGGCCAAAGATTTAAACAGTCACTTCACAAAACAAGATATATCAATGGCCAGGACACCCATAAAACTTGCTCAACCTCATTAGGTATCAGAGAAAATTAATTAAAAATGCAATGAGATACTATTTTTACACCCATCAGAATGGCTAAGACTAAAAAGACTAATAGCAACCAAGAGCTGATAAGGGTGTGGAGCACTGGAACTCTCAAATGAAGTGTGCAAAATAGTACAACCACTGCGGGAAAATTTTTGACAGTTTCTTATAAAGTTAAACATATGCCTACCCTAGAACCTAACAAATTAACTTCTGGGTTTGTATTTTGCCAAAGGAAAAGTCTCTTACCCTCTTTCTTCACACAAAAATACATAAATTAAAAAAAATCTGTGTAACAGTTCTATTCACGGTTCCCCCAAACTGGGAACATTTCATGTGTCCATCAACAAGAGAACGCAGTAACGATTTGGTTTATTCATCTGGTGGGATGTTTCTCAGCGGGATGAAAAGCAGAACGTCTGTTGATACAGACAGCATAGCTGAGTCTCCTAACCACTGGGTTGAGGGAATGATGTCAGGCACAAAAAAATGATACATGTGATTACATTTATATCAAGTTCAAGAATAGGTAAAATTAGTATCTAGTAACAGACATCAGAAGGGTGTTTGCCTATGATGATGTATGCATTGACAAGAGAGGGGCCCAAGAGAACTTTCTGAGGGGAGATAACCTTTTTTTAAAAATTAATTTACTTATTTTTAGAGGGGAAGGGAGGGAGAAAGAGAGGGAGAGAAACATCAATGCGTGGTTGCTTCACATGCACCTCCTACTGGGGAACTGGCCTGCAACCCTGGCGTGTGCCCCAACTGGGAATCAAACCAGCGGCCCTTTGGTTTGCAGTCTGGCACTCAATCCACTGAGCCACACCAGCCAGGGCTGAGGGGAGATAATAAACCTTATACCAATGAATAGAAAGGCGGGTGGGTGGGGGGGCAGCCATATAATTGCACAACCCAAATATAATCACTGTTAACATTAACATTCCAATGTATTTTCTTTCCATCATTCGTTATTCGAAAGTTTATGCGATTGCAGTCATTCTGTACTTATAATCTTGTATCTTGATCTTTTTATTTACAACATAATATTTTTTGGTACTAACATCCCTTTTTATGGACCCTTTAAAATCAGCCACAACAGGCTTCACTGAGTGATTGTGCTGTGGTTGACTTACTCAATCACTCTGTGACTCAACACTGAGATCCTTTCCAGCATGTTGCTGGTGCAAATAACCCCGGGGGAAATACACTTGTGCGGGAGGCTTCATCTGGAACTCAGATTCCTTTCTAGGGCTAGAATTCTAGAAAATGGAAATTGTAGATTAAAAGGGTGGGCTCTAATGACATGCTGCCAAATTCTTTTTCAAAAGAATGACCCACCGTACGTTGCCCCCAGCATCACGGCAGGAAGGTGCCCTATCTGTTTGCTCCTCAGGGTGGAGGTGGTTTCCACTAATGTGGGTGTTGACTCATTTCCACCCGTGAACAGAGACAGCTGAAGCCGACTCGTGCAGGATCCCCGGGCCCTTCTGCTCCGAGACCCCACTACTCCGTCGTCTCCCGCAGCCTGGTGTTCGGGGCCCCACCTACGTCTGAGGAAGAACAAGCCGTCTCGTCCACCCGCTGCCATGAATTTCCTCCGGCGACGCCTGTCTGACAGCAGCTTCGTGGCCAACCTGCCCAATGGCTACATGACAGACCTGCAGCGCCCCGACACCTCCGCCAGCTCACCTGCTTCCCCGGCCATGGAGCGGAGGCACCCCCAGCCCCTGGCAGCCTCCTTCTCCTCGCCAGGATCCAGCCTTTTCAGCTCCTTCTCCAGTGCCATGAAGCAGACCGCGCAGGCCCCCTCGGGGCTGATGGAGCCTCTGGGGCCCTCCACACCCGTTGTTCAAAGGCCCAGGATCCTGCTGGTGATCGATGATGCCCACACAGACTGGTAAGCCGGAACTGCAGGCCCTCCCAGCTGGGGGCAAGAGAGGAGATGGGGCTCATCTCACTCTTGTGTGGGGGGTGCTATACAAGGCTGGGTGATGCGGAGACTGGCTGGAGTGGGGAAAACTAACAATTGCCCTGTGGTGACAGCGTACCAGGGTCATGGCACCTACATTGTCTTTGGGCTTTACATATATAGGTCCACACTCCCTCACCTGCAAATCCCAGAAGCTCTAAAAACTAAAAAATGTTGTTACCCATTTGACAGCCAAGCCTGATGGAAAGGAAAGTGAGACCATAATAGTCTTCATTATACCACTTACTGTGCTTGGTCACATGATTTGCTGCAAGCATTTTTAAAATCCTCACTCGAGGATATATTTATTGATTTGAGAGAGGAAGGAAGGTGGTTTGGGAGGGGGGAGGGAGAGAAAGAAACATCAATGAGGCCATGTGGACCAGTTGCCTCCCTTACAAGCCCTGACTGGGGATTGAACCCATAACCTTCTGGTGTACAGTAGGGTGCTCCAACTAACTGAGCCACGCAGACAGGGCTGCTGCAAACATTTAATGCATTTGCTGGGAGCTGCTGCCCGGACCCAACTGGAAGTGTTATATAATATATAATATATTGTATATGCACCGTCTTACCTTTCCAAAAACAGGAAAAACTTTAAGACCTGAAATAGTTACTTAACCTGTTCAGCCTCATGCATCCTTCCCCTCCCCTGCCTCCCCACACCCCGACCTGCTGTCGTTCAATGAGATTTCTATGAGGTTCAAAGAAACCCACACAGGTCCACAGCCCTTATTAAAACCCTTGGGACCGGGGTGCCTGAGTTTGCACCTCAGCTCTTACATGTACTGGTAGTCTGGCCCCTTAACACCGAAGGTGGACAGAAGTAACATGCTTTCCAGCCTCTTTCTGTGGTAAGCTCCCCGGGGCCGAGACCCGACAAGCGTGTCAAAGTCATCGCAGGGTTTGTTCCCAGGTAGTTACTGAGCACCAGGTAACTAGCGCAACACACAGCCTTAGGTGCTCAGGTAAGTGGTGAACAGGCCCTTCTCACATGGAGCTGCAGCTGAAGAGTAAGTCTCTACTCCACACTTTTGGTAGAGACAGGTGATAAATATCACCGTTGATAGAATCTGCATCCCGAGAAGTGAGCAAAAACGCAGAGATGTGGCAGCTCCTCACCCAGGGCAGTTCTGACAGTGGACTCATGTGTGGGTGGCCTTGGGGGCTGGAGAGCAAGGTTGCAGGCCCGTGTCTTCAAAGGCTGCTATATAGTAGGCACCCAGTAAATACGTATTAAGTGAATGAATTAATGCACCCACTTCGTGAAGCACGCCAGATGCGCTGTTATTCACGGTAACGTGCATGTGTGCACTAACATTTGTTCTTGAGGGGGTAACTCAGGTTGGAAATGATCGAGTGGAAGATATTTATAGTTGAAAATACATATTCAGTACAGTCACCATTAAAGGTGCAGATGTCAATCTTGAACAGGTTCAGATGTCAATCTTTACTTTCCTGCCAAGAAACCACTTCATCTCCACCAGTGTCGTCCTGTGCGTGGTGGCCTCTGTTCTGATCAAGTCTGCACTGTCCGCTTGCGTAAGGGTTTTTACCGGGAAGCCTTGTTCATCTCTGCCTATGTGCTTATGTAAGCCAGCATCTTTAGGTTCTGAGCTTAGGGGATGCTTTCGGCGGAGATGTTGCCTCCAGGGATTCTTGCCTGTGCAATCCTGCTGGCAGTCCACCCGGGAATCAGAACGCCTGCGTGGTCTTTGCCAGTGCTCTGTTTCTCCTTACCCCAGTGCCTGACCTTGATTTTGAGTGTTCTCTGCTGACTGTGTTATCCCTGGCTTAGTCAGGGTTTGCTATGATTTAGTGAGGGGCAGGCACTTAAAAACCTATTTGTCAGGAAAGTTACTTCCTCTACGGAGGACGAGATAATAAACGGCAGCGTGGTGCAGTGGTTAAACACACACACTTCAGAGCTAGGCTCTCTGGGTTCAAATCCAACCTCTATGTCGTTGTACCTATATGACATTTGCAAGTTACTATACCCAAATGGGAATAATAATAATACCCGCCTTTCAGAGCTAATAGATGTAAATAGGATTAAAACCTGAGTTAATATAAAAGTGCTGGTAGACAGCAAGTGTGTATCATTACCCTGGACTATTGTGACCTTCTGTGCAGCATTAATCATTTTGACAGCAGGCCGGCACAGGCTTGCCTGTTTAATTTCTTCATGCCCGTGTTGGGCAGGGCGGATTAGGGTTTCCCTAGTGTGATGGGGTTTTCTGCTGGTCACTCTTCCCTGCTAGCTCCTGGATGACGAAGTTGGGTCTTGCTGATCTCTGCCCTCTCGGTGCCCATAGGACGTGCATATAGTGTCAGGGCACAATGACAGAGGTTGAAATGCAATGGAAGTCCTCCGCCAAGGACAGTTTGACTCTGGTCTTCCATCTCTGCAACCACAGCCATGACCAACGTGTGCCTTTTAGGCTTTGCTCACTGGGGGAAACAATTTTGGCTAAAGGAATTCCTCCCGGTATATTTCAGTCACGTTCATATACCCACATTTTAATCAGGTCTCGAGAACGGCAGTCTTTTTGCTTGCCCCTCACTGGGTAAAAAAAGGAGAAGTGAGAAGCTGAGATTCATTCACTTACCTGCAAGTTGGCTCTGCATTCATCGGATGTTTGTGATAGAATCTTCCTGTCTGCAGGCACGTCAGCTTCTTATTCAGAACTCCATTTCACGTTCTCTGCAAACTTCCTAACCTCTCGTAATCTCAGTACATTCCTAACTTTCTCCAAATGGATGACAGCATCTCAGAATCCTGATCCTCCCCTGCAGATTCCTAGCCCTGTTTCCGGGAGCGGCCAGCAGGTGGCAGGCCAGCCCCACCATCCCTGGGCAGCTTTGGTAGAGCTTCGGCTGCCTTTGTCAGGCCCCTGCCCAGCCTCTCCTTCATTGTGGGACAGTCTCCCAAGAGGAAAAAGTAGTTAAAGGGGGAAGGCCAGCTCACACAGCGCCTTTCTTCCACCTTTGAGATGATAATGAAGGGGGAGATGCTCCACTGTCTGCACCCAGAGGGAACCCACCGGGAACTACCCTGCTCCCTTTTCTCCCTTCTCAGCCCCAGGTCCTGTCTTTCCTATCCCCAACCAGGGCCTTCCTGCAGCTTGGTTTCCTTGTGGCGAGGGAGTTGCAGGAACCCCCCACCTTTTCCCTCCTGGTAGGGACCAACCCCCAGACTCTGTGAATCAGCCGGGGCCCCCAAGGACGCTCTGATACCTGGCCAGTGACCTGGGGAAAAGGACTTCCCATCCTCTGAGTGGAAATAGAGGGTCCCAAAGCCAACTTTGTTGGGAAGAAGGACTTGTGGCTCAGCGTTTTAAGATCCTACCACTCTTTGGGATTTTCCTTGGAGGTAAGCCCAGCTAGGGCAACGGTGTTTGGGGAGCTCTGGACCAGCGCCCCCTTCACCCACCGCCCCCCAAGGTCAGGCTCAGGAGTAGGTCTGAACTGAAGTTGGTGCTGCCCTCTGGGATGAGGGAAGATCAGTCTTGAAAGCTAAAGAGAAAGGATAAGTAAAATACATGGATTTCAAGCTCAGTTTTCTTCGGCCCTACCATCACTCGGCTTATTGTCTTACCTAGAGTTTTCCAGTAGCTTCACTGGGGTCAGGCCTCACCTGGTTACCACCTTCCATGTCGCCACCAAGTTGTAGTCTTTCCAAAACACACATCTGATCCGTGTGCTCCCACGCCCTCTGTGCATCCCCTTTTATAACCCCATGCCGGTGCATCATTGCCCTCAAGTTCAAATTCAAAGTCCTAAGCTTGTCTGCCCTCCCTCTAGTTATGCAATTCCACTTCCTGCCTTGCTGCTTATTCCAAAGAAATAGCAAACAACTCGTACTGCTCAAACGTTGCCTTTTTTGCCTTAGCATATTCTGTTCCCCGCTACCTGAAATACCCTCCTGTATCCTGTTCACTTGGCCAGTTTTCTTTCATCCTTAAAAGCCTAGTCAGGTGCCGCTTCTTTCATGAAGTCTCCCCTGACACACCCCACCCCGCCATCAGTGCTAACAACCACCTCCCTACATAACTTAACACATATCTCATTGTTCCATTACTGCCCACATCACATGGTGTTATAATTGGCTGTTCCGTGGCTCTCTCTTCTGCAAGAACAAGGCCAGTGTCTTGTTCTTCTTTACATCCCTGGTGCTCAACACACAGTAAGCGTACAATTAGCATCTGTGGTTGCCCCCACTCCAGTCCAACCAGGGTGACTTTTAATGGGCGTAATGGGGCCTGAGATTCACCTTACCTTAGGAGTCGGGAATGAAGTACGCACAGCTGAGTGGTTTCAGTTTCTACGCTCCTATCTATAAAATCTTGGCTCTTGATTTTCCAGTATGCTA
>CM052539.1:9257384-9303572 GCA_028533065.1 Trachops cirrhosus
GATGGATGGATGGGGGATGGATGGATGGATAAGGGGATGGATGGATAGATGGGGGACGGATGGATGGGGGATGGATGGATAGATGGGGGATGATGGGTAGATGGGGGATGGATGGGTGGGGATGGATGGATGGATGGATGGATAAGAGGATGGATGGAAGGATGTGTGAATATATGGAGAAGTGGATGGATGGAGAAGTGGAGGGAGGGAAGAAGAAGGAGGGAGGGAAAATAAGTTTTCTTAGTCTTCTCCTGTGCACTAAGTATTCTCAGGGTCCTCATCTTCTCATCCTCTATGTACCATCCATACCCCTTTTCTGGAATGATTGTGTATTAGTCACTTGCACCTTGGTATGAATTACCTAGTGTATTACCTTTCCCATGGGAACTTCTCCTGGTTGGGTTCTTAGTAGTTCAGTAAATGTTTGCTGAGGGAACAGATTAGCCTTCTAAGTGTTAACTCTCTTGGTGGAATGAAAGTTGTGGACTTCCAGGTATCTGTGGGAATGAGAGAGACCTGGTGTTGTGTCATTGGAGAGGAGAGGGGTAGGGGCTGGGAGATGACTTTCTAGCCCATCTCTGCAGTCACAGTAAGTGGGTGACTGATGACTTTGTTTACCCTAAAGGCCTGTGCCAGGGAGCGTCTGTGCAAGTTTCCATCACGCTAGACGTGAAGCAGGAGTTCTGTTCAGAGTAAGGAAGATACTGCCGCCTTCTTCCTCTCGGAGAGAGGAGACGGCTCGTCTCTTCCCCAAGGACACACTCAGCTGACCTCAGCCCTCTACCTATGCTACTGAAGGACAGGAGGGAAAGAGATGAACACTAAACACCTGCCCTGTGTCAGGGATGTCATTCACGGGGGCCCCGTGGCAGACTTAGTAATGTTCTTATGTTTACAAATGAAACTGTGACTCGAGACAGTTGACTTGTCCGAGGCAGCGCTAGGAACTAAATAGCAGAGCTGAATAGGACCTGGGTCTGTCTCTGTTGCCGGCAGTGCCCACGCACCCCTTTACCTGGAGAGGGAAAGTCCCACCCTGATAGCCCACAGGTGAGCAGCACACATGCCAGCAGGCCTTTCGATCTGCATCCTCATGTAATCTTCATGACAACCCTGTGAGAAGATTTTCCTGTCCCCATTCTACAGATGAGGAAGTAGAGGCTTGTCCAAAATCATGCAGCCAGTGCCAGAGCTGCCAACTCAAATCTGGACCTTCCGCTCCATGCCTGTTGCTCATTTCCCCTGCCCATTTAGGGGTATGCCCAGGAAAACTCATCACCTTCCCTGCGTGCCCACAGCATCTACCTAAGTCATTTCTCCTTCTTCGTTCTCATGCATACACATGCATTCAGACCCTCCCACGTTCAACTTCGAAGCCCTTGGCCCTAGCAAAGAATAGGTACCATGTAGGGGATGGACTGATGACTGAACTGGTCACTCACTAGGGAAGCAGCCCCTGGCTCTCAGACTGGGTTGGGATCCCCTTCTGTGGGTGGACCTGAATCTTTGGGCTAACGCCCTGTGTGGTCATCATCCATTTATGCGTCTCTCCCTCTGGTTATGCTGTCTTCATCCTTGTTTCCTTAGAGCCCGCAGGCTCTGGCACAGAGTGGGTGGTCAATAAAAGTGTGTTAAGTGTCCTCCAAAGAAGCCTTCCCTGGCCACCCTAAGTCAGATCCCCCTGCTCCCTGTATGTGTTCTCTGTCACTCTGGGCTTCTTACTCACAGCACTCATCATTTCTTTGTCACCTGCTTCGTTTTAGGACTTTTCCAAAAGCATGTTAGCTCCACAAGAGCAGAAACTGTATCAGCCTTTCCCTTCCTGCCTAGTAGGATGCCCTGTTCGTACAAGCCTCAGGAAATAGTGATAAAATGAGGGAGTGAAGAGATGTGAGTTGTGACCCAACCTATCCACAAAAATCTCCTTCCCTGTTGTTGTCAGAATCCAATGAGGGGATGTTTGTCACATCCTGTGGCTTGGGACCCCAGTAGGTCTCAGTTCCCAGTAGGTCCCTGTACAGGTGCAAGGGACCTGTTACCCTCAGAGGGTTCCTCCCTTTTCCAACCCACTGGAGCCCTCAAGTTAAAAGGAGATATGCAGAGGCTGCCCCATCATTGGAGGGTCCCCTCTGGCAGTGGGAAGGGGCCGGGAGGGGTAGCTGTTCTGGGGGTGAATCGTGGTGCTAGAATTGGATCCCTGAATTGGACTTCTGTGTTCAAAGGTCCTGCTTTGGCCACATCTCCATTCAGCCAAACTGCCATGTGACTCTCCCTGCCTTGCTAACTGGGAAAGCCTCGTGTGGGTCTTCCTTCAGTGGCCTCCTGCGTGGTCCCTCTCCCCTGCTTCTGCCCAGGCCGCAAACGAGCAACTGATGTGTTGCAGTAGAAGCACGAGAATACCTTAATGGAACTGGATTCCTGCATCCCTGTCCCCTCCCCCTCCCCCGACAGGGGTGACCTGTGGGAAGTGGCTGTGCCTGAGACAGAATGTTCCTGACCTCTCCTCCCTGGGAAGGGCATCGCCGAGGCCTAGACCTCGGCTCCCCATCCCAGACGGATTTATGGGAAGGGAGCTGCTTGGACACAGGTGGATCCTGTTTGTGCTAATTCTCCTCTTCCTTCTGCCCCTGCTGCCCCCGAGAAAGGCTAGGTACCCGCTGCTCATAAATCTCTCTCACACCACATCCCGCCTCCCCAGATAGGGATTTCCCACCCCAGGCAGCGCCAGTTTTATAATATTCTCCTTCCTGGTGCCTCTGATGTGGCAGTAAAATATGAGACCACCCACAGAGATGGAAGCTTGGTAGAATGAAGAGCTGCCCCCACCTCTTTCCCAAGACCAGGGACTTGACTGATTGGCCAGGGTATTTGGGGAGCTCGTTGTGGGAATACACATTATTAGGGCACCAGGGAGAGATCTGCATTAGGGAGACAGACTCCTCAGCAAGAAAGGGCCGTCCATTTTACCTGAGGTCAAACTGGCCCGCAATTACAGAGGCAGCCACTCCAGCCCCCAAGGCATCTAGCATTCCACACCATCCCTACCTTTCCTGCTGCCAGACGGAACTGTTCAGAGGCAGCTCAGGCCTGAATGAGCCCCCGGCAAGGAGGCAGCAGTCTGTGTGGCCTGTCAGGAGACAGACTTCTGACTCCCGGCCAGGCAGGGGGATGGACCGCCTGACCCTCAGCTTCAGCCTTGCGTCTGTCTGCCAGGCCCTGCAGTGGAAACCCCAGAGGTGGGCAAAACAAGGTTTCTCCTGGGAAGGTGAGGCCTTTGAAGGCCGGAGCGACTTGGGTGGTGTTGGCGTAGTACAAAGTGCTCCGGGTTCCGGGTTAGAATCAAGTCGAGGGCTGCCCGTTGTGCAGGTGGGACGTGCACAATCTGACCCCACATCTTGGTGTAGATTCCTAGGTGTGTTACAACCGTGTACCAGTAGATGGCGGTAACGTGTCTCGAGGACTGGATACCCTATCCCTGGAAGACATTATTCATTTACCCAGTCAGCAAACATTTGTTAAACATGTGCCTTGTGCCCTGGCACTTTGTGCCGGATACTGGAGATTCAGTGAGCGTTGAGACACAGTTTCGGGTTTCCAGGCTCTCACAGACTAAGTGTGGGGGGGAGGGGCAGACAAACAATATGTAATTACAACACAGGATGATATATATTGTAGTGGTTGAGTACAGCACTCTGTGGGAACCCAGAGGAGGGACACCTAACCCATCCTCGTTGGGTGGCGGTAGGGGGGGGGAGATTGCTTTCAAGGAAAACTTGATAGGAAGAGGCATCCACGCAGAGACAAGCAGAAAGCCATCCTAGCCATCCACACACGTGCAAAGGCTCAGAGACATGAAAGCATAGGACATGTTTAAGGCATAGCGGAAAGTCAAGCGTGTCCGTGTGGTGGGCAGAAAAGCGGAGGAGAAATGGGCTGTAGGTCAGCAGGGCCCAGATCATGAAGGACCCACAGGGTCTGGACTGAATCCCCCCAATTTTTTCACACATAAGGTGTCATTCACTGTTGACACTTGGAGATGTTGTGGGACTTGGAACAAGGACTTCTCCAACCAGACCGTGTGGGGACTGTTCCTGCCCGACCACCTCACAGGGTTGACATTGGGATCAAATAGGAGGAGGGATGTGAAGGGGCTTGAGACCTTATACATCCAGGCCATCTATTTATCATTTTCATCATCACCCATCACTTATTGCACTGATGGGACAAGTCAAAGTGAGGTGAATAGCAGTTCTACTTTGTAACCTCCGTGGGGGTAAGACCACACGGCACCCACAGGCACAGAGTAAACCCTCGATAGTTCTTTGCTGTTGCTGCTGGTTCTTTTTCAGGCTCTGGGCTGTGTGCTTTGGAGCTTATAGTGTGCCAGCAACTGTTCTGAGTGCTTTCTGTGTCTTGTCTAGCTTCATCCTCACAACAACCCTGTGTGATAGCTACTAGGACTATCTCTACTCCCCAGATATGGAAACTGAGGCACATGGAGGTTGAGTGAGTGACCCAAGTTACAAAGCAAGTGAGTGACGGAGCTGGGATTGCATCCAGGCAGTCCAGCCCGGAGTCCACTACACTCTGCTGCCCTGTGACGTAAAAGATCAAGTGGATTTCTCACCATGACCTTGGCTGGTAGATGTTATCACCACTTGACAGAAGAGGAAACTAAGACCTAGAGGAGTTAAGTACCTTGTCTTAGAACATGTGGTGAGTGAGTAGTAGAGCTAAGATTTTGCCTAAACTTGTACAATTCCAAATCCATGCTTTTTCCAGTGTAGCAATGATGGTATTCATGAGTTACCATCCTGAGGTCCCAGGCTCACCCAGTACTTCTGTTAAACCCAAACTAGAGGACCCCTTGACCTAAGTCCTGCTGTGACCCTTGCCAGCTATTCCCTTCCTGACAGCAGAGGAGGGCCCTGAAAATTGCACCCTTAGGACCAAGCACCCTAGAATTCCCTGCCCAAAGGGACCAGGCCTAATTCCAGGGCCTGTATAGGCCAGTTCTCTGGTCCATCCTCCCATGGCATGGCCAAGGGACAGCTGTTGATGGGGCCACGGGCGAGGAGACAAAGATGGGCCATGAGGCCTGGGCCATCCAGGAGCCTGCACAGGAAGCCCCGTCATGCACAGGACACAGAGGAGGGTGAAAGGAGAAGTAGGGTGTCGATGGGAACCAAGAGACGGCAACTCCCATGTTGCCACGTTCTAGTAGACATCCAAGAATTCTGAGAAGTCTAAATTATGACCCTTCTAGAAAATTATGAAATTGCATTTATTAAGGAGGGAAGACATATGTGTTTTATTTAAATGTTTGCTAGTTTTAGATGTCATTTTTAAGTGAGATATAAGCCTCCATTTATTCTTTTGCCCCAGGCCCCACAAAACATTAGGTATAGGCTTATCCCAGTGTCTGGAGTTTGCTGACACTATGTTTTGAGGATTTGTGATAAAATCCACAAATCACATGAAAAGTTCCCTTTGCATGAGGCTGAGTTTACACACATTTTGTCTAAGACCATCCTGGGAGCAATAAAAAACAAAATCTTGCTTTCAGTTCACACCAACAGCTCCTGTCCCACTAAAGTCCTGCCTTGTTGACATCTGAGCCTGTGAACATTGTAGGAAAAAGGGGTGTTAATGTTAGAGCTGTCAGTCAGTGGTGATGCAGGTAGTATTGGAAAGAGAGGAACTCCACTGGCATCGGGTAAGTGTAGACAGACTTTGGAAGCAGACAGACTGAAGCTGGGTCAGAGAATTCGTAGAAAGAATTCTTTCCTTCACAAATGAAAGGATGAAAAAAAAAACCAAAAAACATAGCAACATTGCTGTTCCAGGGAAAAGAATGGAAGAAGAAGCTAAGAAGATTCTTGGATATCACGATTACAAGTTGTTCTTAGAACTCAATCTCATGGCCATACATACCTAGCTGAATGGAGAGTTGGGATGTACGTATTTTTGGCTACCAATCTGTAAACTCTCTTACTGTGGGAAAAGAAGAAAATGGGTATTGGGATCAAAGAGCTGTCTCTGCCCCAGAAAAGGTTTATGGAAATGCTTATTAACACAGTGTTCAGATTGCAGCAAGTGGGTAAGAACTATTCGTTTCATCAACAATTTAAAAAAGCAAATGGAAACTTTTGCTACCTTTGCCTTGTGGGAGGACATCTAAACCCAGGAGTACCCTAACATTCACTGCTATTTTTCAGGGGTGAGCAAAAACATAGGTATGGAATTAGAAGGACAGGACTCAAGCCACTTAAGCAAAGTATTTTTTCTCTGTGGTTTTCAGTGTCCTTGTCTATAGGAAATAAAAATGCCTACTTCGTGGTTGTAAGCATTAAATGAGAAAGGTGAAATGTTAAAGCCTATAGCACAGAAAACAAGTGTTTTAGAAAAATGTGTCTCTTCAATCATTCACTCTTTCAACATGCATTAATTGAGCTCCTACTGCATGTAAAGCACACTGGTAGCTAATGGGAATAGAATGATGAATAAGGTTGATTGTTCCTGACCTCAAGGAATTGTGCTATAGTGTAGTGGGATGCAGATATTAAACACAGTTACTCATTATAATTGTGTTAAGTGCTGTGAAAGAAAAGTAGCATGGCAAAAGAATCTATGTGGGAAGAGAGTTGAAGGAGGCCAGGACTAGGGTGCTTTTAAAGAAAAGTGGGCAAGTGGGTGGACTTGAGAAATAATTAGAATGTAGAACCAATGGGGATAGGGAGAGAGAAAGAGGTAAGAAGAATGATGTCCATGTTTCTGCCTTGAGTAATGAGCAGATGGGATGCCATTTATTGATAATAGGAAGACAGAAGCAGGGGTGTAGAGGAAAGATGGTGGAAGAATGGATGGATGGATGGATGGATGGTTGATGGGTGGATGGACGGATGGATGGAAGGACAAAGGAACAAGTAAAGTCTCCTTTACAGAACAGATGGACAAATAGAGAAACGAAAGATGGATAGATTAATTTAATAAGTCCTTTATGAAGTATATAGGGTGTAACTCAATAACTTTGTACTATTTATTTATGTAGGGTCCTTTATCTCATTTGATCCTTAAAATAACCCTGGGATATATATCATGCAGGTATGAATTTCATCCTTCCAGAGAGGATAAAACAGACTCAGGAAGGCCAAGCAACGTGGCGGAACGAGCACCTGAGTCTCCCGTCCTCCCATCCAGTGCTCTCCCCCCACCCCCCACGATACGTATACACAGTGAGGGAATGAAGCAGCCGTGGTGGGAGGCAAGAGCAGTTTGGTAGAGAAGGGGTCTGGATGCACACCTCAGGGGGGTAATAAGACCTTTGGGAGAAGGGAGAAAAGAGAAAAGCAGCCTGCACCCTAACTCAGAGATTTCTTCCTTTCCTTCACAGGGCCAAGTATTTCCATGGAAAGAAGGCGAACGGAGAGATTGAGATCCGAGTGGAGCAGGTAGGCTGGAGCAGAGTCTTTAGTGCTGCTGCCCTAACCTTTTGTTTAGCTGGAGCCATTCCCAGGAGCAGCCTTGATCCCCAGTCTATGTGGTTATGATGATGAACTAAGATTACCAGAAAAATTCTGTCTTATACTGGCAGTCTCTTTAAGTTCCAGAATTGTTTAGCCCAATGGCTTTCAATCTTTTTGTGTTAGCAGCAGAACCTTCCTTCAAAGGTGATCTCAGGTAGGAGCTCATTCTACAAAATAGAGACAAGTAGAGCTTCTCTGATGGAAATGGGAGTGGGGAGCCCCAAAGCCCATCCGCTCCATTATTCCACCTCCCCACGTGCCTGCCATGGTGCCCCATGCATGGAACCACTTGAGCTGGGAGCACGGTGGTTTTGAATCCTGGCTCCCCCATTTTCTGGGTATTGGGCAGGTGACTTTATCTCTTTGTATCATCTTTCTCTTATCTATTGTTTCGTATCATTGTTGAGATGAAATTATTTAGAACTTCAAAGGAGATTAGAATCACGAATATTGGCTCTGATTATCAACATTAATATCAACATCCAGTTCCCTCATTTTACGGGGGACAGCAACATGACTTGCCCGAGGCCACATAGGAAGTCAGGGGCAGAATATGGTTCCAGATCCAGGGCTCCTCCCATTCATTCAGTGAATGCTTCTTGGGGACCTACCCAGTGCTTGGCTTTAGCATGTCAGAGCATGGGCTCTGGAGCCAGAGTCTACATTCAAATCCCAACGAACTGTGACTTTGGTAGAGTGATACCTGAGCTCTCTGCAGCTCATTTTCTTCATGTGTACAATTGGGTGATGATAGCATCAACTTTATGGGGTAGCTGTGAGGATCAACTGAGTTAGTCCATGAAAAATACTTAGAACAGTGCCCGGCACATACCAACGCCTAGTAAATGTTACCCTTTTATCATCATCATCATCATCATCAAAGACAAACAGTTAATAAGATAGGAAAGGTCCCTGCTATACGATGAACTCAGAAAAGTGCAATAAAAAAGTAGAAGGGTGGACTTTTTCAGTGCTCTTTGAGTGTGCTGTGTTGGAGGAACAGAAAGCCTTTCTGAGCATCAAATTTGAGTTGGCTTCATATTAAAACACATACAGCTTGCATTTCAATGTGATCCTGCGGCTTTCAAGTCTGTCCAGTGTCTACTGGTTTTCCTTCCATGGCAAAGGGCAGGTTATTTTTGTTCACTTAACAAATATTTGTCAAACATCTTGTATGCTAGCTAGTTAACATGGGGAATGAGGATAGAGAAGCAGAGGCTCTGTCCCAAAAAGCCTGTGGCCTAGAGAAGCAGGCAGGGTAAGTCTTCACAGAACCTCCACACAGGTGGAATCCAGGAGAGAGGGGTCCACACTTACCACTATGGGCAGCAGAGGCCACATTAATTGAGGGAGTCGAATGGCTTCAAGGAGAGGGTGGTATTTGAAGTGGATCTTGAAGGATGGATATGCTGTCAACAAGTGGAGGCAACATGAAGAGTATACGAGATGGAAGCGGTGTGAGCCAAGGTAAAGAGGCCAGAGTACAGGGTGTGGAATGGCGGAAAGTCCAGGTCGGTTGCCTCCAAAACAGGACGCATCATGCTCCCCTGACCCCAACCTACTCGTTTTCCCAAGTTTCCTCTCTCAGCAAAGAGTGCCACTGTCTAGCTTCCACCTTAGCCAGAAACCTCGCAGTCTTCTGGATTCCTCCCTCTCCTTCCGCCACTGCGCCCATTCAATCACCAGATCCTGTTGACTCCATATAGCACACCTTCCTAGTCTGTCTGCTCCTCTCCATCCCCATTGCCTAGATCCTTGGCTGAACCAGCATCCTCAACTCTCATCCATAACCTTCCCAGTCAACAGCCTCCAACTCCATCTTTTCACCCACTTGCAATGTATATCGTGTACTAAAGCCAGAGGGATCGTTCTTAAAAGGCAAATTAGATTCTTAAAAGTATTAACTTTAAAATCCCTTCCTCAAAGACTCTTTCTCTGAGCCCTCACACCCCGATCTCAATCAGGTAGCCCCAGCTGTTCCCTCCTGGCCCTTACCTGAGTTTTTAACCACACGTTTGGATGTGGGATTATTTGCATGAGGGTAGCGGCCATTGCTGTTTAGCTCTCACCCTATGTAGCACAGGGCCCGGCACATACTGGAACTGAAGCAAATATTTGCTGAATAACAACTTATAGATTCCACAGATTCCAGGCTGTTTGTCAGTTTCCAAGGGAGATAAATCACTGCTCTTTAATCTCCCTGCAAAAATCTGAGTTTTCCATAAACCATGTGATGAATGCTCTGTTGTCAGCTTCGTTAGCCTCGTCTCATTCCATTTGTGAAACCCCCAAAGGCATGTTTTAATTTTACCCTGTTATGTCAGCCCCAACTTATGGGCACAACACCTAGGAGCAGGAGCATCCAAGGGAATTGCCCTAACTCACCCTGGGGCTCTGGGGACACTCGGCCAGTCTGTGAGGGCTACAGTCACACTGGAACACAGGCTAATTTAGACTCCCCCTGACTTCCAGCCATCCCCCTTGGAAGCCAGAAGACAAATTAGCCAGGAGACCAATTAGCAGATAATCTGGATATTTTCCCCTGGAAGACATGCCTTCCTAAACCCCATCTTAGAGTCTGAATTGTTTGTCTTGTTCCCATCTGGATCAATGGGTGGGTCACACAAGCAACCCCCAGGAATCTCATATGCATCCTCGAGCGCTTGGGAGAAGTTTCAGGATGGGAGCCACTGTTTAGTCTGAGCTGGCCTCACATTTTGGAAGTCTGTCTCCCAACTGAAGGCCAAATTAACCAGATAATTGCACTGTCTGGGTTTTGCTGGACAGAGTGAATGAGTTAGTTGTGGTTGGCCTAGAGAAAGCCTCCGCCCCTTCTCTCCACCCTTTCCCCCCCATTTCAAAAACTGCTTGCCTCAGCTCTTGCAGAGCCAGAAATCAAGACACCCTGAGGAGGCCAGTGGGGGAGCTGCATAGTGTTGCATTCCATTACCCACAATGCCCTGCGGGCTCTGCGGGGTCTCACAGCGGTGTCCTAGTAGGGTGTGAGAGGTTCTGGCCAGGGTGCTTGGCATGTCCAGCTCTCCTCTGTTTATATTTGAGGCAAAGGGTACAAGTCTCCCCTCTGTGGGACTAGTGATGAGGTTGATGAATGGATTAATATCAAGTAGGCTCACAGTTCTGCATGACCAGTGGACCGGGGCTAATGAGACGGCCTTGGGTTTCATTCTTCTCTAATAAAAAGGGCCGAAAGTACCATGGTCAGTCTTTCCTCGGTGTTACTACAGGTGCTAAAGCATAAGGAGCGACAGTGCCTCGTTCCAGCACATGGAGAGAAAGGCAAAAGTCCTTCTACGAGACCGCCTCTGAATGAATGCCAGCAGTTCCCTTCGAGCCCTGTCCTTGTGAGATACTGGGTTGAGATGAGGTTAGATAGATGTGTGTTGATCCGGGGAAGGCTGTTGGTTGGAGTTCTGCTAATCTTTCGCCCTCAAACTATATATTTCCTCAACTTAAATGTCTCCTGGAAGCAAAACTGGTATTTTTTCGCCTTAAATATTTTTAATACTCAAGACCATCATATATTCATATATATATTTTTCTTACACCCATTTGCCTTCCATCCACAATTCTTCCTGGGACAACCTTTCCTAAAATGAATGAATGAATCTTAGCTGTAGACACGGACCCTAAACACTATGTAATATTTCAGGAAATAATCATCAATAAGATAGAGAAACGGAGGTTGGATGTTCATTTAGTTTGGTGGCATGGTGACAGTCAAACATCACCCCCATGAGGAAATGGCTGCTGATAGAAATACACCTTGACAGAACTTTGTCTAACGACTTGCCAAAGAGCTCTGCCCTGGGCTTTGCTCCACTCCTCCTCATTCGCAGCAGTTTATCAAATTCCATTTGCCGATGACTTGAAGCTGAATGGGAGAGAGAATATACTGGATTAAATCTGATGCAATCAGATTAGATGAGGTTATGTATGCTATAAGGTGCTATTTAAAAACTTAGCTGAAGGGGAGCAGGATTGGAAAGCCTTAGTTTGTTAAAACCATATTTTAAAAAAAGACCTAAGATTTGAGTTGAGTAAATTCTTAATATTCGTGGGAGGTGGTGTGGTGTAGACTCTATTTACAGTTAGGATTGTGGCTCCAGAGTAAGATAACTAGAGATAGAATCTGAGCTCCACCATATTTTAGCCATGCTGACCTTCCACTTATGCATATAACATCTCTAAGCTTCTGTTTTCTTATCTATAAAATGTGAATAATCATTTTAAATAAATAAGTAAACAAAATCTTAAAAAAATATATAGTTTCTACCCCTAGAGTTATCATGTAGATTCAGTGAGTTAGTATACATATTGTGCTTAGCATGGTTTCTGACACGCAGATTGGGTGCTTAATAATCTATGGTTATGGTTGTTCACACCCCCAAACGTGATGCTACTGCGGGTTGCATGATCAGAGTACAGCATTTGGAATACAGGAAGGTGATGGTACACATCCACACACATGCACACACTCACACACTCTGCTGGTCAGACTCTAGGAGAGACCCAGCTGAGTGTCACACTGTAAGGGGTAACAGCAACCTGGAATGCCTTCCAAAGAGAGTGACTGGAGCGAGAGGACGGTCATCTATGAGCAAGGTCATTGCGAGGATCTGGAGTTAGGTAGTCCAGAAAAAGAGATGTTTCTGATGGGACCCAGTCTACTCTTTGCAAACATCCACCCCCTGAATGAGTGGTTGAAAATGGTAATAGCCGTCATCCGTTGAGTACAGTGGAAACTCAGTTCTCAAACTTGATTTATTCTAGAAGGCTATTCAAGAAATGGTTTCTTTGAAAATGGAATCTTTTTTTTATTAGAAATAATGTAAATTAATCCGTTTCAGACTCCTGTTTCAAATGATTTCCTGTTTTAACATTTCTTATGTACAATACCTGTCTAATGTACTGTTTAATCTATAAATACTTTAACAACAAAAAGGACATGAAATATAAATGAAAATTTAACAAAATGTAAATAAAATGTATGGTAAAAAACGAAAATTTATGGACACACTAGAACTTAACCTTTAGTGTTGAGAGCTATTGATGACTGAGTATGATGAGTATGAATGGGTGTTATTGTTTGGAAGGGGAGTTGCCTTCCATAAACATGACAGGTAGCTCGTTCTTATGGGGTTCTTTCTCTCTTTTGTCTCTTTGCTCCACTAGAACTTGCCTTAAGCTCACTGGGCCTCTGCCTCACTAAAAACCCACCCAGTGATGTTTGTTTTTGCCTGCGTTTTAACACGTGCCCAAAGTGAAATACTGCATTGTCATTGAACAAGCTTATCACACAGTTTGCTACTTCTTTGTCAGGGTGACATTTCTCAATAAAACTTCACATTTCTCCCCATTTCCCAAGTATTTCCTTGATTAGTGAAATAGGAATGTCTTTCATTCCCTCTTTTTCTACCTCTTCCATTCCAAATTGAACAAATTAAGTTTGAGAACCAAAGTTCCACTATATCAGCCTGAAGAGTTGGCAGGTCCAAAACCAAAGTTTTGTTTGACAACTGAGACATTTTTTCAGTGAACAACTTGGTTGAGAACCGACTTGTTCGAGATGGGAAATGTTCGAGAACCAAGGTTTGACTGTACTTGCAAAATAAGGCTTAATAGTTTTTATTGTTGTTATAGGCACTGCCTCCATCCTACAGAAACTGAGGCACTGCCTCCATCCTGCAGAAACTGAGGCACTGCCTCCATCCTGCAGAAACTGAGGCTCAGAGGAAATAAGTGGATCTCCCGAGGTTGCCGACATATAACTGGCAGAAGCCTTTTTATAAACCCAGGCAGCCCGACTTCAGAGCCCCCCTCTTGTCTACTACATTTTTCTGCCATTGTTGCAGACATCAAGAACAAAAACCAAATGCACTGGGTAAATCACTTTGCATACATGCTCTTATTTCAGCCTCTTTGAGGTGGGTACTGTGACTGTCCCCACTTGGCAGGTGAAGAAACTGAGGCTCAGAAAGGTTAAACACCCTGCTTGAAATGAGTGACAGAGGAGGGATTTGGACCCAGGTTTTACCTGCATGTGGGCTGAACCGCCATAAGCGTCTCTCCTAGAAATACAGTAACTGGTTCCAAAAGGACTGCAGGTAGTGAGTGTTGTAATGCGCTTTGAGGGAGGAAGAGCTTTTCCTCCAGCTGCAGGAGTCCCCCCAGAAGGCAACCCTCAGTGGGCAGCCCACTTTCGGAAGTGGCTCACTCAGGTGAGGAGAGCTGCCTTGCCCACGGTCACACCTCTTTCCTGGGGGAAGCTATATTCAGTGACTGGCTGGCACAGGGTACAGAGACCTAGCCCCTTGAGCCCAATTTGGGACAATTGTGAAGGGCCATCCGAGCTTCAGAGCTCCTTCTCGAGTTGGCAGAGGCCTCCACTGAGACAGCAGTGCAGCCTGACCTCTCCGTCTGCTTCCTCCCCTTTCCCCAGAGCCTTTCCTAATGTCCTTCTCAGAGTCTACCTCCGAGGACATTTATAATTCTGATAGACTTTGCCAAATTACCTCCGTTGAGGTTGTGTAGATGATCTATAAGAGTCTTCTGATCTAGATTCCTAGGACTCTCCGTGACCCCTGGTTCTGGAGTCCATCCTGTGCAGAATGCTCTCCTGGACGCAGCCCAAGCATTGATGCTGAACTCTGAAGTGCTCCATAACTCGATCTTTCTATGTGACCTCCTTGTGTTTGAAATTCACCAGAGCCTGGCGTTTCTCTACAGGGCTGAGTCCGACAGAACTCTACCCGCTCTGATCCACTAAGCCTTGTTTTGTTAACACAATCCTGCAAGATTTATTTGTTTGGCTTGGCTTACCCTGACCTCAGACGTTCTGTTTTGTATTATTTTTAAAAGCGTGCAGGTCTCCATGGAAGCCTTTTTCTTTTCAAATCTAAGAACCAGCTGGGGGAATAAAAAAAGCAGGTGGGCCACTAGGGTGGATTAGCTGAAACATAACTCATTAGAGGAGCAAGTGTTTCTCTCAACCATGGCATTGATTAATGGGGGTTTATCACCATCCTGGATCTATTTTTAGGCTCACTACTTCAAGAAGACAATAGAGAAATGGAGAAACAATAGTAATGGTGGTGGTAGGAAACTTTTATTGAACATTTACTGTATGCTAGGTGCCATGTCAAGTGATTCCCATGCATTAACTCAATTAACGCACACAGTATGCCTGTTGTGGAGGAAACTGCGGCACAGAGAGCTTAAATAAATTGCCCAGGCAGGGTCCCACAGCACGTAAGAATGTGGGGAAGCTGGAATTTGAACTGAGGTTCAGCTGATTCCAGGTGTCTGGTTCTTAACAAAGCAGATCCATCCGTGTGTATGTTGACCTTGACTTTGTCTATATCGAGCTTTTGCCTCTTTCCTCTTCCTTAGGTTGCTTGAACCCGCAATTCCACTGTCTTCTTCTATCTCACTCTGCTCTTTTGATCTACCGAAAAGTTACAAGTTCTTATGAGACGTTCTTTCGGCAGAAGGCTCCTTTGAATGGCTCTCACTCAGTATTTAATGTTTCTGGCACATTGCTGCTACCCCCTGTTAACGATGCTGCTTGTTCTGTTCCCCCCGAGAGTAGATATTCACTGTTTGCCTGTAGGTGTAACTATATGTCCTCAGACGACATGAATAGTGTAATTGCTCAGACTCTGGAGCCAGACCACTGGGATTTGAATCTTGGCTCTGCCACTTCCTGAGTAGTTTCACTTCTCTGTGCCTCAGTTTCCTCTTATGTAAAATTAAAATAATAATAGTATTGGGTTGGCCAAAAAGTCCATTTGTTTTTTCTGTATGATGGCTCTAGTAGTGCTTAGTTGTCTTTAACTTTGAAACAATTTTCTCAGGTCATATGGTGACAGCTGTCATATCAGTGTGTAGTTAAAAAACATCAATGTTGGTGAATTTTTGTGCAGCCATTTTAATATTGAAGATGGAAGAAAATACACATTTTGGCACATTAGGCTTTACTATTTCAAGAAAGGTAAAAATGCAACTGAAACACAAAATAAATATTTGTGCAGTGTATGGAGAAGGTGCTATGACTGATCAAAAGTGTCTAAAGTGGTTTGCAAAGTTTCTCAGTACTACTGACATTTTAGCCAAATAATCCTTTGCTGCGGGGCTGTCTTATGCATTAGAAGATGTTTAGCAGCACCCTGGCCTCTATACACTGGAAGCCAATAGCGGGAGGTAGCCGACATAGTCAAAATGTCCAAATCAATGAAGTTACTGGTGAAAATGAAAAATGTGTCTTTTATTTTACAGAAAAAACATAACAGACTTTTTGGCCAACCCAATAATAATAATAAATACCTGTAGCATTATGAGATTGAAAGAAAATACCCCATTTAAAACACTCGACACAGATACTAGAATTTAGAATGTGCACTGTAAGTGTTACAGCTATTTTTCAGATAACCTTCACATTCTTGAACGCACTTCCCTTAAGTAGTTTCTAGGTGTCAGTCTCTGGGATTATTCAGAAATGAAAAAGATATAATCCACATTCTAAAGAAATTTGCTGGATAGTTGGGAAGATAAGAAATGTCAAAAGTTCATGGTGTATTTTAATATGTATTTTTTACTAACACATGTCCAGTCGTATTTCCCATTGACATGTAACAGTCATTGGCACTTGGTGTAAACTTCCAACTTTTCTTCGCTAGCAGACAGTGCAGGTTCTGGTCAAGGTGTTCAATGTTCTGAGTGAATGTGTGAGTGAATAGGTGATATGGTACAGTCACCCATGGAGGATGGAGCCAGAACAGGGCCTTGAAGGTTATCTAATCCAGGAGTCCCCAACCTTCGGTCCATGGACTGGTACTGGTCCGGGCCTGTTAGGAACTGGGCCACACAGCAGGGTGATGGGGGGTGAGCTTCAATTTAATGCGCTTGAATCATCCCAAAACCATATCCCCCACCTTGGTCCATGGAAAAATTGTCTTCCATGAAACCGGACCCTGGTGCCAGAAAGGTTGGGGACCGCTGATCTAATCCAACCTCCTTGTTTAACAGATCAGAGGCTCAGAGAGGGGAAGTGACTAGACCTGGCAAACACATCAAATTACTGTTGGAGTCCAAAGTGTGGAGAACCCAGGCTCCCGTCTCCTGTGGCATTGTATTTCCCGACACCTTTCCCCACCTGCCAATGTTGCCTTTTGTCCTCCTCTTTGATGAAGCTATTAGTCCCTTCTCATGGTTTTAATAACAAACAAATTAATCTAATGCTCTGGTCATGAAGTCCATGTTTTCCTTGTTTACCTGCAAGAAGCTTTCTTCTTTGGGGAGGGGCTGGTCTAGGATGGAGTGCTGAGCAACAGGTGATAGCCGAAGGAGGGCACTGAACAGTGAGGGCAGGTGTGTGGGATATGGAGACCATGGTCGGATGAGCCTTGCTGATTCTGAGTGCAACGGGACTGCTTTGGCAGTTGGTGATCCTTTGGGACCATACTCCCTGGTGTGGCTGTACCATCTGTTAGCACCTTAATCTGCAGTGAGAAGAAAGGAGCATTGGGAATGAAAGCAAGTCCATCTTCTTGCACTGGAAAGTCCAGCTCATAGCTCCTTAGCCTCTGTCTATTATGTTCGGTAATCCACCCTTTCTAACCTCTACATCACCCTACATCAACCTCTGCCCTGCCTGCATTAGTATCAGATAAACGAGACGCCAATGGAAATTAAGTGGAAACTCTAAAGAACTCAGTAAGCTCTCTAACTTCTTGAGGAATTTGCAATAAAAAGAAACAAGACTTGTCTTATCTCAACCTGCTTCTTTGTTCCAGAAACACTTATTGAGCACCTGCTGTGTACTTGGCCTTAATGACACAGTCCTCCACATTCAAAGTGTTCTCCTCGGGTGGATGAAGAGATGTGGGGTGGTCACTGTGACCCATTGTAGGGAGACCTGTCATAGAGATGTGTCCAAACTATAGTGGAACACAGAAGAGGGATCATCCACCTTGTTTCGGAATGTTCTTAGGAAAGGCTTCACGGAGAAGCTGATGCTAAACGGGGATGTGGGGAGAGAGAATGAGCTGAGTCAGGCCGAGAAAGGAGCAGATATGCACATCAGACCTCTCAGCCAAAGAGCGTGTTTTAAATCTCAGCTGGTTACCTGTGGGGAAAATGACCAGAGTATACGGTGCATGAGAAGGGGTGGTGGGCGATGATGCTGGAAAAGTAGAGAACCGTCTACTCAGGGTGGGCATGATGTAGCAAGGCATGCAGCTCGAACTGGTGTCCCAGAGGCAGTGGGGACATGCTTATTGCACTTTTTAAGCCGTGGAGTCATGTGATAATATTTTCATTTTTAAGATGCACATGCTGATAGTGGTTTTAGAAAATGGACCAGGTAGGAATGGCGGCAGGAGACTGGAAGCTGGGAAACTCAGCTCTGTATTGGGTGAAAAGGCAACTTATCCTTGAATATTATGCTGGGCAATGGGGTTCAGGGAAAAGCCTTCATAACCATGAAGTGCACACATGCATATTCTTGCTGCTGTGTTCTTGGCCCTTTAAGTGTCATTCTCATACCTGTGACTTGTATTCGACAAGTGCTGACCCACTTTCCTTAAAACAGATAGGATGGAACCAGACCCACGTGGTGTGTTTGAGCTGCCATCATGTAAAAGCAAGCCTCTGTCAACCGCATCTCACGTAGCACCTGAGTCCTGGCCACTGGCCCTGATCCATTTCACATCCCTCATTTCAACTTACTCCCGACCTCCCTCCGCTCTGGCCTTGTGATTCCTTTGACGGCTTGTGATCTCCCCGCAGGGGCTCTGCCTGCTCCTGACCTCCTCATACCGCTTCTCCAGCGCTGACCTTCAGCTTCGCTTGGCCATTCTTCATGCTTGCTGCCAGCTGGGCTGTCATCCCCACCATTTGGGATCGGGCCCACTCCCTGATGAGTGGAGCCCCGCAGTCCACCCCAGCCCTGCCAGCAGCCCAGCCCGGATGTGCTTACACACAGGATTTCAGCCTTTGCATTTCAGTAGGAATCAAGGGTTATTAATTAACCCAGGGTGGAACCTATTATGAAACATCCCAGAAAGCTGGAATGAACCAAAGGGGCTTCTGAACTCGCAGCAGGGAAAAATGCCTTTTAATTGACTTGGATGACTTCACCGCAAAAATCTGTCTGGCTGTTATGCTAAACTGGAAACTAATCTATTAGATTGTCTAAGGAATCTCCCAGCCCACCCTGACCAGAATCTCCTGAGGTGGGGAGTGGGGCCGAAACCGGACACAGCAACGGGACTGTGCTTTGAAATGGCTCCTTTTGGATCAGACCCAGTCTGGCTGCGTTTCCCTGGGAAAGAGAGGGAGGCTGATATCTGAGAGTGAGTGTGTGTGACCTGCAGTGTCTCTCTGCACAGGAGCTTTTCTAAGGCACTGCTTACTTTAGAATTCAGCCCAAGCTGAGTCTGCCTTGAACCACTTCTCTCAGGGAACTTAGAGGGTGACATGAGAGAATTTTCTAGGGTGGCATTGCCATAGAGATGACGGCTGTGCAACCTGGGCTCAGAAGGGTTTGATAGCAATAGCAAGTCTCCAAGCACACGCTTCCTAAGTGCCAGGCACAGGCTCAGCACTTCACCACCTAACAGAGTAGGTACTATCAGTTCCCCCATCCTCCAGGTGAGAAAGCTAAGAGATGACGAAACTAAGGCTAAGAGAGATTATATGGCTTACCCAAAGCCACATGTGTACAAGTGAAAGAGCAGGAATTCAAAGTCTTAACTCCAGGTTTTATTTTACCGAGGAAGGTATAACTTGCAGAAATGAAATCTGGGGACTTGGTCATTTTTTTCTCACATGTACAGGGCTGTCTTATACATTAGGCTGGTTCCATGGGACTTAAGCTTGGCCCACGAGGTGCTCTGTGAGCTAGCCCTCACCACCACCTCTGCCTCATCCTCTCCGTTGTCTACTTAGATTGTAGTCCCAGCAAACTGCTGTGGTTCCCCACCTGTCCTAATCCTGTCCCTATTCACACCTCCATGCCTTTACTTATGACAGTCTCTCCTCCTGGAACATCCTTTTCCACAGTTTGCCACCAACTGTGTTCAAAGTTTAGCTCAGGCATTATGTCTGTTTCCTCTGGCCACTCCTTCTATCCAGGCAGGGCAAGGTGCCTCTTATCCATGCAACCACAAACTTCATGCGTATTTCTACCATTACACTTGCCAGATTACCTTGAAATTACGAGTTCACCTGCCTGTTGCTCCCTGTAGACTCTGGGCTCATAGGGAACATGGACAGTATCTTGATTCATTCTACAAATTTTATTCAGTGCCTACTCTATGTTAGGTGCTTGGGCTATGGTGGTGATTAAAAACAAATATAGTCCTGACCAGATAGAGCTTAAAGTCTAATGGGAGAGACAGATGTTAATCACATGGTCTCTCTCTCTCTGTCACACATACACACAGTTACAAACTGCATTAGGATCTGTAAAAGAAAGACACACAGTATTATAGTAGCGCATGGTAGGTAGACCAGCACTGGGCATCTATTCAGGTACACAGTAGATGATCCAAGTACCCAGACACATAATCTCTGCTCAATATTTATCAAACACACCTGAAGTAGGGCAAAATGAATAAGCTACAGAGAAAATATTGGATCTACCACAAGAACTTCCCAGTAGACAGACCCACCCAGATCCTTTTTCACAGTAAAAAACACAGATAAAGCATCCATCTGACACTATGGTATAGGTAAAGAAGTAACACTTACAATGCAGGTAAAACAACATTTAACATTAACATTGTGTGAGCACAATGTGCCAGTCGCTGTTTAAGGTTCATCTGTACAAATTCATTGAATCCTCACCACAACCCCACCATGTAACTACTGATGCAACTGAGGCTCAGAGAGGTTAAGTGTCCTACCCAAAGCCACACAGCTCACAAGTGGCAGAGCTGAGATGTGAATGCCTCTCACCATTCTGTAGAACTGGGACTCATCATGGTGCACTTTCTTGCCCAAGGTCATGCTGCTGGTTATAGTAGAGCCAAACTATGCCCCACCCCATCCTCTGCTTGCCAAGTATGGCTTTGGGCATTTTCAGAGGAAGAACTTGGCAATGATAAGAGGGCAGTGCCAGACAGGAAGCTGAACTGAACCTTATTATGGGGCATCAAGGTTCCATTCAGGGGGTCCTGAGTACATGTTAAAGAAAGGAAGGAAAATTAACTATTGAAGATTAGCTACATGCTCTTCATCACCCTAATATTTCTCACGTATTGCTATAGTTAGTCCTTCAGCAGCTACTGAGGTGTCTCACCATTATCCAGATGAGGAAGTCAAGGCCAGAAGAGGTAAAATCTATATTTACGCAGTTGGTGACAGAATTGTGGTTGGCCCTGTGTCTTCCTGGTTCCAAAGCTCATAATTTTCCCCTCCACTCACTTTTTGCCCAGCCAGACCTGGGAAAAAAGTTTGCTCCCTATGGCCTAAAGCAGTTTTTTGACTGATTTTTTCCTGGAACCCAGGAACAGCCCACCTGAGGTTTCTGACCTCCCTTTATCTGTGCCCCTGGAACCTTTCTTTGCTCCGAGCAACAGCCCCGAGGCTCCCCTCAGGGGCTCATGGACAGCTGCTCCGCCTGTTGAAGATGGAACTGTACCAGATGACCTCCTGCCCACCCCACCTTGGGGCCTGCATTCTGTCCAGCCAGGGAGGAGACCCGCAGCCCACCTCTCCGCTGCCAGGAAAAGCAGGGGAAACAGAGGAGCTGAACCTCCCCCGGCCGGTGCCAAGTGCCAGGAACCCAAACTTTACATTCAACGGACAGAACCAAGTTTTGAGCACTCGTCTTAGTTTGCTTATTCTTGTACAGCTGCCTTGGTCTCTCTTCGGCTCCCTCGGCTCGCCCCATCCAGGCTCCTGAATGTCTGTGGGATGACGGCCAAAGCCTTTAGGCAGCCCCCAGGCCCTTCCCATCCAGGCACCCGCCTGGCTTTCTCACCACCTCTCCTTCCCTCTCCCTGCTCCGTGGTCCCCCAAAACGCTTTGGAGGAGCAAATGCTGAATTTAGATGGTCTCTGGTTTATGGTGGCTTTCCCCTCAGGGTCTGCATCTTGGTTTCCAAAAATGTTATTTCTATGAACATCTGTCTCTTCTTCCAACCATCCATCCATGTTATTTTCTGAAAGTAAATCAGTTCTCACTAATTTTTACTACTACTCTGTAGTATTTTATTTGTGTAGAGGAAAATATTTTGTTGCCTCAGAAGAAAGAAGAGATATTTTGAGACATTTTGGTATGATGGACAGAGCTGTGTCTTGGGTCAGAAGAACATGGGATCAGACCCTGGCTCTGCCTCTTATTACCTATGGGACTGAGGGCAGGGGACTCAACGTTTTAAGCTTTAGTTTTGTCATTTGCAAAATGGAGGTAGTAATGGCACTATTACTACATTCATCACACTGGAAGAATTTGGTCCATCTTAGTGAATTCAGAGAGGACCCTGGATCTAGGCTGACTCGTTTATAGAAGGAGGAACTGATAAATGCTTGGAGCATGTTCTACCTGCTAGCCCTCCCCCAGCCTCAACAGACACCATTGCTCAATGAAGGCCTGCTTCCCAGCCAAGTTTAGGGCAGCCTCATTATTCCGCACACAGCAACCCGAGCTGGCACAAGATGAAACCCGCTCGGTGACCCCAAAGGAACTTTCAGTTCTCACTTTCTATGGGTTTGATACAAGTCTGCTTGAAAAGGATGGTAAATTATGGAGAAGGTGGTTGGATCCTGGACAGATGAGCTCAGCTGGTAAATATATCATGGGAATCAGACCCACCAACAGCACAGCTCTGAGTTGTCTTCTGGCCATCTGCAGCCGGGAGCTGTCTACTAAAGCAGCTGTCGTCCACTTGTACTTCTTAGAGGCCTGGTGTTGCACAGGGGCATCTGGGCTTGCAAACTTATGAGCATATTGGAAGGAGATAGGTAGGTGGGTAGGTAGGTAGGTAGGTAGGTAGGTAGATAAATAGGTAGGTAGATAGAATAACTCATCTCTTCTCTATATCAATAATTTGCACCTGGGACAGTTTTGCCCCCCAGGGGACATTTAGCCATGCCTGGAAACATTTTCAGCTGTCACAGCAAGGGGATGCCACTGGTTCTATGGATAAAGGCCAGGGATGCTGCCAGGGTCCTGTGATACACAAGACAGCCTCCATAACCAAGGATTAGCCGGCTCAGAATGTCAGTGTGCCAAGGTGGAGAGACGCTGTCCTAGACTGAGACAACTCCAAGACCTTTGGTGCGGGGTTGCCCTGATACCCTACAGACAGGAGGAGAGGGTCATCCAGTTTATGACGATGCGAGTTCACAGACCATTCTGAAGGAACTTCACCTCCACATTCCTTTCAGTCACCCCAGTAGCCTCGGGACAAGGACAGGGACAGGGACCTTCTACTTCATTATTACAAAGACACTGAGTCAGAAGTTCCTGCCTTTTCTCCGACTTCTAGGAAGTTCCAAGAATGGAATTGAAACATGGGTCTACTTTACCCCATGCTCAGTAATCCTTGCCACACACCCCACACCAGGAAGCGTGCCCCTGGCTCTGTACTCAGTAGCCCAGCTGCAACCCAGAGCCGGGTAAGACATGCAGACATGGATACAGCTGTCATGAAGGACGTTTATTATATTTAGAATCCCCTTAAAAGCAGGAGGCATGGCAGGCCACGCTGGGAGGCCACACGGGGAAGCACCGTGGCCAATCAAGAGGCAAAGGGAGACGGGGGTAAACGTGGGCCAGAGCCTTTATTGTGGTTGGTATTGGCTAATTTGAGTACTGTCAGCAGGCTGTGGGGTGTGGGGCCCTAGCTGTCCCTGGTTGTCTGGTATCTGATCCTGAGGTGATAGGGCAGCGGGTGGTGGCCTGGAGAGGGAGCACAGGTTCTGGGTTGCTGGCTTACATTCGAAAGGTGCTCTCTGTGGGAGTTGTTCACTTTCTCTAGGAATTGGCTAAGTCTGTGACAGGCATCCCTCCAGGGTCGACAGGCCCTGAGTTGTCAAACATTAAAAATTAGGAGGCAAGACGATAATACACCTGTCTAACTCCAGTGCTTCACCACTTGGCTGCTTTTTAAGTCTTACAAAACAGGACTCTTGTTTCCAACTAATTATTGTATAGAACCCAATAGCCATGCACATTTAGAAGAAAATGACTATTCAGTTTGATGCATAGCTAGAAGACCCCGAATCAGTTCAACCTCCAAAAAATGTGCCCAAGGCCTCCCTTAGACGGCCTGTAGAAGTCCTCCTACCACGGCTTCTGTCCTGCTGCTCCCCTTGCCTAAAGTTCCGCCACAGTTTGGGGGAGCCTGGCTGCGTAGTTAAAAGTAGGAACACTGGAGCGAGTGCCTGTGTTTGCACTCTTGGTCTGTCACCTCCCAGCCCTGTGGCCCCAGGAAAATATTTTAATCTCATCACATCTTAGTACTCCCAGCTATAAAGAGGCCATAATAATAATAGGACCAACCTTATGGGGTCCCTGTCAGAATTAATGGAGTCAACCCATGGCGAAGTCCTTAGAACAGTGCCTAGCGTGTAGTAAGTGCTTCAAAAAACTACTGTGAATCGTAATTCTCAGATAAATGTAATTTATGATATTCAATTATAAATATGTTCCACTATAATTAGTAGGTTGCCAGCAGAACTACCAATGGTATTCACACAGCTACCACGTTACCACAGTCATGTTCTTAACAGTATCACTACTTGTATTTCTACTTCTCCAAAGACTACAACCACTGCTTCTGTGACTGTTATTTCTGCTGGGATAACTATTGTCATCACCACCACTGGGCATTGCTACCACCAGGTGAAACCAGTGTCAACTGGGACCTTAGAGTCAAAGCAGGACTGAAGGTGCAGAAAAAGACATAAGCTGTCACTACTGGGCCACCACTGACTGCTTGTCCTATCTCTTGTTTCCTTTGTGGTTCCCCTGCACTGGGTTTAAGGGAAGCTATTTATGAAGCCCCCAGACACGTAGGGCCATTTCTGGTGGGGCTGTGTATGTGGTTCTACATTTATGAGGTGTTTTCTCTGAGGCTGCAAGGTCAGAAATGACCCATTATGGCTCTTTGTGGCACTGGACATGCAAGTGCCATTGTGAGTGAAGAACGGCACTGGCTCAGCAGCTCAGATGGCCTGCCTGCTCCCCAGCATGTGGACAGAGAAACTGTCTTGCCTTTGTTTCTTGACATGCGAATGCATGACCACAGGGGGTTCTTTTTCCCTGACACCATCCCTGTGGTCCCCATTTGGGGATTAGGTTCAGGTTGGCTCTGAGCCCTCTCTGGGTCATGCTGTCGTAGAACTACTGTGGCCCCATTGGGAAGAAAATGAGCATTTAAGATGAGAAACTCGGCCTTTAGAAACTCGAGTCCCTGTTGAGAAAAAGGAATCGGGAAAACAGCCTATTTGCAATGAGGAAAGTTGCCCTTGGGCTCCCCCTTTTCCTGAGCCCAGCCTTAATCTGGAGACATTTCACAGTGGACTTTTGAACGGGTGACCAGTTCATACCAAGCTGCCTTAAATGCTTGGAGCAAAAACCTATGGGGACTTGCAAATCAACCTCGGGAAGAGAAATTAGCTATGTCTTGTCTCAGAACTCCCAAAGCCTGCTCCAAAATAAACACATAAGCTGGGCCGGCAGGGAAAGCATGGGCCTTTTCTCGTCTTCGTTTTAGAAACTCCATGTGTGCATTATTTTAAATAGGCGCCAGCACACGAGGCCCTTTTAACAAGATTGCAAACAGATGGGGCCTTCGGCTGTTCAGTAGCTCTCAGAAACTAACACGGGAAGTGCTGAGCCGTCCCGTGTCCAGGCAACGTTCATTTTCTTCTCGAAGCACCAGTCTGGCCAGGCCTTTCATTCTCAGGGAGCATGAGTCTGCTTCCTGCATCAGGTGTGTCAGCCAGGGAAGGAAATATCTCCTTTCACCGCATTTGCCCGTGTTTGCATTTACTTAACCCTTTGGCAGCTTGGGAGAAAGGAGGATTGTGCTAGCCTTGGAGGCCCCATGCTTCTGGAGCTGGAAGCATTAGGCTTACCTTCCTTACTATGAATGAGATGGGGATCCTCCACCACCCACGTCTCTCCAAGGGCTCCCCATCTTACCCCGAGTCATAGCCAAAGTCCTTCCCATGACTGTAGGCCCTTCATGGTCAGATTTCTCTGGCCTTCTTCCTGCCCCTGTCTTTCTTGGCCACTCTGATCCAGCCACACTGGCTTTCTCACTGTTCCTGATAACCAGGTGACAAAAGACAAGTGTTGGCGAGAATGTAGAGAAATTGGAACCTGTATGCGTTGCTGGTAGGAATGCAAAATGGTGCAGCTACTGTGGAAAACAGTATGGGATTCCCCAAAAAGTTAGACATAGAATTACTGTATGACCCAATAGTTCCATTTCTGGATATACATACACACAAAAGAAGTGAAAGGACGGACACGAGCCGATGTTTGGAAATCCATGTTCATAGCAGCGTTACTCACAAAGCCAAAAGGCAGAAGGAACCCAAGCATTCGTCAACACAATGTGTGACTCCACTGACATGAGGCTCCTAGAGTAGTCAAACTGATAGACACAGAAAGCAGAATGGTATGTACCGGGGCTGGAGGGAATGGGGGAGTTCATGTGTAACGGGCACAAAGTTTTTTGGGCGGATCATGAAAACGTTTTGGAGGTGGATGGTGGTGTTGGTTGCGCAACGATGTGAATGTACTTAATGCCCTGAATTGAGCGTATAAAAATGCTTAGAATGCTAAGTTTTATGTTGTGTGCGTTTTATCGCAATGAAAATAAATTTTGAAAAGATCAAGAGAGAACACCCTGCCTCAGGGCCTTTGCTCTTGCCGTTCTCTTTGCCTGCAACCCCCTCCCCCAGGCATTCGCATGGCCCATGCCCTTACTGTGTTCAGGCTCTTTGCACAAATGCCGCCTCCTCAGAGATGCTTGGCCACTCTCTCTGTAAGGGCAACACACCACGCACACTCCTTAATCACACTCTCACTTCTCCTCTTCATTTTCCTTCACAGTGTTCAGCACACTGAGTACTAACCCTGCTGGTCTTTCCTAAGTAGCCAGTGCTGAGCCAGAGCTGCAATAGAACAGCAGGGCCTCCCTGTCTGGAGTCCACACCTGGCCGCGTTTCCAGAGGCCCCAGCAGGAGCAAGTGGCAAGTCCTGTTCTGGGGGTGCAGGGCTGCCCTCAGAGGTACAGACTGGATTAAGTGGAGGGGAGGTAGGACATGGGGAGACAGCTGGGAGGCAGTTCTGTAAGAAAAGGTCCATGCTGTGGGGACCTGTGTGTTGAAAGGGAAAGTGGGGTGCTCTTTTTCATCCCAACAACCCTGAAAATGATTTTGAACCTTTAAAATGAAAAAAAAAACCCACCACAAACAAAAGTATGTTAAGTCAGGATAGAGCATTTTAATTTCTCAGAGCTTTGATGGATAAGATGTTCCTGTCATCACATAATAACATCCAATTTTCAATTTGGAAAAAAATATCTACAGAAGTTAAATTACATCAGGCCTACAGAAGCTCCTTCATTATCTCCCCCCAGCATGCTCAGCAGTGTCACACTGGCTCCATCTCTCACCTCTTCTCACCCTAAGCAGCTCCTCCTCCTGGACCGCCAGCCCCTGTCACCTTCCCGTTCAGCTGCTGAACCATGGACTTGGCTTCCACATCCCGACCTCCAACTGAGTCCAGGGTCCATCTGGAGACATATGGGGAGACTTTCACACTTGCTCGCTTAATCCTAGAAGCACAGTTTTCTGAACATGCAGCAGAGTGTTGTTGAAACATGTGGAGGCCAGCTCGGCCATGAGAAGTAGACTGCAAGGGGACAGTAACTGTCATTCTTTCCTGTGTAGCTAAGCTGTGGTTTTAAAACCTCTGAACATGCATCTGATCTGTCACAGGTAGCAAAAATTGTTGTCAGTAGCAAAATTGCTCCTAGGTCTTGCAACCTTATAAAAGTTCTGGAGATGATGAGAAATGAGGCTATGGTTGTCCCACCATTCTGTCCCCCTTAACAGCTCCTCCTCCTGTCCCCTCTTCCTCCCACCCCTTACTCTCCCCCCTTTTTTGTCTTCCTCCCTCCTCCTCTTTCTTCTTCCTTTCCTCCAACTCCTCCCCCCTCCTCCTCTCCTTCCATAAATACCCTTCTCAGGACATTATAAAGTGCCCTCCCACCCTTGCAGTTTCCTCTGGCTGAGGGAAAGGACATGGAGGTTTTCCCTTAATTCTCAGGTGTTGTGGTTTCTGTGGGTACAGCCATCTTGGGAATCTGGGCAGGAAGGAGTGATTGTTAGGACAGAACCAGGGCAGGCCTGGGTCCTCCTACTGCCAGTCATCAGAACCTCACCATGACCCTTAAAAAAATGTACGTTTTGCTTTGGAGAACAAAATTGTCTATTAAGATATTCCTTAAAAATCAGAATGGTGCATTTACTAGTGACTTTTCTCAAACCTGACTCCCTGACTTCTTACATTGCCAAATGTGATGGTGATGATGAAGATGATGACGTTGGTGATGAGGATGGTGATGATGCTAACGTCTTACCATCTTGACCAGAATAAAATCCTCACCACGATCCCGTCCACCACCCCCTCTCGGACCTCATCTCCTTCCACCTACCCCCTCACTAGCCTAGATCCAGCCACACTGACTTTCTTGCTGTTGTTTGCACTTTGTGTGTGTGCTCTGGCCTCAGGGCCTTTGTTCTTCCTGCCTGGAAAGCCCTCCGGCTTTGGCACTCTGTTCATTTCACAGATCAAGTGCCACCTTCCCCTGACCCCCCTTACTTGACATACCCTCACTTCCAGCCACTCTGTCCTCTTAGGGATCTATTTTTCCTCTCCTGAGATTATTTATTGTTAATAGTCCATCTCCCCCAGCAGATGTAAATTTTATAAGACCAGAGATTTTTGTCTGTTATTTTCACTGTTGTGTCATCCGTGCCTATCCTTTGTGTAGTAGCTGTTCGATAATAATTTAAGTGAATGAAGTAATGGGTGGATACAGAGTCTCCCAGACCTGAATTCAAGTTCTAGCTCTCAGTAGCTTTGTGTTGTTGGCCAATTCATTTGTCAGTTCCTCTCTGCTCCTCACTTTTGAGATTTTATTTATTTTTTAGAGATTGGGGAAGAGAGGGAGAGAAACATCAATGTGTGAGAGAAAATTTGATAGCTCGCTTCTTGCATGCCCCCAACTGGGGGACCTGGTCCACAACCCAGGCATGTGCCCTGACTGGGAATTGAACCAGTGACCTTTCAGTTCACAGGCCGGTGCTCAATCCACTAAGATCAGCCAGGGCTGCTTCTCACTTTGCCATCGGCCAATGAGGACACTCAAACCTACATTCACGTCAACTGATTATTGTACTGATCAAATTAAATAACATAATCGTGACAGCTAAAATTGGTTACACATTCATTTTTACCTTGCACCTTGCTAAGGGCTTTTAAATTGATTAATGAACTGAATCTCACAGCCACCCTAGGAAGACACCATTCTTAGCTGTGTTAAATGAGGACTGAGACAAAGACAGGCTAACTAACTTGCCCAAGTTGTACAGCAAGTAAGGGGTGGAGCTCAGACTCAAACTCATGTGGTCAGATTCTAAAAACCACTATGTTATACCAAACACTTTGTAAACTGCAAATGATTGCTGTTGATTTTTTAAAAAAATAATGTGGTGACTGCCTAATTTTGGATATTCCTTTACTGGAACATTCAGGAATGTAAGTTTTGCCCTTTTATTTTTCCTGTGTTTTTATATTTATTTCTGACGTGCTCTTATATCTTTCTCTCTCACTGCTCTGCCTGTTATGCGCGTACATGGGTGCACACAAACACAGAGGGATATTGCGATTTTTGATGGGCAGACGGTGTCTTTGCATCCGCTATCAGTTGCCTGTGCTCTGCAGGGGGAGTGGGCAGTTCTTCTGGGCAGCACACCCTGACCCAAGGGCCTGGGCCCTCATGGAGATGCCAGGTGTGGCCCCTGAGCAAGAACAGGTCACTGAGTGAGTCTGCAGACTCTCAAAGCCTCTTTTGTCTGGGAGGTGAGTCTGAACAGCTGGAAAAGACCTCCGTCTCGAGATGCCAGCCAGGAAAGTCACTGAGCCCACCAGGCCCTCGGAGCTAGAAGCACAGCCTGTGCTGGGAAATCTACAGGAAGCAGTTCTTGCTGACTGCAGGCCGTGGGCCGCCTGCCAGGTGTTTGCCAGCAGCCAGGCAGTTGGAAGAGGCACAGTGGTGAAGGAGGGGCAGGGGCCCATAGGCGTTGCTGACAGAGGCTGCAAAGTGACGTGGAGAAGACCTGGGAAGGTGTAAAAACGAGGGCAACCACAGACACAGGTGAGGCCAGAGGCCAGCCAGGTGGCCCTTCAGCTGACCCATCTCTGCACCCTGGAACACATTAGCTACCTGTTGGAAAGTGAAGGGTGTCAGCCTGGGTTTGGGTCCAAGCTGACGTAATTACCAAGGTGTCATTTTGGGCAGAGTCGTTCTGCCTCCCTGGGCTTCACCTTTGACATCTGCAAAGTTGATGTCATTTATTCAATATTACTGAGCACCTTGGGTTTAGGTGCTGGGATAGAGCTGTGAGTGAAACAGAATCCTTGCCCCCTTCCATTCTAACAAAAAAGATGGACAATTAAGTATTTGATTGGGAGGGATATCAAGTATTTATGTCAGATAGGGATGAGGACTTTGGGGGAAGATTAAACAAGGACATGGGGCAGTGAGTACAGTAGCTGCTTTGCAGGGAGGTGCCTCTGGGGGCGCCATGGAGCAGAGGTGTGAGTAGCAAGAGGGAGCTGGCCACGCTGCCAGCTCCAGGAAGCACTTAGAGGCTGGGGTACTGGCAGCTGGAACTTGTTTCACAATGGAAAGGAGGCCAGCATGACAACAGCAGGGTGAGTCGGAAGAGGAGTGCAAGGAGATGGTGGGAGGTGATGTCAAGGAGGTCAGCCAAGTCTAAACGTACGGGACCTTATAGACTGTGTAGGGTTTAGGTTTTCTATATTTAGAACTTTTTAAAAATTATTACTGCTGTCCATCTTTTTAATGACTCTTTTAGACTCTGTAGACTCTGAGAAAGCTACGTGAAGAAAATCATAGTACATGCACAATGCGGATTTTTTTAAAGGAATTTGTTGATGACACAATTTCCTTCCCAAAACTAATAATCTGTTAGGGATTACTGTGGAATTTTGATGATAACTTGCTAGAGGACTCAGGAATGCCCTAATCCTACCTTGACAACCACCACCGTCCCTGTTCCAGGTTTCTAAGGTAGCTGAAAACACAAGGAGGAATTGCAAATGGGACTTGAAATACCAGTAAGGGCAGCTGGCCTAGGCCCACCACCCCCAGTGCAGGGCTGTCCGCTCAGGCTGCCCTGAATCCCTCCGTGTAGGCTCCAGATCAAAGCAGTGCCACCTCTTAGCCTCCTGTAAGCCTAAATCTCACTTGTAGATGTTCCTTACTAAGTATGTGGCTTCTTTTCCTAAAGAGTTCCAAGGTATAGCAAATGCAGTTGTAAAGAGAGCAGAACGTCTGGGCCTTCTGGGAATCAGGGGTTTTTTTTTGCTGCCAGTTCATGGAAGAGAGATGGCAGAGAGAAAGGTGGATGCTGGGGCTGGCTTGTTTGAGGAGCTACAAGGCAGGCGGGAGGAAGTTAACAGGGTGGCCACTCAGATCAGCAGACACTCAGCTGCAGAGAAGCAGAACATGGAAGCCAGAATCACATGTGGTCTCCTGGCTTTTCAACCCAACAGTGCCCCTGCCCACTGTTAAATGTATTGGGTTGGCTAAAAAGTCCGTTTGGTTTTTTTCTGTAAAATAGTTCCAGTAGTGCTCAGTTGCTTTTAACTTCATTTCAAACAATTTTGTTAGGTTGTACTGTGACAGCTGTCATATCAGTGTGCATGTAAAAAAACTACTTACCAAAACTGGTGAATTTTTGCGTAGCCCTTTTAATACTGAAGATGCAAGAAAGCACACAACGTTTTCAGCATATTATGCTTTATTATTTTAAAAAAGGTAAAAACACAGCTGAAACACACAATAAAAGATTTATGCAGCATATGGAGGAGGTGCTATAACTGATCAAAAGTGTGTTTGCGAAGTTTCACGCTGGAGATTTCTCATTGGAAAATGCTCCATGGATAGGTAGACCAGTTCAAGTTGATAGCGATCAAATCGAGACATTGAAAAAATCAATGTTCTACCATGTGGGAGATAGCTAACATGCTCAAAATGTCCAAATCAATAAAGTTGTTGGTGAAAATGAAAAATGTCTTTTATTTTATGGAAAAATCTAAACGGACTGTTCGGCCAACCCAATAGCGCCGTGATGTCCTGACCACTGCTTAGCAGTTTCTCTCTATGAGTTACAGTAAGGAGTAGGGCAGAGGGTCAGAAGTTGTCCTCACGTTAGAAACTGGGGCTGGGGGTACTGGAGGCTGCCCACCTTCTCCTCACAACAACTCAGTGTCTCTCAGTGTCTGTCTGTGTCTGTCTGTCTCTCTCCTACAAAATACATGGAGGGCTTAAGGCCGTGGAAAGGAGCAACTCTAAGGATTTAAGGGTGTGGTTTGGACCAGATAGGTCTTCATTAACTGGAATATCAGCTACCCCGGGAATGCAGAACAGTCTGTCTGCCAGCATCTTGCCTTTTTCAGGAACTCTGGACAACATCTCTTTGTGTCAAACCCTCCTTCAGTCAGGCTTCACGGTCAAGGTTGATAGCTACTACCTCCACATGCCCACCCACACATTTTTGGTTTCTTGTGTACATTCCAGTCAGTCATTCAACTTCAAGTCCCAATTTTTGTTTCTTTCCCATTGATCTGTTGGCCTAAAAGCATCCTTCAATTTATTAGCATAATGATGATTGCAATCACCATATTCTACTATGACATCAACATCATTATCATCGCAAATGTAATTATTACCAACTAATAATTACATTAGTAATATTATCTGCTTGGCATCCCAAACTTGCCAGGTGCTGGCTCCAGTGAGAATGCAGTGAAAGACCCTACAGGAAACTGAATGCATTCCGTCTTGTTCCCGTGTGTATGTGTACATGTCCAGCCATGTGTGTTTTCTTGGAACTGGACTTATGTTTAATTATAAACAGGTGCGTATATCTCCTTCTGATGTATGGGGCTGTAGAAAAGATTTTGTTAGTGGATATGATCCCAACCATATCTAGCACTGATAACAGAGCCTGGAACTTAGAAAATGCTGCATAAATATTTGTGGTTAAATATCTAATCTCTCCCCTCCTCTGCAGCCTTTAGTGTTTCCCAGTGACCATCCAGAGATGTCTATGCCCTAATTCCTGAAATCTGTGAAAATGATATTCCAAAGGGATTGGCCATGATTATGGCCAATTTTCTTTAAATACTTCTGTATGTTCCATTCTTTTCTGGGACTTTAATTACACATGTATTAGATTTTTGATATTGTCCCATAGCTCACTGAGGTATGTTGTGTTTTTGTTTTTAGTATTTTGTTCCTGGGCTTTGTTTTCTATAGTTTGCATTACTTCTTCTTACCTTTAATTCCATACAGTGCATTTTCCATTTAAGGTACTATATTTTTATCTCTAGAAGTTTAATTTTTTCATTTAAAAACTTTTCATTTTTCTCCTATTATGTTAATGTTTTTTTTACATTCTTGAGAATGTGGAACATATTTATAATAGTGTTTTAGTTAACTTCCTGGTTTTTAACTTTCATTTTTGCTCTTCCCATCATGTATCTTATTTTTGGGTCTGTCCTTATTGATTGATTTCTCTTTATGGGTAACATTTTCCTACTTCATTGCATGCCTGGTAATTTATGATTGAATTCCATAAACTTTACATTGTGAATTTTACATATTGGATGCTGGATTTTGTTGTGTTCCTTTAAACATTGTACTGGGATGCAGTTAAGTGTCATGGAATAAACTCAATACCTTCAGGTCATACTTTTAAACTTTTCTTAAGAATATCACAGAGTTATTAATCATCCCAGTGTGCCTAGGACTAAGGAGGTTCCTAGGATATGAGACTTTCATTGAAAAACTAGGACTGAGTTTCTGAGAAGCAGGACTTTTATTTTTAAAATTGGGAAAGCTCCTAGCAAACTAGGACAGAGTGAACATCCTAGATCTAGAGCACGCTGTAGTGCAGGGCTAATTTAGCCCCACTACTAAATGTTGAGGACCTACTCATATTACAAGGTCTTTACATCCTAGTTGGGAGAGCATGAACTATTCCCAGACTGTGTGAGTTCTGTAGTGTTAAATTTACTGGTTTTTGATGGTTCTTTCCTTTCATGCATGCTCAGATCAGCACTCAGAGACTTGCAGATCTCCCTGGAGGCCTTTTGCTGTGCATTTCTATCTCTTCCTATATTCTGTCCTGCAAATTCTAGCCGCCTTGGCCTCCCTGAATTCTAGTCCCTGACTCCTCAGCTCAGTGAGACTGCCGAGCCTGTTGGCATTCTCCCATGTTGCTCTACCGCCTTGAAACTACCTCCAGGCAGTCAGCATGAGTAATCATAGGGATAATTTCATTAGCTTTCTTTTTGCAGGAATCATAGTCCTGCCATGCTGGTTGTCCACTGTCTGAAAACTATTACTTAATATATTTTGTCGGTTT
Organism: Trachops cirrhosus; assembly: GCA_028533065.1. Classification (NCBI taxonomy): domain Eukaryota; kingdom Metazoa; phylum Chordata; class Mammalia; order Chiroptera; family Phyllostomidae; genus Trachops; species Trachops cirrhosus. The sequence continues at coordinate 9,291,643 of CM052539.1, forward strand.
TCTAGTTTAGATGAGAGTGTAAATATAGTCCCTATTAATTCACTGTAGCCGTAAGTAGAGGTCCTTAATCTTAATATTTTATACATCAATTAAAATTTTTTGTTTAAATTAAGGGGACTTCCAGCCAAGATGGAGGCATAGGTAGACACACTGTGCCTCCTCGCACAACCAAAAGAAGGACAACAACAATTTAAAAACAAAAAACAACCAGAACTGACAGAAAATTGAACTGTATGGAAGTCCGACAACCAAGGAGTTAAAGAAGACACATTCATCCAGATCCGTAGGAGGGGCAGAGATAGGCAGCTGGGGTGGAGAGGACTCGCGATGAGGCAGCGGCTGGTGGAACTGGGCACACAGGGCAACAGCTGGTGGACCAGCAAGGAGGCAGATTGTGGAACAGGGCACGGTGCGCAAGGCGGCTGGTGGACCAGGTGGTCCCACATTCATGAGCAGATAAACCAGGTGAAACTGGGTAGCGGGACAGACCATGCAACCCAGGGTCCCAGCACTGGGAAATAAAGCCCCAAGCCACTGATTGAAAACATCTGTGGAGGTTGAGGTGCCAGTAGGAACTCCCAGCCTCACAGGAAAGTTCATTGGAGGGACCCACAGGGTCCTAGAATGTACACAAACCAACCCACTGGGAATCAGCACCAGAAGGGCCCACTTTGCTTGTGGGAAGCAGGGGAAGTGACTGAAATCCAGCAGAGAGTGGAGCAAGCGCCATTGTTCCTTCTCGGACCCCTGCCCCACATACAGCATCACAACACAGCAACTGGGTTGCCCCGCCCTGGTGAACATCTAAGGCTCCACCCCTTACTACATAACAGGCACGTCAGGACAAAAAAATGTCCCAAACGAAAGAACAGATCAAAGCTTCAGAACAAATACAACTAAGCGATGAAGAGGTGGCCAACCACCTATCAGATGCACAATTCAAAACACTCGTAATCAGAATGCTCACAGAATTGGTTGAATTTGGTCACAAATTAGATGAAAAATGAAGGCTATGCTAAGTGAAATAAAGGAAAATGTACAGGGAACCAATAGTGATGGGAAGGAAACTGGGACTCAAATCAACTGTGTGGACCAGAAGGAAGAAACTTCCAATTAGAAAAGAAGGAAGAAACAAGAATTCAAAAAAATGAGGAAAGGCTTAGGAACCAGCAGGACATCTTTAAACATTCCAACATCCGAATTATAGGGGTGCCAGAAGGAGAAGAGGAAGAGCAACAAGTGGAAAAGTTATTTGAACAAATAATAGGAGAACTTCCCCAATCTGGCTAAGGAAATAGACTTCCAGGAAGTCCAGGAAGCTCAGAGTCCCAAAGAAGTTGGACCCAAGGAGGAACACACCAAGGCACATCATCATTACATTAGCCAAGATTAAAGATAAGGAGAGTCTTAAAAGCAGCATGAGAAAAGGAGAGAGTTATCTACAGAGGAGTTCCCATCAGACTGTCAGCTGATTTCTCAAAAGAGACCTTACAGGCAAGAAGGGGCTGGAAAGAAGTATTCCAAGTCATGAAAGGCAAGGACCTACACCCGAGATTGCTCTATCCAGCAAAGCTTTCATTTAGAATCGAAGGGCAGAAAAAGTGCTTCTCAGATAAGGTCAAATTAAAAGAGTTCATCATCACCAAGCCCTTATTATTGAAATGTTAAAGGGATTTATCTAAGAAAAAGAAGATAAAAACCATGTACAGTAAAATGACAGCAAACTCACAATTATTAACAACCACACCTAAAACAAAAACAAAAACAGACTAAGCAAACAACTAGAACAGGAACAGAACCACAGAAATGGAGATCGCATGGAGGGTTATAACAGGAGAGTGGGAGGGGGAGAGGGGGAAAAGGCACAGAGAATAGCATAGATGGTAGGTAGAAAATAGACAGGGGGAGGGTAAGAATAGTATGGGAAATGTAGAAGGTAAAGAACTTATGACACATGGACATGAACTAAAGGGGGTAAATGTGGGTGGGAGAGGGTATTCAGGGTGGAGGGGAGTGAAGGGGGGAAATGGGACAACTGTAATAGCATAATCAATAAAATATATTTAAAAAATTTTTGTTTAATTTATTTATTGATTTGAGAGAGAGACATCAATTTGTTGTTCTGTTTATTTATGCATTCATTAGTTGCTTCTTGTATGTGCCCTGATCAGGGATTGATCCCAGAACTTTGGTGTGTCAGGATGACCCTCTTAATGCTCTAACCAACTGAGCTACCCAGACAGAGCCTAAAACCTATGTTGTACATATTTGAAGAGGTTGCTCTTTTTCTTGTTACACCATTTTTTGGTACATCAGTTTACTCTTACAATGACAACGAAAAATTTGAAAATAATAATGGCAACTGTTTACAGAAATCTTCCTTCTTTGTTTCAGTCCTATGCTAGGTGTTTCATATACATCATATGAATCTTTACTAAAAATTTTAAAGATAGATATTATTGATATTATTATCTCCATTTTAAAGATGTCAAAACTAAGATTCAAAGTAGTTAGTAACTTGATCAAACTCATCAGCTAATATATTACCTAGCTTACAGCTGATATAGTCTTTCTGAATATTCTTTTATCCACACCACAATGCTTAATGTATAGTATTAACACATAAGAAAACAGCTGGGGCCTAAATGTTTTTGAGGTCAAAGGTTAAGTTATATGGAAAATTTAAGTGACTCTGATGATGTTTTACAATATAAGTGAATGGCTAATGTTTTACTTTGTGTGTGTGTTTGTGTATGTGTGTGTGTGTGAGAGAGAGAGAGAATGTGTAAATATATGAATATATGAAGGCCTGTCCAGAAAGTACCATGTAATGTGAAAAATAGAGACATTTATTGAAGAAGACACAAGATGCAAGAAATATTGTACATAGGACAATGATGCTTCAGCCCCCTTCAAAGTAGGTACCTTGGGACCTCACACAGTTCTCCCAGCTTCTCTTCCACTGTTCAAAACACTCTGCAGAATCCTATGTTGGAATCTCTATCAGCTGCCCTGTCATATTTTCTTGAATCTCATCAGTGGTCTGAAATCTCTTCCCTTTCAAAGGTGATTCTAGTTTTAGGGAAAGCCAGAAGTTGCAGGGTGCCAAATCTGGGCCGTAAGTTACCTGGGTGATTTGATGTCTTGCCAAAAAACTGCATGAGACATGATGCATGAGTGGGCATGTTGTCGTGATGAAGCTCCCAATCACCACTTGCCCATAGCTGTGCCCATTTCCGTCATATTGCATCTCTCAACCCACACAGAACATTGAGGTAGTACTCGTTATTAATTGGTTGGCCTAGTGGACCATACTCATGATGGATAACAACTTCCCAACCAAAAAGCACAGTTAACATGGTCTTGATCTTGCTGTGACTTTGCCGTGCTATCTTCAGACATACAGAACCAGGCAACTTCCACTGGGTCAACTGGACCGATCATACCCATCGACCTATGATTCGTCTTCAGTTATGACCTTCTTGAGGAAATCTGGTTCATTGGTAGTTGTTTGAATCAAGTCATTAGCAACTTCAGCACGATGTTCCTTCTGTTCTGGTAGCAGAAGCCACGGAACAAATTTTTCCATGACGTGTTTCATGCCAAGACGCTGCATCAAAATCTCAGACACTAGTTTTTAGAACCCCCAGATCAGCTTCTAGTTCTCACTGTCAGTCCCTGATCTTTGAGGATTACAGCCCGTACACATTCAACATTCTCAGGCATCCTCCTTGTTGCAGGCCTTCCAGAATGTGGATCACTTTCAGCAGATTCTCAACCATCTTTGAAGTGTTCGTGCCACACTTTTACATGTGCTGCACTCATTGCATTGTCCCTGAGAGCCTTCTCAATCATCCCAATAGTTTCCACAGAGGAATGTTCAAGCTCAACGCAAAATCTGATGTAGATTTGTGTTCTACTCACTCAGTCATTTTGAATGTGATGGCCACACAGTACACATGCTCACACAATGGTGTCTACCACCCCCACTAACTAGTACAGTGAAGTTGCCATTGTTCACACATACGCATTCCAGTCCACTCTCATTGGCTGCCAGGTTACATCCATGTCGTGCAAACCATTCTTGTTATATTAACAATGGCTGAACGTTTTCAGGACAGGCTTATGTATGTGTTAGGTGAAGCAAATAAAGGAGCCTTACCTAACCACATTGACCTTTTCAAACTCTGATGCCTTTGCATGCAATACTGAAATTGCATTTAATTTCCAAAATTATTGTATTCGTTTTCTAGGGCTGTCGTAACAAATTACTACAAACTTAGTGGCTTAAAACAGCACAAATTTATTCTCTCACAGTTCTGGAGGCTAGAAGTCTGAAATCAAGGTGCCAGCTGGTCTGCACTCCCTCTGAAGGCTCTAGGTGGGGAATTCTCCCTTGCCTCTTCCAGCTTCTAGGAAGTCCTGGAGTTCCTTGGCTTACGGCAATGTAACTCCTGTCTCTCCTCGGTCATTACACAGCCACGGCCTTCTTTCCTGGGTCTCTCTCTCCCTTCCTCCTCTTTTATAAGGACTTGTCATTGAATTTAGGGTCCACCTTAACCCCACATGGTCTCATCTTGAGATCCTTAATTACATCTGCAAAGACTATTTCCAGGGAAGGTCACATTTGCAGGTATCATCAGTTAGACTGTGGACCTACTTGGGGGAGGATACAGTTCAACCCACTATAGTTTCTTTGAGATCTCTGAAAATCTTCAAAAGTGGCTGCTCTTTGAGATTCTGTCCAGGAGGCAGTCCTGTTCTTGAAGGAGAAGTGGCTTGGGTCCTGTGTCCCTTTTCATGGTTGCTGAAGCTTTTAGAAAGTTAATACAGATGAGCGTATTAACTCATCTCCTTTGCTTCCCCATCTCTCTGTGTTTGATCCAATAGAGGCTTGCTGCCCTACAACCCAAGCATTTATCTCTGCAATTACTCAAAAACCATGACTGGGAACTAACTCTAGACACTCGATCTGAACAAGATGAACTTCTAACTTGTATGCCAAGCCTGAGTATGTGTTCCATCCAGGTATCTTTCTTTGCATTTGGTCAGTAAAACACCCCCTGGGTCTTTGCCACCTTTGAGTCAAAAATTCTATCATCCAAGTTTCTGATTCACTCCTTTTCTTTATCTACTTGGCACCCAGCTATCCTGTGTTGCACCTTTCTGCTAACTTCTTTTTCTCCACAAACACAGGCATCAACTTTTCTTGCTAATGCTTCTTTGTAATCTTGCCAAGAAAGTATCTTAAACATGATGGGACTGCATTTTTAAGGCATTAGACTTAATAACTAGGTCATTACCACTATTTACTAACTTGGACTCATTAACAGGGCTCTTTGCTTTTCACCTTACTACAGCATAATGAGGTTATTAATTAGAGCAAGAGACGTAAGCACTCTTGGTTTGCTTTAAGGCCGTCTGGGGAGATGGCTAGGTCTTTGGTCATAATTTCTGTTAAATGTTTCTGAGGGGATACATTTAAATCACCATGGAATGATATTTTCCTTCAACATAAACTTGTTTTTCTCTTTAAATGGGTTATTTTGAGGTCCCTAAAATTCTCAGTTGTAATCCACCTAATGGCTCATTCAGCTAAACAGCAGAGACAGTGGGGTAGCAATTAAAAGCACAGGCTGGAGCCGGACTGCCTGGGTCTAAATCCGGGCTCTGCTTCTTGGTGTGTGACGCTGTGAAAGTTATTTCATCTCTCTCTCTGTCTCTCTCTTTTTTAATAATCTGGGCAAGTGTGAAGATTAAATGAATACATACATGTAAAATGCTTAGGACAGTAACTGGTATACAGTGAGTGTTGTACATATGTGAGCAGTTATTTTTATTCATCAAATCCAAAGAAATAGCTTTCGATACCTACTGTGTAAAAGGCACGGTTTAGTACTGTGCACTTTCTAGAAAGGGGTTACAGGTTGCACTGTGTCTCCATGATATTTATATGTTGAAGTTCTAACCCCCACACCTCAGAACATGACCTTATTTGGAGATAGGGTTTTCTCCCACAGGTAATCAAGTTAAAATGAGCCCATGTGGCTGGTTCCAGCCAAGTATGACTGGTGTCCTTATAAAAAGGGGAACTTGGATACACAGGCACATATAGAGGGAAGGCAAGGTAATGAACATGGGAAGAAGGTGGTCATCTACAAGCCAGGGAGATAGACCTGGAACAAACCTTCACAGCCCTCCGAAAGAATCAACCCTACTGACACCTTGATTTTAGACTTCCAGCCTCCAGAACTGAGAGAAAGAAACTGCTGCTGTTTAAGCTGCCTAGTGGTGGTACTTTGTTATGGCAACTCTAGGAAACATACAGATGGTCCTAACACAAATCTCTGTACCCAGAGGGAGCATATAATCTTCTAGGAGGGATGTATTCCACAGGGCAATGGATGTAAGCAACAGAAATCCACTAAATCTTGCTTAAACAAATAATAAAACAAAAATGAATTTATAAGGATACAGAGGCATCTCATAAAATCTGAGGGCAAGATTGTAGCTGGCACATAACATGAAGAGTACTACCCATCTCGCCTCTGCTCATCTGTGGGGACTATGGCCGATCTCTCTCTCCCTCCCTGTCTTCCTCTCTCCGTCTCTCCCTCTCTCCCCTCCCTCTTCCTTCTCTCTGCCTTTCACCTTCTCTCTCACCACCCTGTTCTTTTCTGCCTCCCCAATCCAGATGGCAGAAAACATTGACCCTAGTTGCACTCAGGTTTGTGATTTAAAGATACAGCCCCCTGAAAAGAAACATCAGGAACTGCTCAGCAGATTCTAATTCTGATACAAGGACATCCTTTTTTCCGCCGTGGGTCAGGGGCCCACACCATCAGCTGTGACCAGGGGAAGAGTATTTCAGTGCACAGACATGGTGCTTCTCCTGTACCCATGTGGATGGAGTGAGGGGAGAGGTCATGGCCAAAAAAGGAAACAGATGGCAGGTCACCTAAGGAGGGTTCCATTAATCGTGATAAATGGTCACATAGCTGGGGGGCCACGCCACAACATAGCACAAAGCTGCAGAAGTCTAGAGAAATGTTATTTTGAACAGCATTTGGCCTCTTCTAGTCCTGCAGCTGGAGTTGCTTCTTCCACTTTCATGCAATAGGTAATAGTAGTTAATTAGTAGAGGTTAAAAAAATGGGTCTTTGAATCAGAGGCACATGGGTTTCAATCCAACTTTGCCCTTTGTTAACTATGTAACCCTGGACATATCATGTGCCTCTCTGCACCTCAGCTTCCTCATCTTTCGACAAGGGAAATAAATAATATTGCCAGCTTCCTGAGTTTCTGGTGAGCTATACATGGGTCCTTGGCACATGTAAGTCCCCAGTAAATGCTAGCGGTTCTCTGCATCATGAGTATCTACTGAATCCCTCTTTGTTTTGCTTTCTCCTTCAGGCAGAATTCTCAGAGTTGAACCTAGCTGCCTACGTTACTGGGGGCTGCATGGTGGACATGCAGGTTGTGAGAAACGGGACCAAGGTTGTGAGGTAAGGAGGACTGAGATGCAGCAAACCTTCGCCTGAGAAAGCTGTGAGTGGGATGCCTCGCATAGCCAACCCTCTGTCCAGTGCCCACCACCTAACTCCCGAACTACCAGTGCTTACACCTGCAGAATGTCTGCTTCCAGAGTTTGAGGTGGTGTTGCAATAGAAATGACCAGTGGCACAAATAATGTGGGGCCATAACCGGATGTCCGGGCATGAGCTGTGGGCCTGAGAGAAAAGACTGCATTCCGTTTCTGGTTTTTTGGCTTTGTTTGGGTGTGCCCCTCAGTCTCTCCTGCCCCATGATTCTCATCCACAGCAGCACTGAGGTAGGAGGCACATATGTGAGAGCATCCTATTAATTCTAAGTGCAGCACAAATGTAAGGGTTTATTAAAGCAAACTGTATCCTGATTCCAGCAGTATGGCCGAGTGAATGTTTGGAAAATCCCCTCCCAGGACATCAAACCTGAAAGTACTGGATTTGATATTTTCTAAGAAATCTGTTTATAATGTAGGCTGAGCTGGAGGGGAAGTGAGGGAATTATTGAGATAATCAGAAATGTCAAGAAAGTAGAAATCCACAGGAGAGACAAATACTTATATTATAATATATTTCTTTCTAGTTAAGTGCCCAGAGGATGATATAAGCTAAGTTTTGTGAGGGTTTAGGTGGAAAAGAAATAGGCTTCATATTTGGAGAAGTAGAGGAAACAGGAAGAACTTCGAGGAAGAGGTGGCATTTATTCTGAGCCTTGTCAAATGGTGGAATATGGGCATTCTAAGAGTAGGACGCAGTCTTTGTAAATGCAGACAGGCAAAAAAAATGATATGTCTGGGATAGTATGATATTTAATTGATCCAGCCAACATTTACTGAGTGCCAGCTTTGTGCTAAGAAAGACATGACACGGCCTCCTATCTCCAGCAGTGGTGGACTCGATTGTCTGGACTAATTCTTCTACTGAAAACAACTGCAGAACTAGTTTTAAATAATAATAATCTTGAAAGCCTTCAAAGGGTTGGCAGCACAAAGAATTACCAGGAAGAGAATGATGGGGAAATGGAAACCCAAAAAGATAAATGAGTACAGAAGCTACCTTTTCCTGAGAGTATTTGCTGAGTCTGGCAAATTTTAACATTGGTTTTGATAGACTATCAGGGAAAGCAAGACAGAAATCAACACCCAGGGCCACTCAAGGTGAGGACGTAATGGTAGACCCTCCCCACAATGAGCGGAGACCCAGAGGACTACACCTTCAAAGGGAATGTGAATTCCAAGTAAATGAACCATCACAAGTAATTGCAGCTTGAATTGCAATTTTATTGGTTTTCCAGGGAACCTCAAGTATTACACTTGGTTTATGGTGATCCCAGACATGCCGGGAATAAAAATGATGTTATAGAGAGGAAGGCATTTTCATCTTGGGCTTCAGATAATTATTCAAGTGATTTTTTGGTATGATAGCTAGCACACAGTCAAAGATGACCAGACACAGACACCACGAATGAGAAGAAGCAGGAACAATAGACAGCAGAAAGAAACCCTCGTATCTCGGGTATTGGAACTACCAGGCACATATTCTTAAAATTTTAAAAAATCGTCCATATGAAGTTGAAAAAATCTGGTTTGAAGACTTCCACAGCAAATAGGAAACTATAAAAAGTGACACAATCAATTTTTTTAAGAAAACAAATAGAACTTCTAGAAATGAAAACTACAGTAACCCAAATTATTGGGCGTATTGTGTTTAACAGCATATTAAATATCATGTTAATAAAGTGAAAGGCAGAGCTGAAGAAATTACCCCAAGTAAAACACAAAGAGGGAAAGATTGGAAATCTAGACGAGGTGGTTAGATCACACAAGAAGGTCTAACACTGACTTAATCAGGACCTCAAAGAGTAAAAGGAGAATGGAGCAGAGGCAGTATTTTAAGAAATGATGGCTCAGCACCTTTCAGAAAGATATCAAAACACCAAAAACAGAAGCTCAAAAGATTTAAAGGAGAATAAATTTTAAAAAACCTACCAAGACACTAAGGCACAATAGTGTAAGTGCAGAAAGATGAAGAAAAATAAAGAGCAGCCAGATTTAAGAAGGCAGATGGCTTTAACCGGACGAACAGGCTGGTAGCTCCCGGGCAGCAGGGCTGGAATGATATCTTTATGGGCCAAAAGAAAACACTTGCCCACCTATAATTCCATCCTCAGGGTAGTGCCTTTTATGAATGAAGGCAAAATAAAAACATTACCAAGAGAAGACCTTCAGTAAGGGAAGTTGTAAAATATATGCTTCGGGTAAAAAGAAAACCATCCCAGAATAACTTAAAGCAGCAAGAAGAATAAAGAGCAAAGAATGTGGTAAATGTTAATAAATGTTGTCTTCAAAATAATAAAAATAACAATGTCTTTGGAAGGATTAAAATATATGAAGGATTAAAATTTAAAACAGTAAGTTAGTAGAGGCTGGGATAAATTAAGGTGTTCTGAGGCTCTCATATTGCCAGGGAGGAAAGGCAGTGTATTGATTCAAAATAGGTTTTGGCCCTGGCTGGGTGGTTCAGTTGGTTGGAGCATCATCCTATATGCCAAAAAGTCGCAGGTTCAATCCCCAGCCAGGACACATTGTGGGTTCAAGCCCTGGTTGGGGTGAGTACAGGAGGCAACTGATCAATGTTTCTCTCACATCAATGTTTCTCCTTCTCTGTCTCTATCTCTCAAAATCAATAAACATATCCCTGGGTGAGGATTAAAAGAAAACAGGCTCTGAAATGTCAAAATAAATCATGTAATTTCTAGGTAATTACTGGAAAAAAGAGAAGCAGAATGTAGTACTTAAAAGATGTGAGAGAGAAAAATAAATAATAAAGGAGAGAAATACAACACAGAATAAGTGTTACAAATAAGATGATAGACTTAAACCCAGTTACGAGGGGGGAGCCCAAAAACGGAATTTGTGTATAAAAAATGTGTATTATTCTTACATGTTTAAACTTCAGTCACCTTCAAAGTACTCTCCATTTGATGCAATGCACTTACCGAGACGTTTTTCCCCTGCTCAGAACAGTTTGTAAACTCATCAATTTTGATGCCTTTTAATGTTTCTGCCATTTTTTGTTTTACCTCTTCCATAGGGGCAAACGTTTCCCTTTGAGGACTTTTTTCATCAGGGAAAGTAAACAAACAAAAAAAGTCTCTTGGGGCAAGATTGGGTGAATGAGGAGGTGGGGTATGGGGTCATGTCTTTTTTTTACTCAAAAGCTGTTAAATAGCACAGTGTGGACAGGGCACTCATAAATCACCCATCATAAAATCCCCAAACATGTTGAAAGAGTCTCCAAAAAAACCTCACTGAAGCTGAATGCAGCCTCTCACAACAATGCCAGCTGGTACACTGCTACAGATGGGTTCCGAGAACACTCACCTAGCTGGGGAAGCCTGTACTACAAGGGGCCTGCCCTCCAGAAGATAATTCTGTATTTTAGGGGGGAGGTCCTCCCTTGTATATCAGCAAGCCCATATTATTGTGAGTGGCTTGTAAAGCAAGTGGTACTAGTACTTAAAATATTGAAACTTTTCTATATAAGTTGACAAACGATGCCCAAAGTTGTCAGGGTGACACACCCTTGGAAGCAGTGGTGGAACCCCAGAGAGCAGATGCTGGGTTCTCTCTGTCCCATCATGGCTGTAAATGCCTATGAGTCCTTGATATCTGCCCTCTCATGGTCACTTGTGAGAATTGCAACCTCCACAAAGTACCCTGTGGATTGTTAGATATTTATTATACCACCAATATAGATCAGTAATTGCATTAACTGTAAATGGACTAAATACTCTCATTTAAAGAGCACCTGCAGCAAGATTGTCAGAGTAGATTTTTAAAAATCCAAATATATTTCATTCTAGAGTTCATCTAAAACATAAGAAATTTTGAAAGTTAAAGGATTTAAAAAAATAGATATACCATGTCATTAACTATTGAGCAAAAGAAAGCTAGCCAGTATAGCAGTAGTAATATCAGGAGAAAAAAATAGACTCCCAGATGAAAAGGATTACTAGGGAAAAGAAATAAATCCATTATGATAAAGGATTCATTTACCCAGAAGAGATCATTTTAAATTTATAAGCACCAGATAGAAATGCCTCAAAATATACTTCAAAAATTGACAAAACTACAATGAGAAATAAACTGTCCACCATCGGGGGGGATTTGAGAATGGTGCTACATATGTGTATTTGTTTACTTCTCACAGCAGCCTCATTTAGCACATAAGAACTATAACAAATCTAAACAGCAAGATTTAGGCATCTGAATATGCGTATATTTGGGATGATTTGTGCTTATGTCCTGCTTCCCCGTCTGGGAAAGGGGTTGGATTGTCCTCTTTTGGAATGTGTAGAAACCAGACAGCTATCCCATCAGTCCT